>CM033472.1:242405288-242815288 GCA_019447015.1 Hymenochirus boettgeri
TCTTAAATGTAGTGGAAAGAGTGATTGCTGGGAAATAAACGGGCTGATGTAATACTAAAAAAGTTACCTGTTACCTTACTGGGGTCCTGAGATGCTTTACAGTCTCTCCCAAGAGTTACTCTATAGCGGGATCCTGGCCAGGCAAGACTAACTTTTTTAGTATTACATCAGATAATCTTAATTTGGCCTATACTACACTGGCTAAGCCGACAGTGTGATATTACACTGGGTAGCATAGGTTTTGCACTTATATCAGCCATTTTAGCCTTTATTACTGCAAAACCCACGCTACCCAATGCATCAGCTCCAAAGTATTTAAAGGGCTAAAAAGACCAAGTACAATTCTCTACAGTGTATAAAACAACTTTTTATTTAGACATGTCCACCTTTACTACTAAAATGTATACTGACTTATGAATATGGAGTTATATTGATTGTATTAAGCCAATAGAGAACCTGGGTTCTCTTTGCTGTAGTCAAGAGACTTCTGGGTGATTTCTATTAGGTGGATAGGATAAAACCTTGTTTTTTGCCTAACATTACTGGCCTGAAATAATTCCCAAGCTAAACATCAGTGCATTTAAATTATTAGTCAAAAGGTGACATTCTACTTTGTTACCACTAGGTGGAAGCAGTTGACAGTTTTTTGGAGATTTTTGTTTAATCGTTTATCTGTTGTATTCAATTTGATCAATTGGACTTGAAGTTTAGTTCTTGAAGACGTTTCGCTAGTCATCCGACTGGCTTTCTCAATTCAGAATGACTTGTACAAGAATCTGTGCAATTATGTACCCTGGAAAATCCCAATTAGCATATCACAGCCAAGTGTTAAGGGCATGATTGGATAGTGGCTAAGATGTGTTATAGGAACACCCAGAGTAAGGTGTCAAAACAGCCTTGTACATGGCAGACAGTTGGTGTCGAACCCCCCCACCTCTATTTAGGCTTGATTTCTTTATTTTCACATAAATGGCCTCCTTGACACCTCTCTTGAACCAGTCACGTTCCTTTTCCAATATGTTAACATTACAATCTTCAAAGGTATGTCCTTTATCCATAAGATGCAGGTACACGGCTGAGTCCTGACCCGAGGAATTGGCTTTTCTGTGCTGGGCCATACGTTGATGCAGTTGCTGTTTGGTCTCCCCCACATACAAATCAGAGCAGTGAAGAATGCTTTGATTTGTAAGGCTAGATACCATATACTGTGCTGGTTACCAGATAGGTAGGATGTAAGGATATATTTATCATATATAGATATACAGATACCATATACTGTGCTGGTTACCAGATAGGTAGGATGTAATGGTAGATTTATCATATATAGATATATAGATATCATATACTGTGCTGGTTACCAGATAGGTAGGATGTAAGGGTAGATTTATCATATATAGATATATAGATAACATATACTGTGCTGGTTACCAGATAGGTAGGATGTAAGGGTAGATTTATCATATATAGATATATAGATATCATATACTGTGCTGGTTACCAGATAGGTAGGATGTAAGGGTAGATTTATCATATATAGATATATAGATATCATATACTGTGCTGGTTACCAGATAGGTAGGATGTAAGGGTAGATTTATCATATATAGATATATAGATACCATATACTGTGCTGGTTACCAGATAGGTAGGATGTAAGGATAGATTTATCATATATAGATATATAGATATCATATACTGTGCCGGTTACCAGATAGGTAGGATGTAAGGGTAAAAGTATTTGAATCCAGTGGGCGTTGCTGCAGACCAAAAGCCCAAAATTAAATAAAAAGACAGGGAATGCAGCTTTATAAAACCTGTAACTCCCAATAATGACCACAAGGAGGCAGTAATGGACTGTTTGGTGATATAAAGCTTTCAGAACTACAGGATTAGTTTTGGTTAAATCAAGGGAGTTAACACTGGATAGTAGTTGGGTCAGATGTAATTTTCATGCACATGTAGATAAATTCTCAACAACCCCCTATATTCAAGTCCTAGCACTTTTGTATTAAATTATAAATAGATCCTATATTTGAATCCTCTGTAATGGAAGTTACCCATTGTGGGTGGTGTGGGAGTTATTGGTTTTGTATGAATGGGAGAATCTATTTTTGACAATATTAACAAAGGATGTGGGATTTGCTACTAAAAATAATCACCCACAATAGACCCATAATGGGTAAAAAAGGCGATTTATCAAATTTTGTTACCCGACAAGACTCCACAACTGCCACACCACAAGGTGCAAGCAAGAATCTCCAGAACCTGTGGCAAGACGTGACCTGAAAACCCTGTACTCAAACCTGGAGAGACTAATTACCTGGAGAGACTAATTACAGAGGCACACCAGAAAACGGTGGACCAAGTAAAACACAAGGTTAGTGCTCTGGGGGACCGGGTCGCGACTTTGGAGGCATCCCACAGTGACACGGCCCAGTACTGCACTGGAGACCGATATTAAAAAAAAAATTTCGGGTCCAGCTATATTCCCTACAGGAGGACATTGGAAATTGTTCCCTCAGGAACAACGTTAGGGGTAAGAGGGCTATCGGAGGACATAAGACATTCAAACTTGCCTCACCACTTTAGCGACCTCCGGACATACCACCGGAGAAACTACTCATGGATAGAGCCCACAGGGCACTCCGACAGAGAGGGAGCGCAGATGATCCACCAAGGGACATAGCGTGTATGTGCTATTATACAACTGAGGAGCAAATACTCCAAAAAGCCCGTACCCAGCAACACTTCATGGTGGATTCACACATAATCCAACTATATCAGGACTTGGCCCCCCAGATGCTAGCCAAAAGAAGGGCCCGCAAGCAGATTCTACTTCAGCTTAATAATGCTAAAATTAAATATCAATGGGGTTTTTCTTTAAGACCACATTCTAACAGCAAAATAATTTGCATCGATGACCCAAGCGACGGTCCAATCCTCTTAAGACGCCTCAGCCTACCAACGCCACCCCATAGCTACAGGGATAACAAGGGAGAACACATCCCAACGTTCAATTGTTCAGTGGAATCCCACCAGGTAGCTTGTGAGGTGCACTTCCTGTAGCCTGTGCCACATCAGGTAAACATCAATTCCATTTCAGTTCATAGGGAAGCACACTCAAATAGAATATTGTTACAGCAATTCCATTTATTTAGTGCTCAACACACAAACAAGGTACACAACGTTTCGGGGGGTCCAACCCCCTTCCTCAGGTGTAACCAATACTTCACAGTGCAACCAATATATAGGACATCATTAATTACCGTGTATGGCTCCACTACTTTTCTCAGAGCATTCTAAATTGAACAAGGGCTAATAAATAGTGAACATTTTAAAAAACATGAATCTAAAAACCATCCTAGTACATAAACATCCTAAAAGTGAATATAAATACAAGTAAAAAGTGTTATCAATGCATATAAAGTGTATAATGCATATACGGTGGCAAATCTTAGAGTAGTCAAAAAACCCAATAGAGGGTGGCAACTTCCCACAATTATTAGCTACAGACGAAACACTGTGGATCCACTTCTTACAGACATTAACACCAAAAGGTCTAAATGAAGAGTTTAACTTAATGTGGCTTTTTATAAAAGTATGCTTTTACAAATCACACCACTGTTATCCTCCCTCCTCCTGGATAATATACAGTTCACTTCAACTGCAATGTAGAATATGATCAGACTCAGAACTTGAAACACATGTTTTGATGCTTTAAAATGTAACAATATTCTTGTTAGTCGATTAGGTACATTGTTTGTCTTTACAGGTATAGATATACCACCTAGTGGATTTTACAGGCATTACAATATGAAGATAAACCTGGCGTATATTCACTCCATAGAGTTTAAATTACTGCTATGAGATGTTGCAATACAGACTTGAGAATAACGAATACACATGAACAAATAAGGATGATTTGAATTTTAATATTTATTATCTTTTATTGTTTTATTCACATCAATTATTATCATACTGATTTTATATGTTAACACTTTATATGCATTCATAACACTTTTTACTTGTATTTATATTAATTCACTTTAGGATGCTTATGTACTAGGATGGTTTTTAGATTCATGTTTTTTAAAATGTTCACTATTTATTAGCACTATTTCACTTTAGGAATGGCTCTGAGAAAAGTAGTGGAGCCATACACGGTAATTAATGATGTCACTATATATTGGTTGCACTGTGAAGTATTTAGTTTACACCTGAGGAAGGGGGTTGGCCCCCCCCCGAAACGTTGTGTACCTTGTTTGTGTTGAGCACTAAATAAATGGAATTGCTGTAACAATATTCTATTTGAGTGTGCTTCCCTATGAACTGAAATGAGCACATCCCAACCCCTAGGGACATATGGACTGTAATCCCTGGAGATCTCCCACCTGAGGAAGCACCACACCGGACGGAAGCCAGAAAGACCCTCCATAACCCTGTATATGTATCATAGGACTCTATAAGTCACACCGGTCGAATTCGACTTACTACATGGAACCCAAAGGATGTTCAACCTAACCACCCTACCAAAAAAAAAGCCTATCGCATTATCCAAATCCCAACTCGGAACTTTTATCAGACCACTTATTTCCAACGACTCCCTGGAGTACCCCACTAAAAACACAGTGAATTTGTACAACTGCTTTCTCCTTACCATTGGGACAAGCCACCTATAATGGATACCCAGGGTGTCCCTAGGGTTTTTCGGCACCCTGAAACACTTTTGAATGCCGCCTATAGGTGGTTGCGTCACGCTGCAAAGTGGGCGTGGCTTTGTGTGCAGGTGTGTTCTCTATTGTCATGACATATAAACATGTTGGCGCAAGTGGTACAACACATTAGAAAGAAATCCTACCTCTACTTTATGGCCAAATTAATTGTAAGCCTGCCCACACATCAAGCTTCATTCTTCCTTAAATATCCAACATGTCTGGGTGGTGCAAACATTACTATTGATAAGGACAGAAAGTGTCAGAACCTTAACCGTAGCGTTTCAGCCACGCTCCAGGCTGGCGTCATGGTTCTTTTTTAATCTGCTACTTTACAGTGTCAGACACTCCCCAACATAGGTAACCATTTAAGAGTGATACTTACCAGAGTAACCAGTAGGAAATGCTGATTATGGATGGTAATGGATGTGGTGTTTTTGCTTTTTTTTTCCTTTTTGGCACCTGAAACAACTTTGAGGCGTGAGCTCGAGTACATTGATAATTTTATATTTCAAAATACAGTTATTTATCATGGTGGATAAGTGGTAATGTGCCCCTGGGGGATGAGTGGGTGGTTACAGTGAGCTTTTACCACCACTTCTTGTCAGTTAGAACCAAGCCATCACACCTACTTTCTTCCCCATCAGCGATTAGAAACTTGTCTCTCCCCAGTCCCTCTTACCCTAAAGGCCCCTTACCTCTTCCATATTTTAGCGCGAAACTCCCAGTCCACAGCTGTTCCGGTGCAAGGGGCATGCATGGTAGGTGCTGTGTCCTCTGGCTACTGTCAGCAGTTGTGCACACAGGCTGGGCCTAACACACACACACACACACACACACACACACACACACACACACACACAGATAGTGAGGTTGTTGGGTTCTTCCTGTGCTACATTTGTACAATCTGGGAGACAAGTGAGGGTAGTTGGGTTAAGTAAAAATTGCTTACGCAGAGCTGAACCCTGGGCTGGCCATCAGAAAGGAATCAGGCGGGGATTTTAAAAATGTGCTGCGATTGGACCCAGACTTCTAGTGCAGCTGCTGTCATGCTGTGGATTGGGTTCCGAGTCACCGCTCGCAACAAGCGCTCACCCCGCTCAATAAGGTACGATGGTCCGTAACGCTGGGCAGTCTGCACTGTTTAAAGGGGGAAATCCACTTTTTTTTACCTGGGTGCCGCCATGAGCAACTTTTTCAAGTTGCTTCATGGTAGGAGTGGTGATGTAGATACCCCTGCTCTCCAATCCATAGGGATACTAGACCCCACTGCAAAAAACTTGTACATACGGCCTTCTTACCAGAGAGGCTTTGAACTTGAAAATACCAAACTCAAATACCCAACCTACCCACAGGTGACACCATTCTCTTCAATCTAAAAAGGGACATCCCACTGCAAAACGATATGGTACAAATTCCCCCCTATCACTGGGACAAAATTAAAAAGGATAAATTCAAGTGGCCAATCTACCCACAATGGACACCTATTCCCCTTTATCAATCGCAGGGATACCAGACTATCCACAGAACCTATATCCCTTGGCTACTTACAACACACACCAACCACGATCCAATTATCCCTAGACTATCATCCCCACCCACCGGATTGTGGGAGCTCACCTACCTAACTGTCTCACCCCCACAAAGTCCCAAAACTGACAGCATTAGGATAGCAGAGTCCATATAGACTGCCTCCTGTCCTCCCCTCCGGGAGAAAGTTTGGCAGTGCTACTGCAGCCATTCTCCCCCTCCCTCCAAACCCTTTTTATATAATGTATCGTGCTCCCTCCCCCAACCGCATAACTATTATTCACAAAGTGCCCCCCAATCTTTACTTACCATGCCTCTCCCCTTTGCCGGTCTGAACTCCCGGCAGCCGTGTCCTCTCAGCTAATCATGGATGCGGCTGCTGTGTCCTGCCCCCCTTGCATTTCTGTGCAGCAGAGGGCCAGGCAGTGCGTCGAAGGAGAAAAGCATGGTAAGTAATCGGGGCACTTTCTGTGAATAATAGTATGCGGTTGGGGCTGGGGAGGGAGCAGTAACTTATATAAAAAGTTTATTACAAGGTGGGGACACGTCCTTTAAATAAATGTATATAGTTTTGAATGTTAAATTCTTTCTTATTATGTCTCAAAATTAGAATCAAAACCTGGTCTCCGTCTGTGGACCACACATGGGTGTGAAAGACTCCACTAAGGGCATAAGTGGGGTTAACCCACCTCCACCAAGGTAAGCTTTGCTCCCAGAATGACAAAAGGCATGAGGTAACGCCAATACACACAACACCACTCCAACCACAATGATCCTACCTTCGCATTATAAATCATAACACTAAAGGTCTGAACGACCGATCCAAAGGTGTATGGCCATACAATACTATGAAAGAACGAAGTGAAAGCCTTGATACAAGAAACTATATAAAAAAAAAAAAAAAAAAAAAGGAGAGAACGTAGAACAGAACAACAAGAACACAACACAACATAACACGAACATAGAAACATATAACAGATTAAAAACAGAACCATGCTGTAACAATATTCTATTTGAGTGTGCTTCCCTATGAACTGAAATAGAGCACATCCCAACCCCTAGGGACATATGGACTGTAATCCCTGGAGATTCTCCCACCTGGAGGAAGCACCACACGGACGGAAGCCAGAAAGACCCTCCATAACCCTGTATATGTATCATAGGACTCTATAAGTCACACCGGTCGAATATCGACTTACTACATGGAACCCAAAGGATGTTCACCTAACCACCCTACCAAAAAAAAGCCTATCGCATTATCCAAATCCCAACTCAGGAACTTTTATCAGACCACTTATTTCCAACGACTCCCTGGAGTACCCCACTAAAAACACAGTGAATTTGTACAAACTGCTTTCTCCTTACCATTGGGACAAGCCACCTATAATGGATACCCAGGGGTGTCCCTAGGGTTTTTCGGCACCTGAAACAACTTTTGAATGCCGCCTATAGGTGGTTGCGTCACGCTGCAAAGTGGGCGTGGCTTTGTGTGCAGGTGTGTTCTCTATTGTCATGACATATAAACATGTTGGCGCAAGTGGTACAACACATTAGAAATCCCTACCATACTTTATGGCCAAATTAATTGTAAGCCTGCCACCACATCAAGCTTCATTCTTCCTTAAATATCCAACATGTCTGGGTGGTGCAAACATTACTATTGATAAGGACAGAAAGTGTCAGAACCTTAACCGTAGCGTTTCAGCCACGCTCCAGGCTGGCGTCATGGTTCTTTTTTAATCTGCTACTTTACAGTGTCAGACACTCCCAACATAGGTAACCATTTAAGAGTGATACATTACCAGAGTAACCAGTAGGAAATGCTGATTTATGGATGGTAATGGATGTGGTGTTTTTGCTTTTTTTTTCCTTTTTGCACCTGAAACAACTTTTGAGGCGTGAGCTCAGAGTACATTGATAATTTTATATTTCAAAATACAGTTATTTATACATTGTGGATAAGTGGTAATGTGCCCCTGGGGGATGAGTGGGTGGGTTACAGTGAGCTTTTACCACCACTTCTTGTCAGTTAGAAGCCAATCACACCTACTTTCTTCCCCATCAGCTGCATTAGAAGACTTGTCTCTCCCCAGTCCCTCTTACCCTAAAGGCCCCTTACCTGCTTCCATATTTTAGCCGAAACTCCCAGTCCACAGCTGTTCCGGTGCAAGGGGCATGCATGGTAGGTGCTGTGTCCTCTGGCTACTGTCAGCAGTTGTGCACACAGGCTGGGCCTACACACACACACACACACACACACACACACACACACACACACACAGATAGTGAGGTTGTTGGGTTACCTGTGCTACATTTGTACAATCTGGGAGACAAGTGAGGTAGTTGGGTTAAGTAAAATTGCTTACGCAGAGCTGAACCCTGGGCTGGCCAATCAGAAAGGAATCAGGCGGGGATTTTAAAAATGTGCTGCGATTGGACCCAGACTTCTAGTGCAGCTGCTGTCAGTGCTGTGGATTGGGTTCCGAGTCACGCTCGCAACAAGCGCTCACCCCGCTCAATAAGGTAACGATGGTCCGTAACGCTGGGCAGTCTGCACTGTTTAAAGGGGGAAATGCCACTTTTTTTACCTGGGGTGCCGCCATGAGCAACTTTTTCAAGTTGCTTCATGGTAGGAGTGGTGATGTAGATACCCCTGCTCTCCAATCCATAGGGATACTAGACCCCACTGCAAAAAACTTGTACATACGGCCTTCTTACCAGAGAGGCTTGAACTTGAAAATACCAAACTCAAATACCCAACCTACCCACAGGTGACACCCATTCTCTTCAATCTAAAAAGGGACATCCCACTGCAAAAACTGATATGGTACAAACTTCCCCCCTATCACTGGGACAAGAACTTAAAAAGGATAAATTCAAGTGGCCAATCTACCCACAATGGACACCTATTCCCCTTTATCCGCAGGGATACCAGACTATCCAGCAGAACCTATATCCCTTGGCTACTTACACCAACCAACGATCCCAATTATCCCTAGACTATCATCCCCACCCAACCGAGATTGTGGGAGCTCAACCTACTAACTGTCTCACCCCCACAAAGTCCCAAAAACTGACCAGCAGTAGGATAGCAGAGTCCATATAGGACTGCCTCCTGTCTCCCCTCCGGGAGAAGTTTGGCATGCGTACTGCAGCCATTCTCCCCCTCCCTCCAAACCCTTTTTATATAATGTACTGCTCCCTCCCCCAACCGCATAACTATTATTCACAGAAAGTGCCCCAATCTTTACTTACCATGCCTCTCCCCTTTGCCGGTCTGAACTCCCGGCAGCCGTGTCCTCTCAGCTAATCATGGATGCGGCTGCTGGTCCTGCCCCCTGCTTGCATTTCTGTGCAAGCAGAGGGCCAGGCAGTGCGTCGAAGGAGAAAGGCATGGTAAGTAAAGATCGGGGCACTTTCTGTGAATAATAGTTATGCGGTTGGGGCTGGGGGAGGGAGCAGTACATTATATAAAAAGTTTATTACAAGGGTGGACACGTCCTTTAATATAAATGTATATAGTTTTGAATGTTAAATTCTGTTCTTATTATGTCTCAAAAATTAGAATCAAAACCTGGATCTCCGTCTGTGGACCAACAATGGGTGTGAAGACATCCACTAAGGGCATAAGTGGGTTAACCCACCTCCACCAAGGTAAGCTTTGCTCCCAGAATGACAAAAGGCAGAGGTAACGCCAATACACACAACACCACTCCAACCACAAATGATCCTACCTTTCGCATTATAAATCATAACACTAAAGGTCTGAACGACCCGATCCAAAGGTGTATGGCCATACAATACTATGAAAGAACGAAGTGACAGCCTTGATACAAGAAACTATATAAAAAAAAAAAAAAAAAAAAAGGTAGAGAACCTTTTTACCAAGCAAAAAAATATACCAGACACTATTATTCCACTGCCTCAGTCAAGAAGAGGGGTTCCAATTTTGATACATAAAAGACTACCCTTCACGGTAACCCATTGTACAAGAGACCCTGTAGATCTGTTAATCCAAGGTACACTAGCCTCTAAACACTATACATCGGCAAATATTTACACCCCCAACACGCGCCAATCAACATTCTTCAAAACCCTAGAGCAAAAACTTCTAAGCTTAAATCTGGGTACTCTAATTCAGGCAGGCGACTACCACCACATTAGATTTCCGCAAATGGATAGATCTACTCCACCCCATCCAGACCTTTTAACCCCTCCAAATCTGATCCTTTTTGCGTTTGCTTAACCTGTGGGACGTTTGGAGACCGAGGCATCCCAGATCGAGACCGTATACATTCTTTTCTCACCCCCACAAAACCCACTCAAGAATCGACTACATTTTCATAAACTCACAACTAATCCCATCCATAAAGGTTGCAGATATAACTCCAATATCATGGCCTGATCACGCACGTGTCGGCAGACCTTTTGATAGGACACCCACTCCCTTACAAATACCAATGGAGACTGAATGAATGCATACTTTCAAAGAAACTCAAGAGACCATAAGCAAACAAATTAAAACATACTTCAAAAGAAAACTCCACACCGGAAACCCCAACTTTCATATTATTGGCCGCAAACAAAATGGTCAGAGGCCACATCATCCAATTATCCTCCATAGTACGGAAACACAAAAATATAATCCAGAAACTCACATCAGATCTTAAAAACAGCAGAAAGGATATATACATCCCACCCCATTCAAACTAACCTAGACAACTTAAAGGGCATGTCCACCCCCAAAACTGTAATTTAACCCCATACTGGCCACATTCTAAAGTTTAAAAAAATCCTTACCTTATATCTCTGCTCCAAATGGTTCTTCTACTATGCCCCTCCAAAGTCCAGGAAACTGTTGTGTAGAAACTGTCAGTGAGTCATCCTGTGGTTGTCTGTGCCTCAACTTCATCAAGGTCTGAGGCATGCGCAGGGAAGCCCCCCCCCCCCACCCCCTTCCCACTATCTGGATCCATCCTCTGAGATCGTGGCACCTAGCGTGAAATCCTGGTTACATAAGATAAGTAAGAGCTCCCCAACCCTAACCGCCATAATATTTTTGGAAAAAAAACTGCCCCGATAGTTACTTACGGACCCTTCTCTCCCGCAGCGTCTTTGATGACGTCAGCCGCGTCTGATTGGCCACGTCTTAGCCAATCACAAACGCAGATTGGGGACCAGCCCCTGCTTGCAACTTCCGCAAGCAGGGAGCTGGATAGGAGACAGCGCAGGAGAGAATGGGCTGTAAGTAAACATCTGGGCATGGTTTAAAAAATATATTATGGCAGTTAGGGGTGGGCAGCTGCTACCTACATTATATCGAAAGTTTTTCAGGGTGGACATGCCCTTTAAACACAACCCGAGAAACTGAACAACCACCTTTTCAACTTAGCTGAAAAAGCTGAGGTTTACACAACTCAATAACTTTGCTAAGGCAAACAAAGCAGACACCTTGCTAGCCAGAAAATTAAACGAGAAATGTATCCAAAATAGACTACTACCATTGAGAAAACAAGATAGCACCCTCATACACAACCCCATAGATATTTTAGCACAAGTCTCCAAATACTACTCTGAACTATACAATGGCCAAACAGTTCATCACAAATCCCTACACAAAAACTTCAAAAACTACCTCCAAGAGGCCAACCTGACATCTTACAAACAAAATATCGATCTTAAGCTAGGTACACACAGTCCAGATTTCTGAAAGATGACAGACAGGATCTGCAAGATCCTGTCTGCCATCTTTCAAAGATCTGCATACACACATTCCCGAGCGTTCTCCCTGAACTTCATAAGGAGAACGCTCGGGACTGTTTCCATCAGCCGCTCTATAGGAGTCTAGCGCGGCTGATTTTCGGCCTTTCCCGAACGAGCTTGCGGCCGACCAGATCGTTCGGCGGCCTCGCGCTCGTTCGGGAAACGAACGTACACACAACGATAAAGCCCCGATACCGTCGGATCCGACGGTATCGGGGCTTTATCGTTACTGTGTGTACCCAGCTTTAGACGCTAATCTCAAACGAGATAAAAGGCAATAAAAGCCCTTAAAACAGGAAAAGCCCCAGGCCCTGGCTGACTGCTATACAGCAGGATACTACAAAAAAAATTGAAATAGACCTCACTCCTCACCTCATGGCCCAGTACAATAACATACTAACCAACACATACAAGATATGCTACTAACCAACATAAGTCATCCCCAAACCAAACAGACACCACCCAATGCAAAAATTACTGTCCCATCTCCCTCATCAACATATACCTAAAATTACAAACCAAGATTGTTGCAACACACCTTACCATACTCCACCCAGATCAAGGGGGCTTCATTCTAGGGTGACAAACCACTGACAATATCAGAAGAACACTACAATTACTTCATATAACTGAGTTGGCACCACAGAATATAAGCACATTTGCAGACTCCCTGTTTACACTCTGCAAACCACTCACCTCACATCTATATTCTCAACTGTCTCGGTTTGGGAATACCTCTGGATTCAAGTTCAACCCCTCTAAGATGGTAGCTAAACCAATAGTGTCACGCAACAAAGTCAAACTTTTAGAACTGAATCTCGAGTTCTCTTGGAAGGAGGGACCGCACCTATGCCCCATTCCTATGGAGACATACCTTGCTAACTATACTCCAGCATTCAAAATGGCCAAAACACCTCCAAAAATGGACTCCATACAAACTCTCCTTATTTGGCTGAATACACAGAAAAAAAATGACCCTATTTCCCAAACTTCTCTACCAATTTAGGGCTCTACCAGTCGAGAAAAATGGGTAAGAAAAAGTGATCTTATAGCCTTCTCAAATCTTAAATCTCCAGATTCATATGGGCAAATAGAGCGAGAATCAATAAAATATCTATAATGAGACCTAGGAAACTCATTACAACATTATTATCTAGCATCCAGAGTAAGGCAAACCTTGTATCGGCAAAACACTACACAAACCAAGATGGGTAGAATTGGAAAACCAATTGATACAAGATGCCCCTCTAGATACTGTTTTATGGTTATTCTCAACACTCCACCTAAAACCTCAACCTATATAAGTCACACCATGAGCACATGGCAACACGCTATCACAACTTTCAAACTAATAAATCCATATACACCCCTATCACCGATATTCTATAACCCAGATTTCCCCCCACCATGGACGGACAGCAGATGGTCTCTATGGAAAGGCAAAGGGATAACCCGAGTAGCCCATCTAGTATCCATGGGCAAAGTTTACACATGGGAAGAGGTAAAAAATAAATGGAAACTTCCAAGGTAAATGGTTCCATTACACCCAGCTAGCACATTTTGCCTTCTCTATACTAACAAAATGTCAACTCATGACTAACTAGATTTGAAACTAAATGTTTGAATTTTCCCACTGGTAAAAAGATTACAAGCCTGTACGACATTCATAACCTCCAAAGCAACAGCGAAACTTAAGGTACAAACCCCATGGGAGAGATGGCTGGGCTCCACCCTACCACCTGAGATGTGGAACCAGATATTCACCAATATACGAAAATGCTCAATTTATACTGATACAAGAAAAAATTTTTTTTACACAAATGGTATATTATCCCTGTACAACTTCATAAAATATCACCTACCAAGTCCCCATTATGTTTCAGAGGGTGTGGTAACCGAGCAAACCTACCTATACTTGGTGGTACTGCCCAGAGTTGGGGAAAATACTTGCTAAAGTGTTTATCAAAGAAATCGAAAAACCCATGGGTCGCCCTATTTGATAAAAAACAAACCTGCACTGAACAAACTAGGCAATAAGTTGCTGCATTATATCTGTGCCTGTACTAGATGCATCATTGCCGCCTCATGGAAATCCCCAGCCCCAAAACGTCAGAAACTAATAAAGATCAAATGGGTTTATCAAACAGAATATATGTTATATAGTGTTAATGGCTCTCTAGATAAATTTGTTAAAGTATGGGATGTGTGGTGTTTAAGAATGGAGGAGGACCTACAAACTCCAACGAACACTTCTGGGGAGCAAAACCCCCAAGTCCACAAGCCTGGAATCACAGACGGAGATACCAACCAATAACCAAGAAGGTTACAACAACTAGATAACCAGGTACGGGAAAAAAAACCCACAAATATAGTTAAAACATGATTTTATTATTTTATATTGTATTCACATAGAAAGCAAGAGAAGTGCTCCAGCATGGACCTAGAAAAAGGGTGATCAGAGAATCATAAGGAAAAAAATAACTGCTTTATTAAAGTAACAGTATTTCTATGTTTATGCAACGTTACTGTATGTTCACCGACTAACAATCAATGAATAGTTAATGTAAGACTAACTCAATGTTGATTTGGAAATGTGAAAATACATTTTGAAACAAAAAAACAACTGGTATCCTTTGGAGCCATATAGGAATTTTTATTTCCCCTACATAATTTCTCTTTTGCTTCCCTCTAGATCAACTGTTAGGCAAGGTTCAGGAGTAGGGCATAAAAGTTGGACTAGATGGACAAGTCTTCATTCAACCTATATTACCCATGGCCCCTCTTGTCACTGCATATACTGAACAATGAATTGCCCTTTAGTTTGGGGTTTTCAGGAAGAAAAGTTGCTATATCTTACCTCCCATTCTTCAATAAAACCTGCAGGAGACAGGAACGAAGGGAAGGAACTTACCCGGTCTCGTGCTTCTTTGCTGATCTTCCGACAGGTCCCAATGGAGTTCATACTCTATGCACATATAAGTTGTGTTTAGCTTATTTGGTTGAATTAACACCCTGGACGACAGAACAAAAGGACAAATTTTCAGTGCCTACTGCTGATTTGGTTGTCTCTGCTATGAAACTTTGAATGACCACACACCTGGGTGTTTTCTTGTTGTGGTGCTGGCCCCTGGAACACCAGTAATGCCTCTAAGTGGCCATTTATTAGCCAAGCAGAACAAATGAACCCACCTTATGCTACTTGTTCTGGATTTCTAATAAATGTGCCAAGGTCTACTTGGTCCAAACACACATGAGCGACCTGCGATGCAGTGTGCACCAAATGGTTCTTTTGGCCAAGAAAAAAAAAAACAAAACACTTTGCACATGCTGTTCAAGGCCGATAGTGTTTTGTTTGAAGAGCTTGTGCACCCCCAGAATAAATTTATACCCACAATGGCCCCAAAATGCAACTTTCACAAAAATTAACCTTTCTCCCTGGCTCTCCGGAATGAAAAAATTATACCTTTTAGTCTGATTCCTTGTCACTCTGCCTTCTTTACAGCTTTGTGAGCTCATGCTGGTCACGACATCACTGGCAGTGACAAAGGCAAGATTCCTCTTTATTCAGAGCGCCAGGGAGAAAGGCATGTATTGCAAAAGTTGGGTTTGGGGGTTTTAAGTTTATTCCAGGGATGCACGGTGGTTAGCACTTATGCCTTGCAGCTCTGAAGTCCAGAGATCGAATCCACCTTTGGAGACATCTGCAAGGAGTTTGTATGTTCTCCCCGTGATTGCGTGGGTTTCCCTGGGCTCTACGGGTTCTTCCACAATAATAAAGCTGTACTGATAGGTTGTAGGTGTTAAATGTACTTGGATTGTAAACTCTTCAGGGCAGGGCTTGATGAGAGAATTGATACATCTAATTGTAACGCGCTATGAAAGATGTTGGCACTATATAAATCCACTTTAAAAAGGAGAATATCATGAAATCAAGGTCAGGTTTTTCCACATTTAAGGACCCGAATAGTTGCATCTTTAACCTTTAAAATCAGTTTGCCAAGGACCAAAGGATCTAAAGACATGGAAAAAATAAATGGTTAGGGCTATAACAGGCTTATTAACTCTACTTATGTTAGAATTAAAGGGTGGGTTTTTCCAAAATATACAGCAATCCAATAATAAAGCTCAAACAGTTGTTTAAGAAGAAAATCTTTATTCACAATACAACCGAGTACACATATATAAAGCAGTTTATAAATATAGGGGGAAAGCATAAAATTAATGGGAAAAAGAAAATTAAAAATGTAGGTCAATTGTGGGTGTCAGTGCAATCCTGGCTTAATCTGTCAAAGGGGCAGCCTGCAATATAGTGGAGGCACCCACAATATAAAGAGATGTTCCAGGCCCAACAGAATAGAGAAAACAGGACAGGGGACCCTTAGTGTATAGAGTATCATACATTCACTGCTAACTTATGAAGACTGCTAAATCTTTGGTTCTACATCAATGATAGGCAACATATGGCCCTTCCCTACAGCTCAAACAGCCTTCAGGTGCCAGTAGAACATTTAAAGTTTTTGTTCCATTCTAGAGGGCCACAGGTTGGACATCCCTGTTCTACAAGAATAAAACCAATCGATTAGGTGAGATGGAAGAAAATGTATTCAAGTTGAACAATTTCCATTTTTCATAGTAATGCTACATGTATTAACCTTGATTATGTGTATAGTTTTAGGGCAGGCAGATGAGCTCTAATCCTGTGTCTTCGCACATTTTTTGCTTTCAGTATAAAACCTTTGATGTCAGACTTGCAGTCCTTCCAAAACTACAATTAGTAATTACAATAGTAAAACGGAAATTACATTTAATACCTCTGATTAGAACATCCTAAAAGAAAACAAAATAGTAGCCTCCGACTAAAAAAAGTAGGAAGAGCACATCTTTCTTGCCCATTGTGTCTATTGTAACATTTTAGCATATATAATGGAAAATTCCAATCTGCAAAACCAATGCTAACCTTGACCTCCGCATCTATGCATACAGGTCACTACGGGTCTGTGCAAAAAAGCATAAAGTCTAGTTTTAATCATACTGGTTTTTATGCTCACACAACATGGCAAGAAACCTGCACTTCCAACAGTCACATACAACCTCCAACATATAGCAAAATGCATTTATATAAATTAAATAAAGACTAGGTTTGGAGTTCCCTTTAATGAGGAGAGGCCCAGGTAAAAAAAGAAACTCACTATTTCTATAGCCCATTTCATTGCTTTGGAGGTTTGTACTCAGTCTGGGCCATCAGTGCAAGACCAGATTAGATTTAACATGAACAAAGTGCAATCATCTCAGTCTGGGGTATTAAAAAAAACAAACCAACAGGAATGTCTAAAAATGATAATCATCCGTGTACAGTGATCATTGTAACTGTGCAAAACACAGCTCATTTTGAGCATGACGTCTATGTAACGATGATCCACTTATTAAGTGGGCCACACGAGTTTCATGATCGAAGCAGTAGAGGTGGGGGGGGTCAATCCATTGAGTGCACCATATAAATTATGCAAACAGTTCCAGCATTTAATGTGATTGCATTGTTGGACGATGGATACAGATTAATTAAAAGCAGCCACTTATTTGCAACAAGTGAATCAGCCCTGATAGACTGCTTCTAAGAGGTTGAGCGTAATGTAGAGCAGGGGGGTTGCTCTACCTACCAGCAGCAAAGCTATATTACAAGTCCCCCTAATATACATAGAAAGAAGCCAGAAGTTAAGCAAAGAAGAAATACTGGTTTCACAGAATTGACTGAATAGTTAAAGGAAAGTAATTGTGTTTTTTTTCCTTAAATTAAATATAAGATAAAATAATTAAAACATTTACATTTGGGTAATCGCCCTTACTTAAAGATGTTTTTTAAAAAAAAAAAAAAAATATCTAAAAAAAGACCAGTGTTATTTGCAAAGTTTGCCTGGCCTTCACTCTATAAACCCTTCAACTAAGATGGGTCAGCCATAAGCCGTCATTGTGATACGTTGCAGGATCCCCTCTGAAAGTAAGTATAAGACAATACAATAGGACTATAGCGTGCTACTAATGTCTTGACCGTCCACCTTCAAACGCATGATGTTCTTCATGGGCTGAAAATCAGAGAAGAAACCATGAGGTTAGTCAACAACTCATCAGGAAGGCTATTCCAGTAACCATAATAGGATTAAAAAGATGAAGGCACATTCAAAAAACAAGAGGTTTCAAAGGAAAAACAGGACAAAATGCAGATAGATCATGCACCCCCACAAAACAAAGTGATCATTAGGTGTAGAACCTCCCCATCACCACCAACTGCAAGAAGCCTTACACTTCTCCACAACAGAAAGGAATACAAATCATTAAATATCTGGTTACAAATTTTAACAGCAAAAAAATGTAGAGACCCATAAATCAGGCTCCAGAATAGACTCCCAACCAGCACCATCATACATCACAATCACTTAAGTTATATAAAACTAATTTATTTCAAAAACCGGCTTCAAAACTAGTGTAGCTATCTTACTATTCAAGTGTTAAATACCATGAGTCGAAGGGTTTACATTTTTTGCTGTTATATACTGTCCTCTCCAGGCACCGACAGTATTTAAAAGCGTGTTATTAATTCCCAAGAATATTAATAGTTGGTGGTGCATCCTTCTAATTTAAGATTAGTACAAATTAATTTAAACCTGGTAAAAATAGCAACTGGGGTTGTGGAAAGATAAGACAAGTCACCAGCTTTTTTTGTTTTAATGGGCATGTCCACCCCCAAAAAATAACCTTCTCTGCTCCTTATGGTTCTTCTGCAGTGCCTGTTCAAAGTCCTAGAAAATGAAGAGTAGGAGCTGTCCGTCATCCAGTCCCTGCTTCTTCCTTCTGCTCCCTGGCATGACATGCACAGGGGAGCTCTCCCTTCCTCCCACCCTTCTGATCCTCTTATGGCTGCCTAAACCACTAGCATTTAAAAAAAAAAAAAAAAAAAAAAAAACACAGACTTCTGTAGTATAGCCTAAGAAATATACTTACGCTCCTTTGTTTTCTCGGCCTGCAGCCTCTCAATTACCCACGGCTGCTGGTCCGGTCTCTCTGCTGCTTCTGGCAAACAGAGCCAGGTGCACAGAGCCAAGAGAATGAAGGAGTGTTATTTCTTGTGCTTATTTTACAAAACACAGCAGTTGTGTTTGGGGTGGACATACCCTTTTATATAAATTGTTTTTATAGCTAGCCACAAGCCTGGATAGGGAAAGTTTACAGGTCTGTAACCATGCTTGTCACAGAGGCAGACAGGGCAGTCTGGGAAGTGCATCTTTACAAGCATAAAACTCAAGATCAAGAGAACCTAGAGGCATCATCCTAGGCATATGCTCAAAGTTATCCTAGGCATGTTTGAAAGGTGTCCGAGGCCTTTTCAAAAGAGAACTTGTATGGAGACCATTACCATAAAATATATGCAACAGCAGAGAGATTCATATGCAAATAGGTTTCATTGCACAAATTCTTACAATTTACAAGCCCAACATTCATATTCAGATTTTCTTGTGGCAAAATCCAGAAGGACAATGAAGGTCAAGTCATGGCCTACACAGGCAATTTAACCAACCAAAAACAAAAAGTACTAAAAAAGCTTCAAGTGCTTCAGTATTGCCCAAGTTAAATTTTAAATAAAATCCAGACCACCACCTACAGCAGGCCAGGTTAAACACGCCCCCTACTAGCTGCTGATGAGAGAATTTAAAAAATTTTTTGGACAACCCACCCGTTAACAAGGCAACAATTCACATGTTCTGACGAGGAATTCTACAAGTATTACAGGGCGATATCGCAAGAGCAGATATTGGCTCCCTGGTGCCGCTATTGGAAATAACACCGATTGTGGCAGCAGCATGGTAACTCCCTTGTTAGCCATGCAGCTGCCGCAATATATGTGTTAAAGTTGCATTAACAATATAACATCTGTTAGCGTGACAAACTGACGAGCACTGCAATTCTTGGTCATCTCCCTGTTCAATTTTAAACAACTAGTACACCATATTAAATGGTTTTGTTGTTCCCCGCACTCCTTGGTTTATTTTCGTTATTTGATGGTGCTGTTTTCCCAATTCTGCTCACCACCAGCAGCAATATACCTTTATAATAAATGTTTCTTGGAAAACGCACTCATTCAAGAGTGCGTTTTCCAAGAAACATTTATTATAATAGTACACCATATGTGCATCTGTCTAGCGTTATAAAGCAGGGATTACTTTACCTCAACGTATAAAAGCAGAAGGGCTGGAACTACTTACGTTTATAAAATACAGCTTTAAAGGAAGTGTTTGGTAGAAGTTCGTATATTTTTTCTAGTACAGTTGCTTCACCAACAACAGAGGCATTACCATTCCAGACTTGGACTACATCCTCCCGTTCGCGAACACTCACACTGACACCAATCACTTCATCGTCTACAAAACGGCAAATAAAATGTCAGTTTTTTTTATCACTATTTGTCAATAAACAGGAGGTTCAATACATCAGTTTTCAAAGTATTTTATAAAACATGACCCTTTCTGCAATACAAACCTATGTTGTGTCCCTTTTCCAAATCTCTTGCCCTGTCCCTCTATTCAGCAATCCGTAGCTTACCCAAGTTACCTAGTAAGTCTACAGAGCAATACCAAGTGGTATATAAAGAGGTACCCGGAAATGAACTGCACGCTAAAATGGCAACATCTGTATTATTCAGATATACCAACTACACTTCAAGTTTACTTCTTCTAGTCTAGTATGATGAATAGCGAAACGTCTTTAAGAACTAAACTTTTAAGCCCAGTTGAGTTAACCGAATAAAACCAATATACCATGACGAATGACTATTACAGATATACCATGACCTGGATGAATGACTATTACAGATATACCATGACCTGGATGAGATGACTATTACAGATATACCATGACCTGGATGAATGGACTATTACAGATATACCTGACCTGGAGGAATGAATATTACAGATATACCATGACCTGGATGAATGACTATTACAGATATACCATGACCTGGATGAATGACTATTACAGATATACCATGACCTGGATGAATGAATATTACAGATATATACCATGACCATGGATGATGAATATTCAGATTACCATGACCTGGATGAATGACTATTACAAGATATACCATGACCTGGATGAATGAATATTACAGATATACCGTGACCTGGATGAATGAATATTACAGATATACCGTGACCTGGATGTATGAATATTACAGATATACCATGACCTGGATGAATGACTATTCCAGATATACCATGACCTGGATGAATGAGAACTTTCCCAAGCTTCCTGAACACATCTAATTCCGAGTTTGGAAAAAATTTTCTACATGAGTTAAGAATATGTACTCAAAACTTGAAAGGCTTCATTAGAAAAAGCCTCAGGCATTTAAGTTAAACCAAAATAAAGTCTGCAACATGAGAAGGGACTGTTTATGCTCACACGGTCCTTTAAAATAAACATCACAATGGGTCATTCTGCAGATCTTTCGAAACCAAAATGAATAGCTTCACAATGCTTGGACTAGAAGTTTGCAGGCAAGACATGTCTGTTAAGAAAGTCTTGTTTATATGTATAGACCTTATGAACCAGATCATATAGAGGTGATTGGGTTCATTTTAATCTGTTTTGTTTAAAATTAATGATTCAGGGTAAATATTTACTTTGCCAAACCACAAAACATAATATTTTATGTTTAATCCTGCTTTAAAATATAGCACGCATCACAAACCATGCAAAACTAATGTGGACTGCGCAAGTTAAAAAGTATCACTTCTTCCCCTCTTCCGTTGTGGCAGATAAGTATAGGAGACACCCCTAATCATAAATCTAATGCAATCAATTCATTGACAAGCTAGCAGGGTCAAAATATGGCTGGTCCTATAGTTGCTCACTGCCAATAAAACAGTATAGTACAATGTCAGAAAATAAAATATTAATGTAAAATATTTACCAACAGAGCACCGATCTGTAAATTGTTCTCCGATAGTTGCTAGCAATAATTCTTTCCAAACCAAAGACTGCGGAGAAAGAAATGTGATGTAATTGTAATACATATTGGGATATACAGTGTGGTCAAGCTCCTGATCATTTTATTGAAGAACGGGAGGTAAGGCAGCACCCTTATCTCCCGTTCTTAAAGTTTGGCCATTTTAGTTTTATTGGAGATACCCTTTTAAGTGAACGTGACTTACTGTGCCTTCTTTCGGAACTTTCATTTTCCACACCCCTCCTTTTGCATTACTTTCTTCCTCCCTGCACAAATAAGATGATTTGGTTGTTTAATGGAATATGGAAAATGCCAACAGAATTACCGATCAACCAAATAGTAGCACCACTCACCATAAAGGTTTTCTCTCTCCCCTCATTAAATGGTAGCTCCATCTGACTGGGAGATTCGTTACAAGAGGGATGTTGTTGTAAACGCTCCAAAAACTCTGGGGGGGAAAAAAAAAATATAAGGCCAATGAATGTTTATGGTCGCCCTCTGGATCGCTCAGAACAGCTTGAAACTTTCCCTAGGCCGACAACCTGGAACTAAAAAGGTATAGGGAGTGGGCTGCAGCCCATGGGAATGGGGCAGTGCCTAGCTTTCTCCCAATAGTTTTATACAGGAAGAACTCACGGGACTGTGTAGGCAGAACAGAATTTACCACAATGTTGGGCCCAATGTGTAGTGTTAATTACCCCTTTCACTTCTGCTGCATATGGTTGTCCCACATGGTCGAAATACAGGAATCTAAATAGTAGGAGCCTTTCCCTGGTGTAATCCATTTCCGCCTTTAAAATCTTCCTCATTGAGGTTTTGGCATGCACAGTGGAGTCACTTCTCCCTCTCCCTGCTGCTGCTTGGTGTATGCAAGAGTAATTGGGACAAAACTGGGTATTGCACTTGTAATAGCCGATAACCTAGACCACACTAGGTCTATTTCCCCCAATTCAGAATGTAAACTCACTTTTAACCCACTACTGGCCTCACTGTGTAGTGTAGAAAAATCCTTACCTTATATCCCTGGTTTTCCCGTAATGTCCATCCAAAGTCCAAAAAAGTGACCACCAGGAGCCTGGCCGAGTCCATATAGGACTCTGCCTCCTGTCTCTCCTCCGGGAGAAAAATGACCTGTGCACTGCAGCCACCCCCACCCCCACCCCTCCCGTTTCTCTCTCTCCTAGTGTAAATCCTCTTTTCTGTAGTGTAGGGCTCCCTCCCCCAACCCCCATAGTTATTTGTCACAAAACTCCCCCGATCTCTACTTACATGGCCTCTTTCCCCAGATGTTCAGTATAGCCGGAAGCCGGGTCCATGATTGGCTGCCTCTCAGCCAATCACGGATGCGGCTGCCGGTCCGGCCCTCAGCTTGCAGTTTCATGCAAGCAGAGGGCTGTGACTGAACGTCGGAGGAGAGAGACAAAGTAAGTAATGATCGGGGGGGTTGGAGACAAATAACTATGGCGTTTGGGGGAGGGAGCCCTACACTACAGCAAAAGTTTATAAATGGGATGGACATGCCCTTTAAAATTTAAACAGAATTTCCTCAATTCACTTTGACTGCTCTAGTTAGCAGGATAGACATTTCCCTCTGGTACCTCATAGAACCTTATAGCGATTACAAAAGCAAAAACATCTTGTTTGCTTTTCTGTGCAGAAAATGTCAGCGTACCATTCAGTCAATTCACAAACTACACCGTTAATCAGTTTACCAAAATATTTATATGGGAAAGTTGTGCAGGTATGTGATGTTGGAGAAATCCTATGACCATCTTACCTGTATAGTTTGTACGGTGTAAATTTTCTTTAAATTTGATTCACACTCTGCTGCTGTTGTCCCTGGCAATGATCTTTGACAAAAAAAAAAGTAACGTTACAAAAGACTTATAACAAACAAGAGCTTGAGGTGTTTTACCGTTCCACTAAATGGGTGTGTGCATGTGGTTAGTTCTCTAGAAAAGGGAGTCTCTGCATTTCTTTTAACCCTTTCACTGCCACAGATCGTAAATCTACGATCTGTGGCTTCTCCTTTAAAAAAAAATTCCGCTGTGCTAGGAGCGATCGGGGGGCAGCATTCAACTGCCCCCCTAGCCCCCTTGATCCCCCCTCTTTCGTCCAAATCCGAGAGGGGGGGGGATTGGGAGATAACTCACTTTTTTGCCATGACCACATAGCAGGAAGCTGGTCCCACATGGAGCTCTCTTCTGAGCGGAAAGGAAGACCCCGGTGACGTCACGGAGCTTCCTCCTTCACCGGGGTCTTCCCTACAAGGTGTACAATGCCCCTGGTGGTCTAGTGGAGGTACTACACTGCGATCTCCATTCAGATCACAGTGCAGAATAGTAAGGCTGTCAGTGTGACAGCCTTACTACTATTTGTGAATGGAACTCAAAGTTCCATTCACAAATAGCAAAGACTTAGGGGAAAAAATGGGGACAGATCAAAATTTGGTGATCACTTCTGATCCCCAAATTATTGATCTTTGCCAATGAATGAAAAATCACTTCCTGGAAAATGATTTCCGGGGAAGTGATTTTTCCGATCGGATTTCAAATTAGAAAACGGGCATTTAATCTTTATCTTTTGGTCGATCAAAAAAAAAAAAAAAAAAAAAGGGAAATGCACACAAACAATTTTAGTGATAAACACCCCATTTTTTTTTACACTAAAGCCATAAATTAGCAAAAAACGTTGTCTTCTCCAAGCTTCCCAATGTCCCCGGTGATATCGGTAAAGTAAACACAGATCATTATTTGTTCGATCTCAAGGGAAACTAAGCCTATTTTGTAAGGAAATTATGCAGAGGTACTAAAAAAAGACTTGATTGAATTTTTAGGATCAGTAAAGTGTACAAAAACGTGTGTGACTCTCCGTACTAACCGGTTTTCACCAAAATACCACTAAAAGGGGGAGAGTGTGGGGAGGTGGGCTGTGGTGTTTTTTTTCTTGAAACTGCACTTCTACATGCGTCCCATTTGAGATAGTTGGCGGCCTCATCTCTGTTTGCACCCATGCAAATGGCACACCATTTGATTCAGGACATGTGGGAGATTGCTATTTAGTGGGGTTAGGTAGTATTTCAACCTTTGAATCATCTTATTCTATTTTTCACAAAATCTTCTAAAAGCACGGAGTTTTATGGATGACAGCGTCTGGAATTCTTCATGTATGAAAGCATGGCACCATAACATAGCTGATTGTGTATAGATTCCAAAAATATATAGTTTGTGGGGGGAATTTCCAAGTTTCGGGACTTTTTTCTTAGAAAAAGGGTAGGCTGTTCAAATTACAGAGCACTGATTTTTTCTTGTAATTGCATTTGTGCATGCGTCCCATTTGAGCTAGTTGGTGGCCACGTCTGCATCCACGCATATTGCATACAGTTTGATTCAGGACATGTGGGAGGTTGATATTTAGTGGAGGGTTTTATTTGAGGGGGGCATTTCCAAGTTTTGGGGTTGTTTGAATTTACAGAGCACCTTGATTTTTTTCTTGTAATTGCACTTATGCATGCTTCCAATTTGAGTTAGTTGGTGGCCATGTCTGCATGTCTGTGTGCACCCACGCATATGGCATACCATTTGATTCGGGACATTTGGGAGATTGATATTTGGTAACTTTTTTCATTACTTGGGGTTTTTAACTTTGAAACTTGTTTATTTTTTTCAGAAAATATGCTAAAAGTGCAAAAGATCTGCGCACACACAATTCATGGTATGAATAAAAAAAAATGTCACTGTTCCTTAGCTGAAGGTATGTAGATTCTGAGTATATATTTTTGGGGGGTATTTTTGAGTAAGAGGGGTGTTTAGATTGTAAAATCTTAAAAGTTGCTGTTATTGGGCCACTACGCATTGGCTCACTTTGTGACTAATGTCAGTGTGTAACCATGCATATGGCATACCGATTCAGGGCATTTGGAAGATTGATAATTGACAAGTTTTTTTTACATGACATGGAAATTTGCCATGATTTTTAACTTTGAATTGTATTTTTATAATTTTTTCCTAAAATCTGGTGGAGCGAAATTCTACACAAAACTGCGCCCACACAATTGGTGGTATGCATAAAAAGAATCACACCATTGTGTAGCTGAAGGTGTGCAGATTCCAAGAATATATAGTTTTGGGGGGGGGGGGGGGGGGGGGGGGGGGGGGGGTGGGGGGGGGGGTAATTTCCAAGATAGAGGGGTGATTAGTCTGATAAATCTGAAAAGTTGCTGTAATTGAGCCACTGTTCATTGGCTCATTTTGTGGCTAGTTGATTCCATGTCTGTGTGTAACCATACATAGGGCATACCGTTTGATTCAGGACATTTGGGAGATTGATATTTGGTAACTTTTTTTACATTACTTGGAATTTTGGCATGATTTATATCTTTGAGAGGTATCTTGAAAGGTTTTTTTCTATCTGCTAAAACTGCGAACTCCTACGAAGAACTGCGCCCACACCATTGATGGTATGAATGAACAAACTACAGAATTACGTAGATAGAGGTGTGGATTTGAGAAATATATGGTTTGTGGGGAAAAACTGCAGACTGTCCAAATTCAGAGTTGGCTGAATATTTTTGCTGTTTGAGCCATTGTGCATTGTCTCACTTCGTGGCCATTCACTTCCACGTTCGGTTGTGTAACCACGCATATGGCATACCATTTGATTCACGACATTTGGGAGATTGATATTTAGTAACTTTTTTACATTCCATCAGGTTTTGGCATGATTTCTACCTTTTGAAGTTGTTTTTTGTTCATTTTTTCAAGTGCAAACTTCTTCGAAAAACTGCGCCCACACCATTGATAGTATGAATGAACAAACTACAGCGTTACATAGCTGATAGAAATAACCCCCACAAACTATATATTCTAAGTTATGGGGGTGTTTTGTAGAAACAACTGCAGACTGTCCAAATTCAGAGTTGGCTAAATATTTTCGCTGTTTGAGCCATCGCGCAATGTCTCAATTTGTGGCTTTTTGCTTCCACGTCCACGTGTGTAACCACACATATGGCATACTGTTTGATTCAGGACATTTGGGAGATTGATATTTGGTAACTTTTTTTAAATTCCATGAGGTTTTGGCATGATTTCTACCTTTTTGATTGTTTGATAATTTTTTTGAAAATCTGGTAAAAGTACAAGCGTCTACGAAGAACTGCGCCCACACCATTGATGGTATGAATGAACGAACTACAGCGTTACATAGCTGAAGGTGAGTAGATTTCAGGAATATATAGTTTGTTGGGGGCATTTCTGAGTTAGGGGGTTTTGTGCAAAAACTGTAGACTGTTCAAATACAAAACTGGCAATTTATTTTTTGCTGCTACTGACATTTGGCATTGGTCCCACTTTGGGTTAGTTGGTAGCCATGTCTCTGGGTACACCCATGAATGTGGCATACTGTTTTATTCGGGAGGGTTAGGCTTTCATATTTGAGATGCGTTTGAACTTTCCTCCACCGTTTTTAGCCGAAATTCGCATTTGATTTTGTCTCTGATTTTACAGTTGAGGGAAAAAAAAGGAAAATGTGAGAAAATAAACTTACAATTGGACGAAGTGCTGCGCCCAGGTATCTGGATTTTGATCGAAACTTCCCTCACTCGTAAAATCCTGCGGGTGTGTAGTTTCTAAATATATCTCACTTGTGGGGATATTTTAGTTAATTTGGTAGATATTCTATGTTAACAGTGAGAAGTGGTTATTCATTTTAATTTGGTGTAATATTCTTGAAGGTGCAGTTTTAGTTTGGGGGGTCTCCTGTACAGGAAAAGTGGGGTACCTACGTATATCTGGTATCGTTGTACTCGGGAGTATCAGAGCTTTTAGAAACAGTAAGATTTGTGTGTAACCTTAAGATAACCAAGTAAAAATGGGAAATTTTTTTAACATATTTTACCCATAATTATAGTCAAAATTCCAGTAACGCTACAAAATTCTGTTACCGTGTTAAAGTACACTTTGTGCTAAAAACAATATATAATATTCCTGATTTACTGCAATGTTTCCTATTGTAAAATTAGTCTAAATCGATTAAGGGCAAAATCCTGAAAATTCTGCTGGCACTTAAAAATTAAATTCTGCTGGCAGCGAAAGGGTTAAAGCATACCAACATAAAATGTAAATTCTTAACCAGAATCACCCTCAAACCTAAGTTGCGTTATATTTACCTTTCCCCCTAAGCTCCTTAAAGGGTTTGTCCACCCCCAAACGAAATTTAAGTATGTTCTAGGAAAAGGCTGTAAAACCTTGACTACGCGAGATTTACAGCTGCCAATGATGCCCCCAAATGTACTTACCAGCCTTCGTTCAGACACCTTCTGCTTAACTTCCGTGTCTGAGCACGGAAGTCAAGCAGGGGGGGCTCGACCAGAATCCGCTCCTGTGATTGGCTAAGGCATAGTCAGAATTATCCCATCATCCCTCTTAAGGGGGGGGGGGGGTAAAACCCCACCGTTACAGAGTAAGACTGGACAAACCAATAAGTAAATTGAATCACAAGGAAAAGCGGTGATCAGGCATCCCAATAATTTAGCCAGATTAGAGAGATTAAAGAAATGTATCAGGTGTAAATTTACTAGCCTGTGTTTGCTTTGCTTAAAAGTTCTTTTCAGTCTTTACATCTCCTGGGTTTACTTTGTAACTTTCAATGCAGGACTGCATGAATTACAACCAACTTCTTCGGAAACATGGCCAATGGGAACATGCCTTCAGCAAAACACCCTGCGATTGGCCAAGACATTGGTTGGCAGTGGTACAGGAGTTAGAAGGTAAACCAAGGGGTGCAGACGTAGCCTTTTAGGTCTTTAATGATGTACAAAACTGGAGAGTTCAGTTTCAAAAACAGATCTTTGACAAACTTTGAAAGTTGTTTAGTTTTAAGGTATCAAAAGCAAAAATGTGTGAATGGCTCAGGGACCTGGGAAATGGTCTGGGGAACATGTCCAAAAAAACTTGTGTAAGAAAAAACATTCTTCAAGCAAAAGCTAATTTTAAGTTTTCGCATAACATTTGAGGGCTCACGTATTCACTATTTTTCCTGTAGTTGGAATCAAGGGTTTCTGTATTAGATATTTCTCAAAATAGTCTCGTATTTTTGATAATTTCCAAATTATTTTGAACATGAAACAATTAACAAAAATTTCACGATTTGAAAAAATCTGATTATACGAAAGTTGTCGGAACTTCGGAAACCTCAGTTTGAGTCAGAACCAGACTTGATCCCTAGTCTTCACTTGGTACTTTAAATTCAGAGGTGGAGGGGGGAGAATAAAGGAGACCTATATAGACCTTTATTTTATATTTTGGTGGAAACATTCAGTAGAAGATATTGACATTATGTATTAATGCTGTTGCAAACTCAAAAACAGGTTTCAGAAGATGTGAATTTCTGCTTAATGACATCATACAGCTTATCAGCTGGGTGAATCATCAGTGGTCAAAGCAGCAAATTTAATAAACAGTTAAATTAGGGCAATTCCCTTAAAGGGTATCTCCACTCGTTTTGGGAATCCAGTTCTATTGAAGAATGGGAGGTAAAGGAGCTGTGCCTTACAGCTCACCCTTTAAGCAGGTGAAAATCATCCTCGGGTCATTCAGTGTTCATTAATCCATCTTTAACATGTGTACAGGCCTTTAGGCTGGGTACACACCATACAATTATTCATCCCAGTCGACCAGTCGCAACTACCAATTGGCCAGGATGAATCAGTTTGCCTATGGACATTATAAGCTGGAATTTACAGCAGAATCCAATCGCCCCAGTTTGTGTGATTGACATTGTCATCCACAAAAATAATGCAGATATTTGGCCTAAAAAAATCTGCTTATATCTACCAAGCCTTACAAGTCTAACCTTAAATGTTGCCTGATATTCTGTTGCCTCTCTTTCTGTTCCTGGTTCTTCCAGTTAGCAGCAGTCAGTCATGGTTGTAAAAGCCAATGACAATGTTATTCCCCTAGCTTTATCCTTTGAGAATGTAAAAGCTTTTTTAAAAAAAACAAAAAACAACTTAGAGGCAGAAACCTATGAGAGGCAAGGGGAGTTCATTTGAGAGATGAACATGCCTTTTGCTGCTTTTTATTTATTATTTTATAGACAAGTCTTCTAGCAATACTTTTCGGGGAGGAAATGGCTCTTTAAAAACTAACTTCCCTACAGACAAAACCTCTTCACAAATGTGCCAACTAGCACATATGAAGGGATGCTCAGATTATACAAAACTAACCAGTTCATCAAGTTCACCCTGTGAACATCTGTAAGTACAAAGGAATATTAACTTACTTCCTTTTATATATAAAAAAAACAATCAAACCGTGATCTATGGTTACAAATACTGGACCTTAAATTAGCATGGGCAGTACTTCAAAAGAATAGCCCTGTATATTGATCTATACTTTGACATAGGAAATCAGAAACTTCTTAAGCAATTTTACTACACCACAGTTATAAGCCAAAAGTTCTATTGTAGCTTACTCCATCCTGGCAAAGTTCTGTAAACGCAGGTTCCTGTGATGTTGATGCTGTATAAAAAATTTTATACAAAAGCCAGTTTGTACTTATAGGAACCTAGGGGCCCAAAGGCCAGGAGGGTGTGGATTATAATTGATAATGTACCCCCCTGCTGTATATTAGTAGGATATTTTTAGTCACCTCGGAGTTACATGCCCCTTTATATGGTCATGAAACTCCTTGATGACTTCCAATATCATTTACAGCAGGGGGTACATTATCCACTATATAAAACATTTAAGTGCCATAAGATAAAATAAAAATCTTCTGTTTAAGATAAAACCTAAATCACATCTCTAGATAAAATTTGTGAGAAGCTATTGCTGGAAAGGTTCAGCAATGTAACTTCCTGCTTGAACACTTCATTTTCAGCCATATGACCAGCTTGTAGTCATGTAACCAGCCATGTGACCAGCCTGAGCCTGCAATAATAGGCTCTCCTTCCAGGCTCTTCCTCGAAGTAGGAAGTTTGAACATTCACCCCAATGTAATTTCTCACAGGCTCCAGCCAGAGATGTGATTGACGGCTCATTTTAAAGAAAAAATTTGTTTTGAGACCACAGTTGCCCAGTTGGATCAGACAATCCTTCACTTGCTACATCACTGACTGTGCTGCAGGGTTCATGCTAAGATTTCTGTTCTGAGGGTGTACATGTCCTTTAAAGTATAAATGTGTGGCACACACAAAGGGCTGTGTATGGGAACTTTATCGGCCGATCATCAGCCGAAACGCTCGTTCGTACACTTCATGCATCACGGGTCAGCACTCACGATCGCATTTGTGTATGAACCTTAAGGCTTTCATACTACAACAGTAGAGTCATTTCCTGCTTATACTGACACCACCAGCACCATTGCTGTCACCTCAATGGTGGCTTAAGAATGCCCACTTATATCATGCTGCTGGGACAAAGACGCATACACCACTTAACATACTGACGCAACAGCCAACTAATAAGCTCCATCCATTTTTATTGATTACCCAAGATGTAAATAAACAGAAGTTAACAAGCCCGTAAAGCAGGCCATACACAACTTGATTTCCCATTTTCAATTGATTTGTCCCAGTAAAAATCACACCTTGCACTATTGATCTTCAGTATCTTTCTGCTGAAGATGGATTAAAATATGGGTGTCGATCACATTATCCACCTCACCTAGTCAGTTTTTTTTCATTCAACCACTTGAAATTGTCAAACTGTCGATGGAAAAATCACTGAACTTGGCAATGATGGATTTAACCAACTTACTGTAATTGGTGGAAAAATCTACCCAATGAATAACATGGTTTACTAGCTTCATAAGTGGAAGCAAAACTTTATGCCAATAAATTTGGATTCACAGCAGCATCCTCAAAGGCTTGGTTGAAAGGTACATTTTTCCTTGTGGGACTTAAAGTTTGTACACCCAATGTCGGTGTCAGGTGTGAGTGGGTTTCCCGTTTGGAAGCGGAGGTGGAGAAAGGGGGCAGCTTGCAGGGATTGGCAGAACTGGGGGGTCAGCAGACACTGGCTGGGGCCAGTATAGAGGTGAGTGGAAGTGGGACAAGAAAAGTTGAGGGGGGAGGTAGTTTTGTTAAAGTTACTAGGGGAAGTAGGGGACGGAAGGGTAGGGTGGCTTCTTCCCAGATTGCCCATCCCAACAGATTTGCCGCCTTAGGTAATGAAGTGGAGGAAGACACCTCGGAATTAGCCTGTATGGAGGGGGCTAGTCCCATGAGCACCCAGGGGACTGCCATCTCTGATACAAGGGAGGAGAAACGAAGGATCAGGAATACCTGGAATTGCCTGCCTGGTGCTAGGGTTCGGCATGTGGTGGATCGTGTAGACAGATTGGGGGGGGGAGACGGCAGGATACAGGGGGGAGGAGAGGAGGGAGACGGCAGGATACAGGGGGGGAGACGGGCAGGATACAGGGGGGGGAGACGGCAGGATACAGGGGGGGGAGACGGCAGGATACAGGGGGGGGAGACGGCAGGATACAGGGGGGGGGGAGACGGCAGGATACAGGGGGGGGAGGGGGGGGAGACGGCAGGATACAGGGGGGGGGGAGACGGCAGGATACAGGGGGGGAGACGGCAGGATACAGGGGGGGGAGACGGCAGGATACAGGGGGGGGAGGGAGACGGCCAGGATACAGGGGGGGGGAGACGGCAGGATACGGGGGGGGAGGGGAGACGGAGGAACAGGGGGGGGAGACGGCAGGATACAGGGGGGGGAGACGGCAGGATACAGGGGGGGGAGACGGGGAGGACGGCAGGATACAGGGGGGGGAGACGGCAGGATACAGGGGGGGGAGACGGAGAGGTACAGGGGGGGGAGACAGGGCAGGATAAGGGGGGGGGGGGAGACGGCCGGATACAGGGGGGGGGAGACGGCAGGATACAGGGGGGGGAGACGGCAGGATACAGGGGGGGGAGACGCGGCAGGATACAGGGGGGGGAGAAGGCAGGATACAGGGGGGGGAGACGGCAGGCAGGATACAGGGGGGGGAGACGGCAGGATACAAGGGGGGGGAGGCGGCAGGATACAGGGGGGGGAGACGGCAGGATAAGGGGGGGAGAGGCAGGATAAAGGGGGGAGGACGGCAGGATACGGGGGGGGGAGACGGAGGATACAGGGGGGGGAGACGGCGGACAGGATAAAGGGGGGGAGACGGCAGGATACAGGGGGGGGAGAACGGCAGGAACAGGACAGGATACAGGGGGGGGAGACGGCAGGATACAGGGGGGGAGACGGCAGGATACAGGGGGGGGAGACGGCAGGATACAGGGGGGGGGGAGACGGCAGGATACAGGGGGGGGAGACGGAGGATACAGGGGGGGGGAGACGGCAGGATACAGGGGGGGGAGACGGCAGGATACAGGGGGGGGAGACGGCAGGATACAGGGGGGGGAGACGGCAGGATACAGGGGGGGGAGACGGCAGGATACAGGGGGGGGAGACGGCAGGATACAGGGGGGGGGGACGGGGATACAGGGGGGGGAGACGGCAGGATACGGGGGGGGGAGACGGCGGATACAGGGGGGGGAGACGGCAGGATACAGTACAGGGGGGGGAGACGGGAGACGGCAGGATAAAGGGGGGGGAGACGGCAGGATACAGGGGGGGGGGAGACGGCAGGATACAGGGGGGGAGACGGCAGGATACAGGGGGGGGAGACGGCAGGATACAGGGGGGGGGAGACGGCAGGATACAGGGGGGGGAGACGGCAGGATACAGGGGGGGGAGACGGCAGGATACAGGGGGGGGGGAGACGGAGCAGGACAGGATACAGGGGGGGGAGACGGCAGGATACAGGGGGGGGGGAGACGGCAGGATACAGGGGGGGGGAGAGGAAGAGGGGGGGGGGGGGACGGCAGGATACAGGGGGGGGAGACGGCAGGATACAGGGGGGGGAGGGGGGGGGGGGGAGACGGCAGGATACAGGGGGGGAGACGGCAGGATAAGGGGGGGGAGACGGAGGATACAGGGGGGGGAGACGGAGGAACGGGGGAGGACGGAGGATACGGGGGGGGAGACGGCAGGATACGGGGGGGGAGACGGCAGGATAAGGGGGGGGGAGACGGCAGGATACGGGGGGGGGGGGAGACGGCAGGATACGGGGGGGGGACGAGCAGGATACAGGGGGGGAGACGGCAGGATACAGAGGGGGGGGAGACGGGAGTACAGGGGGGGGGGGCGGCAGGATACAGGGGGGGGGAGACGGCAGGATACAGGGGGGGGAGAGACGGCAGCAGGATACAGGGGGGGGAGGGGAGACGGCAGGAGATACAGGGGGGGGAGACGGCAGGAGGATACAGGGGGGGGGAGACGGCAGGATACGGGGGGGGAGACGGCAGGACAGATAGGGGGGGAGGACGGCAGGACAGGATACAGGGGGGGGAGACGGCAGGATACAGGGGGGGGGAGACGGCAGGATACAGGGGGGGGGGGACGGCAGGGATACAGGGGGGGGAGAGGCAGATACAGGGGGGGGGAGACGGCAGGATAACAGGGGGGGGAGACAGGCAGGATACAGGGGGGGGAGACGGCAGGATACAGGGGGGGGGGAGACGGCAGGTACAGGGGGGGGGAGACGGCAGGATACAGGGGGGGGAGACGGCAGGATACAGGGGGGGGGACGGCAGGATACAGGGGGGGGAGACGGCAGGATACAGGGGGGGGGAGACGGCAGGATACAGGGGGGGGGGGGGGACGGCAGGATACAGGGGGGGGGGACGGCAGCAGGATACAGGGGGGGGAGAAGGCAGGAGGAACAGGGGGGGAGGACGGCAGGATACAGGGGGGGGAGACGGCAGACACGGGGGGAGAGGGCAGGAGACAGGACAGATACAGAACGCAGATACAGGGGGGGGAGACGGCAGGATAACAGGGGGGGGGAGGGAAGACGGCAGGATACAGGGGGGGGAGACGGCACAGGATACAGGGGGGGGAGGGAGACGGCCGGATACAGGGGGGGGAGACGGCACAGGGCAGGACAGGATACAGGGGGGGGAGACGCAGGGATGACAGGGGGGGGAGACGGCAGGATACAGGGGGGGGAGGACGGCAGGTACAGGGGGGGGGAGACGGCAGGATACAGGGGGGGGAGACGGCAGGGAACAGGATACAGGGGGGGGAGACGGCATACCGGCAGGATACAGGGGGGGGGAGACGGCAGGATAAAGGGGGGGGAGACGGCAGGCAGGATACAGGGGGGGGAGACGGCAGGATAAGGGGGGGGAGACAGGCGCAGGATACGGGGGGGGAGACGGCAGGAGGCAGGATACAGGGGGGGGGACGGCAGGATACAGGGGGGGGCGGGAGACGGGCAGGATACAGGGGGGGGAGACGGCAGGATACCGGGGGGGGGGGAGACGGCAGGATACAGGGGGGGGAGACGGCCGGAAGGGGGGGGAGACGGCGCAGGATACAGGGGGGGGAGACGGCAGGTACAGCGGGGGGGAGGGACGGCAGGATACAGGGGGGGGAGACGGCAGGATACGGGGGGGGAGACGGCAGGATACAGGGGGGGGAGACGGCAGGGATACAGGGGGAGGAGGGGGGAGACGGAGGGGAGGATACAGGGGGCGGGGGGAGACGGCAGGATACAGGGGGGGGAGACGGCAGGATACAGGGGGGGAGACGGCCAGGATACGGGGGGGAGACGGCAGGATACAGGGGGGGGAGACGGCAGGATACAGGGGGGGGAGAGGACGGCAGTGATACAGGGGGGGGACGGAGGAGACAGGATACAGGGGGGGGGGAGACGGCAGAATACAGGGGGGGGGAGACGCGGCAGGATACAGGGGGGGGGGAGGGAGACGGCAGGATACAGGGGGGGGGCGACGGCAGGATACGGGGGGGAGAAGGCAGGATACAGGGGGGGGAGAGGAAGGCAGGATACAGGGGGGGAGAGAAGGCAGGATACAGGGGGGGGGAGAGAAGGCAGGATAAGGGGGGGGAGAGAATGGCAGGATACAGGGGGGGGGAGAAGGCAGGATACAGGGGGGGGGGGAGAAGGCAGGATAGTCCATAGTTTCCACCTTTTGCCACAGACACCAGTGAGGCCCAATGACCTGTACAGGACATTGTACACATGGGGCAGGTTCCCTGGGATATGGAAGATGCCCTGACTGCACAATAATAATAATTAGCAGGAAGAGGATGGAGGGGCAGATAGGGCCCTTGTGGTGATTGCTGTGGCCCGTGTAGCCGGCACCCTGGTAATAGCCCCATGGGAACGACCCCCAAAGATTCTGTAACCCATCCCCCCCCCCGGCTCTTTATTGGCGCCTCCCCAGCCAGTACCTGTCAAGCCAGAAGGTCCAAGGTGAGTGGAGCGGGATACCCTCGGTTTCTGGCTCCTGCGGCAGGGTCAGGTCTCCCAGCTCCTGGTGGTTAAGGTGGACCTGCTCGTCGGACTCGGACTGGAGCCGGCGGTCGGCAGGAGCAGCGGGAAGCGCCATCTTCCTGCGGACGCGACGCTGAAACTCCACCCCAGACATGACCCGGCACTGACGCACCTTACGCGCCGCCCTCGCCCAGTCCCAGGCACTTATAGGAGCGGGAGTGAAGTCAAGTGAAACTAGCCGGCTGACTGGACAGTGGTTGGTTGGCTCCTAATTTGACCCGCTTGCTGATTGGACGAGGTGTTAAGCGTATAGTGCAATGCCCAGGGTGGGGTTGGGTTTAACATGATATTATGCTGCCACTAATAACACACATCTTATCAACATGGCTGGGTTTTATTTTCCTATATAGAATATTGTAGTACAGCCACTGAGCCACATCCCAGGGGGATCTCTGGATTTATATGGGGTTTAGTATAAGGGATACAGTGTAATATAAGGATATTACGTCACCGTGGAGTTCCCTGACCATATAAAAGCACCACGCCGCAGGCAGGAAACACAGAGGTGTGGTAATATCAGGGCTGGATTTACCATTAGGCACAGTAGGCACGTGATGTTGGAGGGGCGGCTGTCAATCTCAGGTATCCCACCCCTCCCAGATCTTCCAGCAGTCTGCCTCATTCTGGGGTGGTCTGCACTCCCGCGAGACTCTCCTGCAGACTCTCGGACATGAGAGGAGACTTGAGTCTCCTCCCAAGTTACCCCCACTTTTCAAGGCCACACCCCAGGAATGCCCCTAACCCCGCCTCCCAACCTAGAACACTGACCATGTCCCCTTGTGATGCCACACCCCTCCCAGTGTGACATCAAGCCCCCTATCTCCACCCTGTCCGGAAGCCTGAAGGGGCAGGGTGGGATGTCTGCAATCTCCTCCCACCAATCCAACCCCTTTATTGTCTATTTTCTTCCCCCCAAAAAGAAAATGGGTGTGGTTTGGGGGTGTAGTCTGTGTTTAGGGGTGGGGCTAAGGGCACCAGGCTCTTTGGGCCTACAGGTGTAAATCTGGCCCTGAGTAATATCCATATATAATACAGAGGCAGATGTCCCACCCTGCCTCTTCGTCCTTCCGGGCAGGGTGGGCAAGGGGGCGTGACAAGGGGCATGGTTATGCTGTGTGATGTCATTGACATCACACAGTGGGCGGGGCATACACGCTAGGGGTGGGGGTTAGGGGTGTGGTAGGGGCATGGCATGGGCGGTCCAGGGCATGACACACATAAAGGGGGCGTAACAGGGAGGAGATGCACGAGTCCTCTCCGTTGCGGGAGATCGGGGTGGTCTCGCGGGAGCACGGGAGACCACCCCGATTTGCGGGAGACTTCCAGAAGATCCGGGAGTAGTGGGATACCTGCAGAGGGCTCCGGATTCATATATTTATAAGTGGAATATATTCTTATAAAAATCTCTCCTAGCTACGTAGCTAAATGTTTTTTTATAAGGATAAATGTCTGGCTATAGAATCTAATTTAGGACAGAAACGAGCGGTTGGTCCGTTTTTTTAATGGATTGGATTGACCCAGTCCTTTTAAAAAAAAACGTACTGCTGAATGCATTTCTGTCCGGAAATGGACGCATTTTGATTAAAAATATAGGAAAAAACGGACAAAAAACACGGTCCGTTGTGGTTTGTGTTGGTCAGTTTCTAGTGTGAACGTAGCCTAAAATTAAAAGATTACTAAAAGGATATCTACACTGGAAAATGTGTGTTTTTTTTAAATTGCCCATTAGTGGAAACTATAATTTTTCCCAACTATCACTGTACGTTTTTTTTGTTGATCTGCCCTCTATTTCATAAGATATCCAATTTGAATAGCTGGAATGATTTGACAGTTGGTGTGCTGTATGTAGTATTGACAGTTGGTATGTGGGGAAATAGTCAGGTCCGTGGTCAGAGCCTGAGCAAAACAAGTATTGAATTGAAGGCATGCAGCAACACACACACCTCAGAGTAATTGCTGCTTACATGTATTATTTATAGATTAAGAAGAAGTAATTTTTTCACTATAGATAGAATTTAAGATTTTATATAAAGGAAGAAAGCAGAGCCAACCTCTCAGTCTCCAGTACACATACAGGGATATTCAATAAAAGTTCTTATCGTTAAAACTGGTGCTAATTTTGACCCAACCAACCAAATGTTAGCTTTCAAATGTTAAAGAAGATCTTATTGATTGGGGCAAAATTAGCTCCATTTTTAACAATAAGAACTTTTATTGAATCTCCCTGACACTGTGTAAAAGCTTATAAATCCTCCTTTAAAGGAATAGTTCACTGCAATAGTGAACTATCCCTTTTCTACATTGATTGAAGCCCGGGAGGTTAAGGAGCTATGCGGTCCCGTTTTTCTGAGCTTCGTTCCTGGCTATCCAAACATTGATTGAAAAACGGGAGACATAGCTCCTTAACCTCCCGGGCTTCAATCAATGTAGAAAAGGAATAGTTCACTATTGCAGTGAACTATTCCTTTAAAAGTATAAAACCTCCTCCTCATGAAGTACAGTCACTTCAGATGGGATCTTCACTTAGCATATAGTGCGCAGCTGCCTGTGAGTCATAGGAAAGACGCACTCTCTGCTCTGTACGCAACCCATATGAAGTGACTGTGCTTCACGTGGAGGAGGATTTATAAATTTAAAGGAGGATTTATAGGCTTTAAAACACTGCCTGTACCGGAGACTGGAAGGTTTCTTCATTTAAAGTACAATTATACTCACCTTCCCTCCGCTCCTCTTCTTTGGTAGTACCTTTTACCCAGGTGAGGACCTGAACCGCTAGGTCCTACCCCTGGGTTCACGTAACTTGAAGCACAGCATTACTGAAACGCTGCTCTGGAGGCTCCCCCCTCCTCGTCGGCGACGAGGCCAATAGGAAGGCACGCTCTGCAACGAGCGTGCCTTTCTATTGGCCTCGTCGCGCAAGGAGAGGAGGGGGCGGAGCATACCAGAGTAGCGTTTCAGTAATGCTGTGCTTCAAGTTACGCGAACCCAGGGGTGAGGACCTAGCGGTTCAGGTCCTCACCTTGGGTAAAAGGTACTAACCAAAGAAGAGGAGCGGAGGGAAGGTGAGTATAATTGTCCTTTAAGTAATCCTATCTATAGGCAGGCAGGGGGGACTCCCACACTGTAAGTTTAATACGTAGTAAAATTGTCAGTGTGAGTGGGAGGGTTTGGGACACTGGCAAAGCAGGTTAATCCCACCTTATGTATTATAAGAAATAATGCACCTCTTAACATTAAAATGTATGGATATTATGTCAACTCGGAGTTCCCTGTGGCCTTGTGCTTCTATATGGTCAGGGAACTCCTCAGTGATGTAATATCCTTATATTACACTGTAAGGGGCGCATTATACCTTATAATGTAAAGGGACACATTATTACATTACTTGTAAAACATATGTTTCTGATTATTTCCCCCATTTTCATTTTAAATTCTAGTCTTGTCCCTATTCCCACCTAAACCCCACCAAGCTACCAACTCTTACTTAAACCCTGTAGAAAGGAACATGTGGAGGAGGAAAGATACATTGGAAGTGACAGGAAGCAGCTCCAGCAGGTCCCGTTAGTGAACTTAAACACTGCAAAAACCACTGAGTCATTGTTCAGGCATGAAAACTGGAACGGGAGGAGCAGTGGGATATAAGAAATGGGTCACTTAGTGATTTTTATAAGGATTTATACCACTGTACCTCCCATTATAAAATATCACACAGATGTATTATACTTATATTATAATGTGGAGGGATGCATTCTTTCTCATAATACATAAGGTTAATACATGTAATATTTTTGTCTTAAAGGACATGTCCACCCTTAAAACAAATATTGGTCATTTTCAGTTACCTGCCCCCAGCTGGTATATTTTGCTCCTTATTACCTGCATTACTAACCAGATATTTAATGATAATTATTGTCCAACTACAATGTACCCAGTGAGTGGAACGAAATAACGTTAAGTAGATACATGGACTAAAATATGTATACAATTTATTATAAAATAAAATTACAATGTATATATAAAGCTGGCCAGCACATGTAACACAAATACCTAAGATAAAAAGATAAATAAGTAAGTCTAGCGTAATTTAAAAATCTATAAAGAAGATTCGCGTATAGCAAGCACCAATAGTTCATCCAGATTAATGGAAATCCACAGAGGTATTAGACTCAAAGAAAAAATGGTGTGCGCACACCTAAAAAAGGTATATATCGATCAGGTAGCAAACATATAAAACACAACACTTGGGATTCACCTGGAGGTACGAAGACACTCGTATAAAGGCACCTGTTACCGACCAGTCAGCGATTGTCTCGCTTTTTCGACTGCTACGGTCACCAATTAGGGTCACAGCCATCTAAATTCAGGACTCCACGGTGTGTACGTGCTACCTAGACATGTACTACACGTCACATACAACGCGTTTCACGCAAAGAGCTTCCTCAGGTAGTGACGTCGGCTTGGGATTCCCATCCTTTTAAGGGTTTCCTCATTAGCATATCTGGCTTTGATGCGGAACATTACAATTAACCGAGAATATTTCCGGTTAAGGTGCTGTTAACATCCGTAGTATCCCATATTTAAAATACAGCTAGACAACAATCCATAAAAATAATAACTACATATATCTTAAGGGACAATACTACATGTAATTAATGCCAATTAATACTTCATCTATATGTATAACATTATTATAACAACACTTAAAGGGATATTAATATATAAATTATAAATTAGATAATAGAATTCATCAAGATCTTAACGGTGCTAGTATTATTAAAAACATTATTATTAATCATTTATAGTTCGTATAACCATATAGGTATCCCATATCTGCAAATAGTCTAAAAAACCCGAGATGGTACCATATAATAAGTCTCATTATAAAAATGGGGCCAATTCTAATTGATCATTTAATCCATTCTGTTACCCAGTTTGATATATAAAAATTAAACGTTGCTCCAACCTAATTAGTTCTCTGTGTACATCCCCTCCCCTTATAGAGAAATCTTTTCTAAGTCCCCCCAACACTGTGAATGTAGCATTCTCAAATGAAGAATCGTGAAAATTCTTAAAGTGCTCATATAAGGGTGATTATTATACCTATTTAAATGAGTATTTTCCATATATACCCCTTTCTTGTGATCGTGATGTCTATAGGAGTTAATTGCCCCCCTGTGCTCTGCAATCCTAATTGTGAGTTTCCTTGTTGTTTTGCCAATATACCATTTCTGACCACTACATTTAATACCATACACCACATTAAATGATTGACAATTAAAAAACTTTTCCCATCTGTGTTTGTGTTTTTTTATGGTCACATAGTCCCTCCCTATTGCAACATATCTACAATTTATACATTTTCCACATCTAAACATTCCTTTTAAAATCTGCATATTCATATCTCTAGGGCCTCCTTCCATGTCTTTAGGTAATAGACTCGGAGAAAGAATGTTTTTCAGGGTATTGGGTTTCTTAAAATAATATTTGTTTTTTTCCCCACATATGCCACCAAACACCAAGTACTGACCAATGTTTATTGAGGACCTTAACTATTCTGGAACTATCTTCATTAAAGTCAAATACCAATGCAGGCTTATTCCAAACTGTTTTTTCTTTTTCTTATTACGTTTCGTTACCAGTAATCTACTTCTTTCTATATTTTCTGCATTTGTAATTGCATCATTTAAGCATCTAGCAGGGTAACCTTTAAATACATTTTTCCTTTTTGGAACAGTTCCTCCTTAGTCTTAACATTTGTCCCATTGGTATATTGGTTAGCCAAGATGACTTGTGGGCACTGCTGAAATCAATGTAGGTATTGCTATCCACTTCTTTAAAAGATGTACTTGTGATAAGTTTCCCATTATCCACCTCTATCATAAGACCCAAAAACGATATACTCTTGTTATTATATACACTGTGGAACTGTAATTCCTTTTGTGATTCATTCAGGTATGTCAAATGTTTCTCAAATGCATCTGGAGTGCCTCCCCATATCATGAGAATATCATCTATATATCTCTTCCAGTATACACAGTCTTTGTGTCTGGTGGCACCCCAGTGGCACTTCTCCTCCCAATAGCCCACATATAACCCAGCATAACTGGGAGCAAAAATCGGACCCATGGCAGTCCCAGTATGTTGAATATAGTATTCTCCTTCAAAAGTGAAACAATTATTATGTAGAATAAATTCTATACAGTTCACCAAGAAATTGATGGTCATACTATCTAGATTACCATCTCTTTCCAGAAAGTATCTAGACACCTCTATATCATCTTTATGTGGGATCACAGAGTAAAGGGAGGTTATGTCCAGGGTATGTATAGTCGGATTCATTCCTCCATAATGGAATTAAATACCTCCATAGTATCTTTAAGATAGGATGGTAGCTTCCTTACCAATGGGGCTAAAAAGAAATCAACACATTTGGACAGGTTCTCCGTAGTTTTAACTATTGTCCACATTTTGACAGAGTAAGATTGCCCCTACTTCCATGCAGGCAATAAAGGCTGTGACAACTGACATCACAACCAATGATTGACTGCTGTTTCACCTGCTGTCTACTGTGCACATGCTCAAGCTTTTAGGAAGCTCATTGAGCAGAGGGAAAGGGCAGATAACTTTGCCAGAAAGGAAAATATATAATTAAATATCTGGTTACAAACGCATGTAATAAACTGGCAAAAATAGCAGTTGGGGTTTTGGGCAGATAACTGAAAGTCATCAGTTTTTTAAGGGCTGAATGTGCAGCTTTAAAAAGTTAACGACATCAGTACCATTATAATAGTGTGATTTCAAACATAAATAAGTAGAAGAAATGGATCATGATTTATGCTTGTGAAGGTTCTCATTCATCCAGGTCATGGTATATCTGTTGTATTCAATTAGATCAACTGGACTTGAAATGTAGTTCTTGAAGACGTTTCGCTAGTCACCTGACTGGCTTCTCAGGGGACACTAATGCCACAGATTTGTACAAGTCTTCTGAATTGAGAAAGCCAGTCGGATGACTAGCGAAACGTCTTCAAGAACTAACTTCAAGTCCAGTTGATAATTGAATACAACAGCAGTGGCGTATCTACGTTAAAAATTCGGGGCACGTGCCCTGGATGTTTTGCAAGTGCCCGAATGTTTTACTGACTTGTTGCCCCTAGTTCCGGACTCCCCGGCGGACTCGCCGACGCGATGACGTCACGCGCACGCCGGCGCGATGACATCAGCCGCGCGACGGCGCAGAGAACTACAGACGGCCTCTGCGTCCCGGCCCTTCTCCACTAGATAGATAGCAGAGTTAGATGCAGCGTTAGATAGATAGATAGATAGATAGATAGCAGAGTTAGATAGCAGCGTTAGATAGATAGATAGATAGATAGCAGAGTTAGATAGATAGATAGATAGATAGATAGTATAGGTTAGATAGATAGATAGCAGATTAGATAGATAGATAGTTAGATAGATAGATAGATAGCAGAGTTATATAGATAGATAGATAGCAGAGTTAGATAGATAGATAGATAGCAGAGTAGATAGATAGATAGACAGAGTTAGAAGATAGATAGTAGCAGAGTTAGATAGATGATAGATAGATGATAGTAGACAGAGTTTGATAGATAGAATAGTTAGATAGATAGATAGATAGCAGAGTTAATAGATAGATAGATAGATAGATAGATAGCAGAGTTAGATAGATAGATAGATAGATAGATAGATAGATAGATAGATAGTAGATAGATAGATAGAGTTAGATGGATAGATAGATAGATAGATAGATAGAGTTAGATGGATAGATAGCAGAGTTAGATAGATAGTTAGATAGATAGATAGATAGGTAGCAGAGTTAGATAGATAGATAGATAGCAGAGTTAGATAGATAGATAGATAGATAGATAGATAGCATAGAGTTAGATAGATAGATAGATAGATAGATAGATATGATAGAAGATAGCAGAGTTAGATAGCAGCGTTAGATAGAGAGATAGTAGATAGATAGATAGATAGATAGCAGAGTTAGATCAGCGATAGATAGATAGATAGATAGAGTTAGATAGATAGATAGCAGAGTTAGATAAGATAGATAGTAGATAGATAGATAGATAGCAGAGGTAGATAGATAGATAGATAGAAGTAGTTAGTTAGATTAGATAGATAGATAGCAGAGTTAGATAGATAGATAGACAGAGTTAGAAAGAATAGTAGATGATAGATGAGAGTTAGATAGATGATAGATAGATAGAGTATAGATAGTGATAGATAGACAGAGTTAGATAGAAGTAGTAGATAGATAGATAGCGAGTATATAGATAGATAGATAGATAGATAGATAGATAGATAGCAGAGTAGATAGATAGATAGATAGATAGATAAGGCAGAGTTAGATAGATAGATAGATAGCAGAGTTTAGATAGATGATAGATAGAAGATAGCATAGATAGACAGAGTTAGATGAGATAGATAGTTAGTGATAGATAGATAGATAGAGATAGCAGAGTTAGATAGAATAGTAGATAGATGAATTTAAAATAGATAGATAGCAGAGTTAGATAGGATAGATAGATAGCGGAGTTAGATAGATAGATATAAGATAGAAGATAGATAGATAGAGTTAGATGGATAGATAGATAGATAGAAGATAGATAGAGTTAGAGGAGATAGATAGCAGAGTTTAGTAGATAGTGTAGATAGAGATAGATAGCAGAGTTAGATAGATAGATAGATAGCAGAGTTAGATAGATAGATAGTAGATAGATAGCAGAGTTAGATAGATAGATAGATAGAAGATAGATAGATAGAGTAGATAGATAGATAGATAGATAGATAGATAAGAGAGTTGTTATGATACGCAGTTAGATAGATAGATAGATAGATAGATAGATAGTAGATAGATAGATAGATCGATAGATAGATCAGATGTTAGATGATGATATCAGATAGATGATAGATAGAGTTGATAGATAGTAAGCAGAGTTAGATAGATAGATAGTAGATAGATAGATAGATAGCAGATTAGATAGTAGATGAGATAGCAGAGTTAGAAGATAGATAGATTAGATAGCAGAGTTAGATGATAGAGAGTTTTAGATAGCTAGCCATTCGAGAGCCGAGTTTAGTGAGTCAGACTTAGATCTAGTCGAGCTTAGATAGATAGACTAGCACAGTAGTTAGATAGAAGTAGCTAGTTAGCTAGATAGATAGTAGATATGCTAGCCAGAGTTCGATAGATAGTAGTACGCGGTGATCGATGGAGCTCGAGCATGATGCTGCTAGTCAGATAGCTAGCAGAGTTAGAACGTAGCGCGATCCTAGCTAGCGTGACTAGCTGTAGTAGCGAGTGATCGCTCTCCAGCCGTCGTTCTGAGTTACGAGCGTAGTAATAGATATCCGAAGATCGAGTACGCTGCGATAGATACGAGTCTAGATAGTCGTGAGATATAGACTAGACTGGCGATGCTTAGAAACCCGATAGTCGATAAGGAGAGTGTCGTTACCGGTAGTACGATAGATGATAGGAGCTAGCAGCGTTAGACTGCTCGCTATCGATAGTAGTGATGATAGACTACGATAATGCAGTAGTAGATCATAGATGATCGAGCTTAGTGATGAGACTAAAAGGATAGAAGATCGCTGCAGGATACGTGATCATGATAGCTAGTGATCGTGATAGATAGCCAGGTGATCGATAGTAGTTGCTAGTCAGATAGCGAGAGAGGTGGTACATGTAGAGATAGGATAGATACAGAGTGTGATGCGTTAGGTAGCCGGGAGTTATCGACTACAGTTAGATCGTAGTAGCAGACGGTAGTGAAGTAAGCTCAGCTAGTGATAGATGCCAGAGTTAGAGCTGAATAGATAGATGCCAGAGTATAGTAGTAAAGAGATTGCATTGTGAAGATAGATAGCGAGGAGAGATAAAAAGTGACTAGAATGTAGTATGAAGATAGATCGATAGACTAGCAGAGTAGTAGTATTAGTATGGATAGATAGCTGCCAGAAGATAGTAGAGACAGAGTAAAGTACAGGTAGATAGATAGATGCTAGTACGATACGATAGGGTGATAATGATAGATAGCATTAGTGTAGTGAATGAAATCAGAGTTTACCGTACGTGTGATGACTAGTAGTATAGCAATGAGTAGATAGATAGATAGCAGAGTTTAATAGAAGTTAGTATGCTAGATAGATAGCAGGTACTAATAGATAGGCTGAGCAGAGTTAGAGATGACGCTAGATACGATCGACTGTCGATAGATCGTAGCCGAGAGTTAGATAGGATGATTAGACTACGCCGAGTTGATTAGATAGATCGATGTGCAGTCTAGAACGAAGTTAGCAGTAGATAGAGTAAGAAGTATAGATAGTCAGTATCAGAGATAGAGTAGATAGTGTAGATCTGAGATAGTGGTTACGGAGTCGACTGTCTCGATAGCCCCAGAGCTGAGAGTTCGATAGTTAGATAGTCCGTAGAGTCGCATGATTAGTATCGATAGACGGACGTCAGAGTTAGATAGATACGGATATAGATAGCTAGATAGATAGATAGATCGAGATAGCAGAGTAGATAGAGTTAGCTATAGCGAGTTAGTAGATAGATGAGTTAGATTGAGAGTCCTAGTTGCGATCGTTCTAGATAGCTAGGCGCGTTACATAGATCGAACGTCTATGATAGCTTACAGCGTTGACGTAGTTAGACAGATAGTAGAGATAGATAGACAGCGAGGTTAGATGATAGATGATTAGTAGCCAGAGTGATAAGAGTAACGATCTAGATAGAACAGAGTTTATAGATAGATAGATGAACGTTAGGATAGATAGATAGCAGCAGTTAATCGTTAATAGATGATGTTATAGATAGATAGTAGCATGAGTGATTTATTGTATAGATAGAGTTACAGAGTTAGTAGATAGATGATAGAGTTAGAAGAGATAGAGAGCAGGAGTGATTTATAGATAGATAGATGATAGAGAGATAGCGATAGATAGAATAGGTGAGCAGAGTAGTTAGATCAGTAGATAGATAGATAGACCGAGTTATATGAGTATAGAGATGATTGGATAGATAGTATATAGATAAGATAGATAGCACGATAGATGGTAGATAGATAGCAGAGGTAGCTAGATACGTTGATAGATAGCAGAGTTAGTTTAGAGCAGAGTTAGATTAGCTAGATAGTTAGATAGTAGATAGAGTAGCAGGGATAGATGATTGAGTTAGATAGATAGATAGAAGCAGATAGCAGGAGAGTAGAGAGAGGGATAGATAGATAGATAGATAGATAGATAGATAGATAGATATCAGTTACATAGATAGATAGCAGAGTTAGATGAGATAGTTAGATAGCAGAGTTAGATAGATAGATAGCAGCAGAGTTTAGATCGGATAGATTAGATAGATAGCAGAGTTTAGATAGATAGATTAGAGTGTTAGAGATAGATAGATAGCAGAGAGAGGAGGGACAGATTTGTAGATTAGCAGAGAGTTAGATAAAGATAGATAGATAGCAGAGTATGCGCTATATATATATTGTGCAGAGAGGAGAGGGATAGATAGATAGATAGATAAGATAGAGAGATAGAGGTTAGATAGATAGATAGCAGATGTATATAGATAGATAGAGAGAGAGAGAGGGATAGATAGATAGATAGATAGATAGATAGATATAGATAGTAGATAGATAGATAGAGTAGATAGATAGATAGGATGCAGAGTTAGATAGATAGATAGAAGAGTTAGATAGATAGATAGAAGAGGTTAGATAGATGTAATAGTAGATAGATAGATAAGCCAGAGTTAGATAGATAGATTGAGAGAGGTAGGAATAGTAGATAGCAGAGAGAGAGAGAGGGACAGATAGATAGATAGCAGAGTTAGATAGATAGATAGAAGACAGCAGTAGTTAGATATAGAATAGCTGGGAGGAGAGTAGGGATGATAGATAGATAGATAGGAGTTAAGATCGATAGAGAGATAGATAGATTTTTGTTAGATAGATAGATAGATAGATAGATAGATAGATAGATAGATAGCCAGAGTTGAGATAGATAGATAGAGAGAGAGAGAGGGACAGATAGATAGATAGATAGAGAGAAGATAGATAGATAGATAGTAGATAGATAGATAGATTAGATAGATAGATAGATAGATAGATAGCAGAGTTTTAGATAGATAGATGCAGAGTAGATAGGATAGATAGATAGCAGAGAGTTAGATAGATAGATAGCAGAAGTAGATAGATAGATAGCAGAGTTTAGATAGATAGCAGAGAGTTAGATAGATAGCAGAGTTAGATAGATAGATGATAGCAGAGTAGATAGATAGATAGTAGACGATTAGATAGATAGATAGTAGCAGAGTAGATAGATAGCTAGATAGATAGCAGGAGTAGAATAGATAGATAGATAGATAGCAGAGTTGATGAGAGATAGACAGGTTAGAAGATAGATGAGTAGAAATGATAGCAGAGTTAGATAGAAGATAGATGAGATTTAGATAGATAGATAGATGAGAGTTAGATAGATAGGATTAGCAGAGTTAGATAGATAGATAGTTAGATTAGAAGATAGATAGCAGAGTTAATGATAGATAGATAGATAGCAGATAGATAGATAGATAGATGTAGAGCAGAGTTAGATGATAGATAGACAGAGTTAGATAGATAGATAGATTAGTATGATACAGAGTTAGATAGAGTAGATAGATAGCAGAGTAATGATAGATAGTTAGATAGATGCAGAGTGATAGATAGATTAGAGAGATAGATAGATAGATAGGAATAGATAGATAGATAGATAGATAGCTAGCAGAGTTAGATAGATAGATAGCAGAGAGAGAGAGGTAGGGATAGCTAGATAGATAGATAGATAGATAGATAGATAGATAGCAGAGTTAGATAGATAGAGATGCAGCGTTAGTTAGTTAGATAGATAGCAGAGTTAGATAATAGATAGCAGGTTAGATAGATAGATAGTAGAGAGTTAGATAGATAGATAGCAGTGTAGATAGATAGATAGCAGAGAGGAGAGAGGGACAGATAGATAGATAGTCAGAGGTTAGATAGATAGAAGATAGCAGAGTAGATAGTAATATAGCAGAGAGAAGAGAGGAATAGATAGAAGATAGGATAGATAGATAGAGTTAGATAGATAGATAGCGAGTTATAAGATAGATAGCAGTAGAGAGAGAACGAGAGGGGATAGATAGATAGTAGATAGATAGAGAGTTTAGATAGATAGATAGCAGAGTTAGATAGATAGATAGCAGAGTTAGATAGATAGATAGCAGAGTAGAGATTAGATAGATAGATAGATAGAGAGTTAGATAGATAGATAGCAGATGTTAGATAGATAGATAGCAGAGAGAGAGAGGGACAGATAGATAGATAGCAGAGTTTGATAGATGATAGATAGATAGCAGAGTTAGATAGATATTAGCAGGGAGAGAGGGGATAGATAGATAGATAGATAGAGTTAGATAGATAGAAGAAGTAGATAGATAGATAGATAGATGATAGATAGATGATAGATAGTAGCAGAGTTAGATAGATAGATAGCAGAGAGAGAGAGGGGAAGATAGATAGATATAGATAGATAGATAGATAGATAGATAGATAGATAGATAGGATAGAGCGGTTAGATAGATAGATAGCAGAGTTAGATAGTAGATAGATAGCAGAGTAGATAGATAGATAGCAGAGTTAGTAGATAGGATAGCAGAGTTTAGATAGAGTAGCAGAGTTAGATAGATAGCAGGTTAGATAGAAGATAGATGAGGTTAGATGATAGATAGCAGAGTTCTGTGATAGATAGCCTAGATAGCAGAGTTAGATAGATAGCGAGTTAGATAGATAGATGAGTAGATAGATGATAGATAGCAGAGTTAGATAGAATAGATAGATAGCAGAGTTAGATAGATAGATAGCCAGAGGTTAGTAGATAGATAGCAGAGTAGAAGTTAGATAGATACTAGATGCAGAGTAGATAGATAGATAGCAGAGAGAGGGAAGATAGATAGATAGCGGTAGATAGTTATGCAGAGTAGATAGATAGATAGATAGATAGATAGATAGCAGAGTTAGATAGATAGATATACAGGAGAGAGAGAGAGAGGGACAGATAGATAGGGGCAGAGGTCCATGTAAAAGGTACAAGAAGGTCTCCCTGGCCAAAGGTATGGCCAAGCGATTGCACTACAACTGAACACAACAGTAAGTTTAAAATTACCAGATTGCTACCAGTATATAATGATATTGCCAGTTTACTGTGCCTTTGTGTCATTAATTTGTGTCTCTCTCTATCCAAATCTCTATCTCTGTCTGTCTATTTCACTGTCTTTCTGTCTGTTTATCACTATCGGGCTGTGTGTCTATGTTTGTGGTTATCTATCTGTCTGTCTGTGTCTTTTTGGCCATCTCATTAAGTACTTAGTGGGTGTGTCCTAATTGGGGCGGAGAAAGGGGCGTGGGCTAAAAAATTTACGCGCGGCGCATGGAGTGCCCAGGAGTGCCCCTGATCTTCTTAGACCCTAGATACGCCCCTGACAACAGATATGGATCATGATTTACTTTTCCCAAATTTAGGCCAACCAGGATTAATCCATCGTAGTTTTTACCCACAATGCAGTCTGCATGCGCAGAGCAAGGAGCGTGCCGCTATGACAGTGGATGGCCAGAAGGGCATGGGAGCTGCATAGGAACATTTTCTTATAAAAATCACTCAGTGCCATAGCTGACTGATTATTATAACAAATTATTCCACTTCTGGCCCCATTATAATTTAAGCCTCTTATGTATTAAAATTATCTAATTTGTAGGCTATTAAAAGCTTTCTGTACTATACCAATGTAATTAAAAACTTAATTATGTAACAGAAATTGAATTTAAACAATTCTATTACAACTCAATAGAAATATTCTGCATCTAAACATTTTATAAAAATAGGGCAGGTTTCCTGTAATTATAGAAACTGATATTTACAGCCCTCCTTCCTATTAAGTAACAATTATTTCTTTAGTTCAAGCTTGGGGCTGGTACACATGGGTCGATATTTTATCACAATGGACCACCTAGACAGATATTTTGGTTGATTGGGCCAAAATTTCACCCTTAATTTCTGGCCTTGATCTAGAGAAAGAAAAAAAAAACGCACAGCATTAATGGGGGAATCCTTCCAAATGGCAACCAGAAATGTCCCTGGATCAACTACAACTTTATGTATCAATACCAGGAACATGAAACATTCTTTGTTTTTAGAAACTCATCCAGCTTTTTAAAAAAAAAAACTATCCAATGAACCTACCAATACCACATCCACTGGAAGACAGTTCCATAGTTTTACCAGAGTGAAAAACCCTTTTCCAAACTTGACTAAACTTCTTTTTTTCCAGTCTTAAGGGATGTCCCCTATCTGTCTTCATATTCAAGTTCCCCCAGTCCCCCTATAAATGTAGTTGTCTTCTCTGAACCCTTTCAATTTCCAAGATGTCCTTTTTGTACACAAGACTCCAAAAACTGCAATGCATATTCCAATGAGGCCTTACCAATGGTTTGTAAAGAGGGAGAAAACTATTTTTCTCCCTTGAATCCATACCCCTCTTAATACAAGACAATATCTTGCTGGCTCTAGCTGCTGCTGCTGTCTGGCACTGCTTGATACCTTTAAGTTTGTTATCTACCAAAATATTAATAATGAAACAATGAATTGGTTAAATATAATCCAATTTGAACTGTGAACAAATGAGAACAGTGTGTACCTGTTGTTTTCAGTTAGATCAATTAGACTTAAAGTTTAGTTCTTGAAGATAGTTCGCTAGTTATCCGACTGGCTTTCTCTATTCAGAATGACTTGTACAAAAAGCATATGACAGCCAGGTGTTGGGGACCTTCTGAATGCAAGTTCTGGATGCTAATTGGGACTTTCCAGGGAACTTAATTGCCAATAGATTCTTATACAAGTCATTCTAAATTGTGAAATCCAGCCGGATGACTAGCGAAACATCTCCGAGAACTAAACTTAATACAACAGATATACCATGACCTGGATGAATAAGAACTTTCATGAGAGCAGTGTAGGTACAGTTAAAGTGATTAGGATGATTGATGAATGTTACCAAGAAGAAACCTAATTTATGTGTCTAATTCTAAATGAACATTATATCCCAAAAGACTCTATTGATTTGTGGGATAGTCGGCACTGCAGGTGAATAATTTATTACGTTTCACACTGGCCTACTGGATCCCCTGGAATGTAGACTGGTGGAAAAAAAAGCCTGAGCAACTTAGGGACCCAAGAAACCTGATCTGATAAACATGAAGTAGGACTGTAAATAGTTAACCAGCAGTAAGGAGCAGGCAACCAGTGCCATTGCCACTCCAGCATATAACTGGTTAATTTAACAGGTTTTTTAAAAAAAAAAAAAACTAGATAATCATTTAAAGGGTCATATCTGTAGCAGACGAAGACATGTTTAGCAGCCTGTGTTATCCAATCAAGATACACTACAATAATAATAGATCAACATTCTACATCCACCCTGGATACATTGATGTTATACTGATACATAGTCCATTCAACCTGCATATATTGCTGTTTTACTGATACATAACCCACACTGGATACATTGATGTTACACTGATACATAGTCCCAGGGCCGGATTAATGACAAGGCACCCGAGGCAAGTGTCTGGGGCCCGGGTGCCAGAGGGGCCCGTCGGGAACAGTCCATGGGTCCCAGCAGTGTTCTCCCTAGGGTCTTTTAGCCGGGCGGCCCACCCGGCTACTTTTTCATGCCACCCGGCTGGAAAAAAATTCTTGAGAGAACACTTGTGATTTAAAAGAACTTAGAAGTAGGTTTAATAGGTGTGCCAATAGGTCAGTAAAAACTCCCGCCAAAACTGCTCAGTCCAGACCCCTTTTTTACACCTGCAAGAATATTTTAGCATGTTAACTAGCTTTTCCAAGATCTCCAAGGCCACAAAAGGGTGTCACATGTGCTTGTGCTGCTATGTTATATGGGTTACCTGCAGATGTTGACGAACTACAACTCCCTGCATTCTACATCCATGGAATGCTGGGAGTTATAGTTTTCAAACATCTAGTGGGACGAAAGTTAGACATCCTTGACCTATATAATGAGCATGATGCAGTGCACATTTTCCCTTACCACCAAATTTCCCCATTCTATCCCACCCGGCTACTTTTTTATGCCACCCGGCATGAAAAAAATTCTGGGGAGAACACTGGGTCCCAGTATCTATAGCAGTAATATAGCGTCATTTACACTTAAATAACTCCTGGGATGATCCCCTCGGGCACCACCAGCACATCCCCCCTTGCACCAGGCACCCCCAGCCCAACCTGCTGGTGGTGCCAGAGGGGATGTGCTGGTAGTGCCAGAGAGGATGTGCTAGTGGTGCCAGGGGGGGATGTGCTGGTGGTTCCAGAGAGGATCATCCTCTCTGACACCACCAGCACATCCCCCCTGGTGCCACCAGCAGGTTTGCTGGTGGTGCCAGGGGGAGATGTGCTGGTGGTGCCATAGGGGATGTGCTGGTGGTGCCAGAGGGGATGTGCTGGTGGTGCCAGAGGGGATGTGCTATTGGTGCCAGAGGGGATGTGCTGGTGGCGCCAGGGGTGTGTGCTGGTGGCGCCAGGGGTGTGTGCTGGTGCTGCCAGGGGGATAGGTGCTGGTAGTGCCAGAAGGGATATGCTGGTGTTGACAGAGAGGATGTTCTGGTGGTGCCAGGGGATGTGCTGGTAGTGCCAGGGGGTGTGCTGGTGGTGCCAAAGGGGATGCACTGGTGGTACCAGAGAGGATGTGCTGGTGGCTTTACCAGTGTTATACATTCATTATGGGTAGGGTATAAAGGTTGGGCTAGATGGACGTATGTCTTTATACAACCTCCAATACTATGTTACAGTATGTAACTATTAGACAGACATTATTACAACAGTGATATTTGTGTCTTTGGTCTTAATCCGGCTCTGCATAGTCCATCCAACCTGCATACATTGTTGTTACACTGATACATAATCCGACCTGGATACATTATTATAATAATGTCTATCTGTCTCTCTCTCCCTGTCTCTATCTCCCAGTCTCTCTATCTCCCTGTCTCTATCTCCCTATCTCTCTCTCCGTCTCTCTTTCTCCCTGTCTCTCACCCCGTCTCTCTCTCCCTGTCTCTATCTCTGTATGTCTCTCTCTCTCTGTCACCCTGTCTGTCTGTCTCCCTGTCTGTCTCTCTCCCTCTCTCATTGTCTGTCTCTCTCTCCCTGTCTGTCTCTCTCCCGGTGTCTATATCTCTCCCCCTGTCTCTCTCTCTCTCCCTGTCTCTCTCTCTTTCCCTGTCTGTCTCTCTCTCTCTCTCTCCCTGTCTGTCTCTCTCCCCGCACATGATTTGAAGGATCAGTCTGTCCCTGGGCTGCGGCCGTTGTCTCCATGGCTGGGGATGAACAGGAGCGAAGCAGCGCGTCTTTCCTCCCCCCCGACATCTACCCGGGAGTCTCAGTAGCCAAACTGGCCTCTCTGTGGATCATCGGCAGCGCGAGTCTGGCTGGTAACCTGCTGTTCGCCTTCATCGCCCTGAAAGACAGACGGCTTCACCGGGCTCCCTACTTCCTAATGCTGGACCTGTGTTTGGGGGACCTGATCCGGTCATCGCTCTGCTTCCCTCTGGTCCTCCAGTCCGTCAGCCACGGGTCCCAGTGGACTCACAGCCAGAGGAGCTGCAGGATCGTGGCCTTCTGGGCGGTGCTCTTGTGCTTCCATGCCGCCTTCATGCTGCTGTCCATTAGCCTGACCAGGTACATGGCCATAGCCCATCACAGGTTCTACTGCAAGAGGGTGAGAGGTTGGGCTTGTGCCGTTTTCATCTCCATGGCCTGGATCCTCTCCACCGCTATGGCCTTACCTCCAGTGTTTGAGCTGGGCACCTACAGGTTCATCCAGGAGGAGGCCCAGTGCACCTTCGAGCATCGCTATGTCAAGGCCAATGACAGTTTGGGGTTCCTGCTCATGTTGGTCTCTATAGTATTGGCAACTCATTTCATCTACATGAAGCTCCTGTTCTTCATCTATGACCATCGCAAGATGAAGCCAGCCCAGTGGACTCCGGCCATCAGCCACAACTGGAGCTTCCATGGACCTGGGGCTGCAGGGCAGGCAGCTGCTAACTGGATAGCTGGGTTTGGTAGGGGCCCCACCCCCCCTACCCTTATTGGAATGAGACAATCCACCAGCCAAGGTCACATTAAGAGACTGGTGGTGCTGGAAGAGTTCAAACAAGAGAAAAGGTTGTGCAAGATGTTCTACATCATCACTTTCCTTTTTCTGCTCTTGTGGGCCCCTTACATAGTAGCTTGTTACCTGAGGGTCTTCATGAAGACCCCTTCCCTACCTCAGGGCTACCTGACAGTGTCTGTGTGGTTGACCTTTGTCCAGGCAGGAGTTAACCCTGTTGTGTGTTTCTTGCTTAACAAAGAAGTGAGGGTCAGTCTGAGATCTTGTATCCCTTGCAGGAGGAACCAGACCCAAAGAGACCCCTACATTGACACATAACCTTTATCTCCAGGTGGGGTGGATTTCGCCCTGTGGTTAAGATTTTCCAAGGCCTCAATTTCAGCTCCTGGTCGGTTACAAAGGGCTACACACATTAAATGTCACGTGCATGCCCCCATTGTTGGATGATCCTGCCCATTTTCAATGAAGGAAGAGCTGCCATATTGCTTTGTTGTGGTAAATTAGAATGCCACCCCATCCATAGCCTACATTGAATCTAATCACCAGATGACCAGGGACTGGAACTTTTTACCCCACTGGTTTTCTTTTTCTCCAGATTCCACCTGTTGTCTGTGTGATGTTCCATTCACCAATCCAACATCAGTGTGTTTCTCCAGGGGGCACAACTGACACAATATGCAACTCTCTTCCAATAAACTAAACTACACCTCTTAACACCCAGTAAGGTTGTCCACTAAGCCACAGACTAATGCAAGGGTGTTGTGGTTTGCAGAATTCACTTGTTGCCATTATTTGTGGCGTTGTATGTGATGTGGGTGTGTGTGGGAGAAACAAGGCTTCCAGTTTGTAATATCTCCAGGCATAATGTTACTATGCATCCTGGCACTTGCAGCTAATGTAAATTAATTTGAAGATACAATGATTGATTTGTAAGTAGGGAAAATGTATTGAACAGGGCTTCTCATTGACTTTGCAATGAGGGGACATTAAACTCTTGTACGTATGTTTATGTTATTGTATAAAGTGCAACTTGGGTACGCGGCGCTGTACATTACAAAGTATACAGACAAGGGGATAGGTACAAGTGATTATATTGATAAATAGAAATAATTACATAAAGAATGTAAAGTATAATGCAGATATATACATTCATAATGAATAGATATTATAAGTGTCAGGTCTGTGTCCTGACATGGGTTAAATGAATAGAATTCCATTTGCAGTCGACTTTCTGTGTATCCACCCACACAGGATAATGATGATTGGCCAGATACTGTTCTGGATTTTTTACAGCCTGTAATTTATTGTTAAAAGAGTGGCTGTTGCAATAAAATGTGCAAACGTTTGCTAGTGCTTTTAAAGCTGGGTATACACCATCCAATAATTTGGGCTGACCGACCGACATTTAATTGTTTCAGTCAGTCGGGCTGAATTATATTGGATGGTGGCTCTGACTGATCGGCGACCATTCTTTCATGCAAATCGGATGAAAGCACGAACGGACGAGTCGGAAAACCATGACTAATCGTGCGGTCCTCTATGGAGGACCTAACTGTCAGACACGGCTGCTTTTGCTATGGCTGACAGTCATTCCTCCTGACCGACAGGTCGGAAGCCCCGAAGAATTGTATGGTGTGATATTTGCAGCAACCAATCCGATGATTTGTACTGGGTTACTGCAGTTAGATAATGTCTGATTGGTTGCTGAGGATTAATTGCACAGGTAAACTTTTGAGCTTCTTATTGCATCAGCCTATTAGTGTTTTAACGTTGAAATAAAGGAGCAGCACCAAAAATAAAACCCTGGGAATTTCTTGTTGTATGTTCCAGATTTTATAATTACTGATGGTCAAAAAGGCATTCTGGGAATACGGTAACATGTTTGTACATCAGTAGAAAAATAAGCATTTTTCCAGTAGGCCTTACTTAACATTACAATACATGGCCAGTATTCTATATGAGGAACCCATCCCTAATATAAGCATAGTCAGTTACTGGCCAGGTTTGTAATTCTGTAGCAGTTTTTCTTGCAGTTTCTAAGTGAAAAAAACGCTACAAAAAAGCACTCGCAATTGTCTCTGTGTATAGGTATTGTAAGTATTTTAATGCAAAAAAAAATAGCAGTTCTGCTTTATTATTGAACTGTGTTCTGATTTAATTGTAGGCACACCACTTTAAATATTTCCTCTAAGCTCTGCTATGCATACGTCTAAATATTGTTTTCCTGCTGGAATGTCCCAATTCTGGGCACCAGTCCCAGATGTAGTTGTTCCATTCTGGAACAAGCAGGCTTGGGTGGGTGTGATTGATGCTTGATTGGGTCTGAGCTGGGATAAGGGGCAGGGTCACACAGAGTTTGGGCAGGGATGGTGTCAACCTGACCTACCATCAAATCGCAAAATATTGGGCATAATGAATATGTTGTGAATTTAGTATTTCTTATGGATTTTCAGGATAGTGTTGAACATAATAATGTAGTGTTTTAATGTGACATTAACTGTAAGCTGTGCAGTTATTTGATTTTAAATTACTGATTATTACCTCATTCTTACTAAATTTACATTTGTAAACATATAATTCATTCTATACAGTGGCGTATACTTTTTTTATTAGCTATGATTATATATCAGGAAGGGAATGGTGAGCTGGTTGATGAAGCAAGAGAGAAAGGTGAAATATTCAATGATTGGATTGGGCGAAAAACATTGAAGAATGGATTTATTTGTGACTTATACAAGACACGACGGAGACCAGCCTCCAAGAAGGAGAGGACACCCGAATAAAGAGACATCTGTAAATATGTCGGCCTCAAAAAAATTGTTTACATTAGACATCAACACAATCTACTTTTATGCATTATTATTATTACGAACCCCCCCTTTTCTACAAAGTTTACTACATTTTTAAAATACTTGTATTTATATAAGGTGAAGTAAACTCGCTGTAAATATCATTTTCAAAATGAAGACTTTACCAGTAACTGTTTTCAATCTAGAAGTTGGAATGCGTTAAATCACATGATTTCATGTTTGAACCATTTTTACCTGTTCTTAATAAACTTTATTGCTTTAAAACAAGGTTACTGATAAATTTATTTCTACTGAATGTTTGAAATGCCAACTATCTACATAGGGGTAATAGATTTGTATGAAATTTAGAGAATGATTCACCCCCAGTATTTATACATTTACAGCCTAATTCAACAAGATGTGCAAAAATTTGCATGAGTTGTTAGGGTGGGTACACACCAGCAAAGCTTTCGTCCCAACCGACCTTTTGCCACTAGTGAGCAGCTGTCTGGGACAAATCATTGTGGGTAAAACTAGCCACGGCCGACAGTTCGTCACACCTGATTGTACAGTCCATAGGGAATCGCATAATTGTCTGATCTGGATGAACAGGTGATCCAATTTTTCGTGCCGTCAGACCGATACACAGTAATATTGGTCGGTCAGTCCATTGGATGGTGTTTTTTTTTTTTAACTCTGAAATTCTGTTACGTAATAGCAATTTGAGGTGTTATTTTGGTTTCAACAACAATTTTGCAGCAGAAATTAACCCAGATACCATGTGTGTTAAAAAAAAAAAAAATTAAACACAAAGTTTATATGAAAAGTAAAGGGAAATCTTTTTATTAAAGGGGAACAAAAGTCTCCAGACAACAAAATTTTGCCCCAATATAAAGCACATTCACAAAGATAAAAAAAAGATGTCTCACCTCTCCCTTTGCTGTGGATGCTGGGTGATTTGTGAAAATTAACCTGTGGGTTCAAGGGGTCAACTCCCATAATTCACCTTATCTGGGAACACCCAGCTAAGTGTACACAATACAGAGCCATCATTAGACATTTCTGGGGCCCCCATAGCACGCAACAACTCAGACATGCATACCTCCCAACACAAAAAAGGGACACATGGGGAGAAGAGATGCGGTGAATATTTTTGGAACGTCCACTATGTTAAGACCACGCCCACTTTGTTTAGGTTAAACTCATTTTAAAGGACAACTCCACCATCATAAGAACATATTTTATAAAGAATGGCCTCTTTAAAATGTTGATATATCATAGTTTGTCCTATGAATTCATTACTGTATGTCTGCTATGCTTCTGGATGCCTCTTGGAAACCGAGCAATTTAGAAACCTGTACTGAGCCTGTACTCATGCTCAGAAGAGGTATATAGGGGATTAACATTCAGTTGGCTGTAATGTCAACTGTCAAATCCAGTTGCTAACTGGAAGAACCAGGAAGCAGAAACGGGAAACAGGACATTGTGCAGGATTTCAGGTTAGACTTATATATTTCAGATTTCAAACTATTACCGTTTAGGGTTTTGGGGGATGATTTACCTGTATGTAAGTTTTCATTTTGGGGTTGGATTTGCCCTTTAAAGACCATTATTCCCATTTTACATTGTTGCATGCAAAAAGATATGTCTTACCTCCCATTCTTCAATTAATGTAACAGGAGCAAGGAACAAAGATAGAAAATTTACCCGCGAGTGCGATCCACCGCTGGCTCCTGTTACATTAATTGAAGAATGGGAGGTAACACATAGCTCCTTTATGTCCCATTCCTTTACCTACCCTTTAATATTACAGTAACAGACTAAAAATCTGGAGGGCTGACAACACTGTCTAATAAACTGGAGGGTTGATAACACTGTCTATTGAACTGGAGGGCTGACTAACACTGGCTAATGAACTGTCTGGAGGGCTGACAAGGCTGGCTAATGAACTGGAGGGATGACTAACACTGGCTGATGAACTGGAGGGCTGACTATAGTGGCTAATAAACTGGAGGGCTGACTATACTGGGCCTGGCTAATGAACTGGAGGGCTAAATACACTGGGTCTGGCTAATGAACTGGAGGGCTGACTACACTGGCTAATGGACTGGAGTGCTGACTACAGTTGACAATGAACTGGAGGGCTAACTAATACTGGTTAATGAACTGGAGGGCTGGCTTACACTGGTCAATGAACTGGAGGGCTGATTAACACTGGCTAATGAACTGTAGGGCTGACTAACATTGGCTAGTGAACTGGAGGGCTGAACAACACTGGCTAATGAAATGGAGGGCTGAATAAAACTGGCTAATGAACTGGAGGGATACTAAATAACACTGGATAATAAACTGGAGGGCTAAATACACTGGGCCTGGCTAAATAAACAGAGGGCTGGCAACACTAGGTAATGAACTGTGGAGGGCTGACTACACTGGGTAATGAACTGTGGAGGGCTGACTACACTGGGTAATGAACTGGAGGGATGACTACTCTAGCTAATGAACTAGGGGGCTGACAATACTGGCTAATAAACTGGAGGACTGACAACACTGGCTAATGAACTGGAGGGCTGACTACTCTGGCTAATGAACTAGAGGGCTGACAATACTGGCTAATAAACTGGAGGACTTCCAACAATTGGGTAATGAACTGGAGGGCTGACAAACATGGATAATTAACTGGAGGGCTGAATAACACTGGATGATGAACTGGAGAGCTGTCTGGCTAAATAACTGGAGGGTGGACAACAATCTGTAATGAACTGGAGGGCTGACAACACTAGGTAATGAACTGGAGGGCTTACTACACTGGGTAATGAACTGGAAGACTGACAACAATCGGTAATGAACTGGAAGACTGACAACAATTGGTAATGAACTGGAGGGCAGAATACACTGGCTTATGAACTGGAGGGATGACTACTCTGGTTAATAAACTGGAGGGCTGAAAATACTGGCTAATAAACTGGAGGGATGACTAACACTGTGTAATGAACTGGAGGTCTGACTAATTCTGGCAAATTAGCAGGAGGGTTGACAACACTGGCTAATGAATTGGAGGGCTGACTTACACTGGCTAATGAGCTGAAGGGCTGACAACACTGGCTAATGAACTGGAGGGCTGAAAACACTGGCTAAAGAACTGTAGTGCTGATAACACTGGCTAATGAACTGGAGAACAAGTTTGTGGAGTCCAGGCAGGTAGGATATGAGGTGCACTCCCTAAAGTCTGTGCGACATCAGGTAAGTATCAATACAAAAGGCTGAAGGGAGGATCACTCAAGGATACTTTTTCAAACAATTATTTATTCAAGTGCTGAAAAACATACACACGTTTTAGGTGTGCTAATGAACTGGAGCGCTGAATAACACTGGCTTATGAACTGGAGGGCTGATTACTCTGGGTCTGGCTAATTAACTGGAGGGTTGACTACACTGGCTAATGAACTGGAGGGCTGACTACTCTTGCTAATGAACTACAGGGCTGACAACACTGGCTAATGAACTGGAGGGCTGGCAACACTGGCTAATGAACTGGAGGACTGACAACACTGGCTAATGAACTAGAGGGCTGATTACACTGCGTAATGGACTGGAAGGCTGACAACACTGGGTAATGAACTGGAGGACCGACAGCACTGGCTAATGAACTGGAGGGCTGAAAACACTGGCTTATGAACTGGAGGGCTGACAACACTGGCTTATGAACTGGAAGACTGACTACACTGGCTAATGAAATAGAGAGCTGACTACACTGGCCAATGAACTGGGGGTCTGACAACACTAGGTAATGAACTAAAGGGCTGACTACACTGGATAATGAACTGGAGGGCTGACAACACTGACTAATGAACTGGAGGGCCATGTCTCATTCATGTGTAAATAATTTCAATATCAATATTGCATAGAGAGACAAACATGTTATTTTCCAACCTGTTAGGAATTCCAGCTTCTACCTGCAGTGACACTAGACAGTTTAAAGGGAATGTCCACCCCCAAAAACATAATTAAACATGTTATGGGCCAGCTTTATAGCTTTAAAATAAAAACATGACAGAAAATGAAGAAAATTGGTTCAGGCTAACCTGAAATACAAGAGCTTTTGTCAGCATGGATTTTAACAGCAGGATCCTCATTGTCCTTTTCCAAGCTTCAGTATGTCCCCCTGCGCCTGTGCCTTATCCGTTCCCGAGCAGCTAAGATAGCCTGTCTGCATACAAGCACAGGAAGTTCAGCTGTGTGATGTCACAAGTAGGCTGACCCCTTTGATCCCGCCCTAGAACAATGAGTGGCCAATCGGGATGCAAGAGAGTTACCGATCCTTCTCTGTCAGCAGCTGTAGTAGCAGAGAAGGATCTGTTCGTGGAGGAACACCACACACATATACACACAATTTTTTCGTGGTTTACATACCCTTTAACTCTACTGAACTGCATTCTCATTACCCACCAACAGAGGTCTATTATTCCCATCATAATCCTCCTCACTGTGTTATGTATAATTTTATTTATAAAGTGCCACTTGGGTACGCAGCGCTGCACATTATAAAATACAGTGTATACAAACAGTACAGATAAATAAAAATTAAATACAATTTTATACAAAGGTTAAAACATATATATAAATTATGGATAAACTGATATACAGTTAAGTGCAGCATGCCTTGACACGTTAGGAAAGAGATCTCTGCCTCAAAGAGCTTACAGTCTGAGGCCCCACTACAATGCACCAAATCACGCACGCAATCAAGAGTGTTATCGATTTTCTGTGCATTGTCGCTCATTGTTCCGCGTTTGCGCATGTGTTTTTGTAATTTAACATAAAAATGCATGCGTTTGCGTAAAAAAAAGGTGTGTGCAAAACAGAAACGCATGCGCAATCGCATCAGATATCACAGGAATTTTCCCGTTCTCGCTATTTTCATTTTAACCAAAATTGCATGAAACACAAAAAAACACGTTTAAAAACATGTTAGTGAGGCCTAGCCCTAAATAACTGTGGGCTGGCAGTGTGCATTAAGCATATGAAGCACCATACAGAATTTCAATATAGTACCACTAACAAGTAAATCACTTTAACTACCCCCCAAAACCTAGACTTGGCTAGGTTAAAAAATCTCTACGACGCTCCTAAGCATACTTACCAGCACCCAAACCCTTTCTTCTCTTCTGCTACTTGCCTCTTCCTTGCACTAGCAGCAGCAGAAGAGTTTAGTGTAGGGAAAACTGATAGATAAAATAGATTGTTTGAGTTCAAAGAGTGCAGCCGCAAAATTGCACTTCTTTTTTTTTTTTTTTCTTTTTTCTTTGTCTGGTAGCAGTGTTTTGGCGTGCACTGATGGAAGTGGGGATACTGTTTTATTGAGGACATGAGGGAGAACAATATTTAGAAGGCTGTTATATTTTTCTGAGGGGTCATTAAAGATTTCAAAGTTTTATCTTTCTTTTTCACTTTTTCTCTCGAAAATCTACAAAAAAGTACACATTTCTAAAAAGAACTATGTACAGAATTCTGTGTGTAGAATTCTGAGTTCCAGGGCTGTTTCCTTTGAAAAAGAGTAGGTAGGCTGTTCGAATTACAGAGCACTTTTGATTTTTTCTTGCAATTGCACTTGTGCATGCGTCCCATTTGATTTAGTTGGTGTCTCTGTGTGCACCCACGCATATTGCATACCGTTTGATTCAGGACATGTGGGAGAGTGAAATTTTTTTTACTTGTCAAATGAGTTTAGGTAGGATTTCAACCTTTGAATCATCTTATTTTATTTTTTCATAAAATCTCCTAAAAGAAGTTCTATGGATTACAGATTCTGGAAATCTTCATGCATGTATGAAAGTGTGGTACCGGTATGTAGCTGAAGGTGTTTAGATTCCAAAAAATATATAGTTTTTGGGGGTATTTCCAAATTTCAGTACTGTTTCTTTTGAGAAAGATTAGCCTGTTTAAATTACAGAGCACTTTGATTTTTTTCTTATAATTTCTGCATGCGTCCCATTTTAGTTGGTGTCTCTGTGTGCACCCAGGGCATATGGCCTACCATTTGATTCAGGACATTTGGGAGATTAATATTTGTTTGTTTTTCATTACTTGGGGTTTTGGCATGATTTTTAACTTTGGAACGAGTTTTTCCAAAATCTGCGCAGTTCTACAAAGATCAGCGCCCACACCATTCATGGTATGAATGACAAAATGGCACTGTTGCTTAGCTGAAGGTGTGTAGATTCTGAGAATATATAGTTTTGGGGGGTATTTTTTAGTTAAGAGGCGTGTTAAGTTTGAAAAATCTGAAAAATTTTTTTATTGGGCCACTGCGCATTGTCTCACATTGTGATTAGTAGCTTCCATGTGGCATACTATTTGATTCAGGAAATTTGAAAGATTGAGAGAACTTGCCATGATTTTCAACTTTTACATTTGTTTTTGAAAATCTGGTAAAAGTGCAAAAGTCTGCAAAGAACTGCGCCCACACCATTGGTGGTATGCATGAAAAAATGGCACAGTTGCATAGCTGAAGGTGTGTTCCAGGAATATATTATTTGAAGGGGGTTTTCTGTGTTTGGAGGGTGTTTTGTGGGAAAAACTCCAGACTGATCAAATTTGGAGATGGCTGAAAGTTTTCGCTGTTTCTGAGCCATTGGGCATTGTCTCACTTTGTGGCAAGTCGCTTCCAGGTCCGCTTGTGTAATCATGCATATGGCATACCCTTTGATTCAGGACATGTGGGAGAATTGATATTTGGTAGCTTTTTTTTACATTCCATGGGATTTTAGCATGATTTCTACCTTTGAAAGTTGTTTTTTGTTATTTTTTTCTGTGAAAAAGTACAAATGTCTAAGAACTGCAACCACACCATTGATATTATGAATGAATGAACTACAGTGTTCGTAGCTGAAGGTGTGTAGATTCCAGAAAAATATAGTTTGCGGGGGGTGTTTCTGAGTTAGGGGGGTGTTTTGTGGAAAAAAATGCAGACTGTTCAAATACAGAGCTGGCTAATTTAGTACACCCATGAATGTGGCATACCGTTTTATTCATGAGGAATTCGTGTGATTACAGTAATGTATACTAAAACCCCTTTGTTTACAAAGTATGCCAGTGTGCAGATAATATGATATTGTATGGGGCCTAGGAATGTGCATCTATTAGCTTTTCTATGTTTTATTCAGGAGGGGTTAGGCTTTCATATTTGAAATGCTTTTGAACTTTCCTCTATAGTTTTTAGCTGAAATTCGAATTTGATTTTGTTTCTGACTTTACAGTTGAGGAGAAAAAGGAAAATATGAGAAAATAACTACTTACCCTCAATCCTGTGGGTATGCAGTTTCTAAAAAGATCTCACTTGTGGGGATATTTTACTTAGTTTGGTAGATATTCTGTGTTAACCGTCAGAAGTGGTTATACATTTCAATTTGGTGTAATAGTCCTGAAAGTGCAGTTTTAGTTTGTGCAGTCTCCTGTACAGGAAATGTGGGGTACCTACATATATCTGGTATCGTTATACTCGGGAGTAACAGAGATTTTAGAAACAGTAAGATTTTTGTGCGTAACCTTAAGATAACTATAAATAAAAATGGGGAATATCCATGAAAATTTGCTAATTTTACATTTTTTTTTTTACATATTTTACCCCAAAATCCAGTAAAATTACAAAATTCTGTTATCTAGCCAAAGTACACTTAGTGGTGAAAATAAAAACAATTTAGAATATTCCTGATTAACTGGAGAGTTTCCAACTGTAAAATTAGTCTAAACCTGAAAATACTGTTAGCACTGAACGAAAAAAATAACTAAAAATTCTTCTGGCATTCAAAGGGTTAAGGAAAGGGTTAAAGGGCAAGTCCAGCCCTTAAATGAAAACTTATATACAGGTAAATCACCCCCCAAAACCCTAAATGGAAATACTTTGATATCTGAAATCTAGAAGTCTAACCTGAAATCCTGCAAAAATGTCCTGTTGCCCGTTTCTGCTTCCTAGTTCTTCCAGTTAACAACTGTCAGTTATGGATTTGACAGTTGACATCACAGCCAATGACTGAATGTTTATCCCCTGTCTGCCTCTTCTGAGCATGCCCAGGCTCAGTACAGGTTTCTAAATTGCTAAGTTTCCATGAGGCATCCAGAAGCATAGCAGGCATACAGTAATGAATTCATAGGACAAAGTATGATATATCAACATATTTTAAAGGGCCATTCTTTCTAAAAGATGTTCTTATGAGTGTGGAGTTGTCCTTTAAGGAAACACAGCGCTGGGCATCGAAATCTTTACAAAAGCTCTGTAGTATGGACATATGTATGCTTTAATAAATAAGGGTCCTAAACAGATTTAATTATTTGTTTTCAAAAAATGCAATTGAATTAAGAAATAAAGAGGGACACAAGTGACAAAATAGGAATCTAATATTCAAATAAATCAAGTGACAATGTTATTCTGATACAGAATTATTGTGCCTTAAGATACATACAGTTTGTTCAAGACAAAATATAGAGCAGTACAGATCATTTCTCTAGCTTATCACCACATATTTAAATAAACATATTTTTTTTAGACATAAATATTATTTTCATAGTGCATTAAATGTGATTAGGCATTATTAAAATATTTAATAAAACTCTGAAATAACATAATTTTGAAAATGCAAAGTGAATAGTCTACAACCTCTCACTATTATGTTTGGAAAATGCTATTTAAAATGCAAAGCAAAATTTACCGGTAATATAACATTTAACCAAAATTTCCATTGATTAAATAGGGGCATAGCTGAACAGCAGCACATATCATGTAACTTTACTGGAGTAAATGTCTAGTTTTAGATCAGTCCCTGGTCACCCTAGTTTAAAAATAAATTCCCAAACACATTTTACATTAAGAGATTGGTGTAAAATCTGTTGTATTCAGTTAGATCAACTGGATATAAAGTTTAGTTCTTAAAGACGTTTGCTAGTCATCCGACTTGCTTTCTCAATTCAGAATGACTTGAGAAAGCCAGTTGGATGATTTGATGACTTGGTGTGTGTTCTCTTTCTGGTGTGCGCCAGTGTCTCATTTTGTGGGTTTGTGTATTATATCGTGTGGAGTGACGGCTCTGGGGCAGCTGCACCTGGACCACTGATTGGAAACGGTGAGCATCTGAATTTTTTTAGTATACTATATATGTTCAAGTGGGAGTTGATATATCCATTTACTCCACCCAAACCATGTTGGACAAAGGTATATAGAGAAGTGTCTGGGGCAAGACACCTGGACCATGCTCATGTTTAAGTGAGTGTTTATCTTAAAACATAACAGCCACCTGCATCTCTAGATTGTATATAATATTGTAGTTAATCACCCCATTTTTAGCTTTTTGGGTCCTATATGAATATAGTTTTGATGTATTTTGTGGTTAAAGAATGTGAGAGACCTATATTTAGGGCGGGAAAGTTCCTGTGATGCTTTAAAGACTCTCACGAGACTTACTGCATAGCGGGATCCCGGTCAGGTAAGATGCAACTTTTTCTGTTCAGTCGATCAGTAAGGCGATCATCCCAAGAAATGGACAGAGTTGAACATAAGTGTGAACGAGTCCTGAATGTGATGAAACATGTTCCAAAACCCATTCAGCCTAGGGCTGGACCACCAATAGGAAGACAAACTTCTTGCACAGCATGTCTTCCTATTGGTCAGGCCATGGGATTAAACCTGAAGTGTATTGATGCAGCCACTCAAAGTTAAAACAAATTTGTTCTGCTTATGCAGGATAAACCCAGGGGTGAGGACTTAGCGCTTAAGGTCCTCACCCTGGGTACAAGTGACTGCGGAGTAGAGGCTGAGGTGGGTATAATTGTACTTAAAAAGCCCTGAGGTATTTAATGAGAAAACGAATAATATTTTTGTGCAGAAGAAGCACAGCTTTAACAAAGCAGTAAAATTAGCTTCTGCTGACAACTTCAGATGTTGTTTTGAAGTCAATTTTTTTTCTGTTTTTGTTCTATAAACAAATTTGTACATTTAGTTGGCATGGTTTTATTTAGTGTTTGATAAATGTAACACATAATAGTCCTTTTGCAAATGAGCAGTCAGTGTTTCAGCGCTCATCTTTTAGAGTATTACTGTATTGCTAAAATTATAAACTAGAGTCTAATACAATCAAATGCAGAATAAGTCATTTACAATTGCTAAGCATTCATTTTCTGTGGCACAAAATATAACCTCTAAAATGAAGCATATCTGCCCACCAATTTTTACAAATAAAAGTCTTGGTTTTTCATAAGTGGTAAGCATTTAAATATGCTTTCATCCAACTTAGTGCAAGCCAGATTTGGAAGACATGGACATGTGTGATGCATTCGCTTCCCAAAAAATGGAATCTAAAATAAAAATGAAGATAGTTACTGATCCAGAAACTAAATACGGTATTGCACAAACTGTATCAGCATAAACATAACCGTATATACTTGAGTATAAAGCGAGGTTTTCAGGCTAAAAAAGTAGCCTGAAAACCGAACCTCAGTTTATACTCAAGTCAATCACTTACCTGCTCCGGCGGCCGCTCATTTCGCATCCTCTGCTGGCTGACGTCACAACTCGGCACTGGTAAATGAGCCCAGTGCCGAGTAGTGACGTCAGCCAGCAGAGGATGCGGAGCATGCGCCGGAGCAGAGGAAGCAGAACAAAGGAAGCAAAGCGATTAGCCAAGGTAGGAGAAGGCAACTCAATACTGGGGCGGCTCTCGCAGGGGGAGGAGGTACAGTAATCCCTGCAGTGGCAACTCCTTGCCACTGCAGATGTTTGGAAACTATAACTCCCAGCAACTAAAGCATGTTGGGAGTTGTAGTTTTTAAACATCTGGAGTGGCAAAGAATGGAGGTTACTATAGGGGATTACTGTACATTTAAAGAACAAATAATGCCTCAAACAATACAGAATCAGAAGGCAGTAGAGGTCATATTTTCTACCCTCGGTTTATACATGAGTCAATCCTTTACTCATTTTAGGTACCTCGGTTTATACTCTGGTTGGTTTATACTCGAGTATATATGGTATGTTATAAATTTGCACAACAATCATTTTAGATATTTTACACTAAAGCTGGCCCATATACTGCAAACTTCTCAACATTCCTGCAATGCACCAGCAACCAAGCAAGATCATTTAACAGCAAACATTCCTTCAACAATCACCTTTGCACTAATGAGCTTAGCTGTGCTAAGATCAGGCTCAATCTTCCATCTGCAGCTCTGCACCATGTTGTTGTATGTGTAACTATATAAGGGGTAATGTTTCAGGGTATGTGAAATTAAGGGGTAAATTACAATTTGGACGAAATTAGTGCAAAACCAATGATACCCAATGTAATATCGGGTTAGTGTGGGTTTTGCAGTAATTAGAAATAGCGTGGCTTTGCCAATGTAGTAATGGCTTAGTTAAGATTAGTGCAACAATTTTGCATTAATCTTAAAAACATTGCTACAGTGGCATACAGGGCCGATGGAATAATAAAAAAGTTTTTATTCAAGTCTTACCTGACCGGGACCCTGCAATGCACTAAGTCTCACGAGGTTAGGTAAGACGTAACTTTTTTAGTATTACATCTGGCTGTTTGTAATGTCAATTGCAAACCATGATCCGGCTGGGAAACATTGTGGGAACGTTGGTAGGTAAAACTGCTGCTTCATAAAATGTCAAATGAATGTACAGGCAGCCCATGGCCAGCTTAAAGAACAATAAAACCTCCTCCGCCCATTGACTGTACTAAAGGTGAGGATCTAAACTGCTAGGTCCTCACTTCGGGGTTTACCTGCAATCCGGAGAATTGACATGTAGAATGTTGAGCTCGCCGACTGCTTTGTTCCACAGCCCAGTTGGTCCATGGCCTTTCCAATTGGAAGACATGATCTGCAAGAAGCTCACTGAGAAGAGAGGGGGGCGGCGAAGTAAAGCAACCCAGTGAGTGCAATTTTTTACATGTCAGTTCTTCAGGTTGCGGGTAAATCCAGAGTTAAGAACCTAGTGGTTCTTCTTCTTGAAACTACCCAGGGTGAGGACCTAAATTGCTAAGTCCTCATCATTGGGGCTTCTAACTCCAGCACTTACCTGTCGAATATGCAATCACCAGCATGCTGTTCCCTACCTACATCAGTGCCGCAAGCTAAACAATAGGAAGCCACACCTTTGAAGATGAATTTCTTCCTACTGGGGGAGGAAAGGAACAGAGCACCCGTGATAGCAACTTCAACAGCAAGTGCATGAAGTTAACCCCGGGGGGACCTAGGGGTTTAAGCTGGGTACACACAGTACAGATTTCTGAAAGATGACAGACAGGATCTTCAAGACCCTGTCTGTCATCTTTCAAAGATCTGAATGCACACAGTCCCGAGCGTTCTCCCTATGAACATCATATAGGGAGAACGCTCAGGACTGTGTGTTTCCATCGGCCGCGCTAGACTCCTCTATAGGGAGTTTAGCGCGGCCGATGTAAATTTTTGGTCTTCCCGAACTAGGCCGCTGCACGCTCGTTCGGGAAACGAAGGTACATACATAACGATAAAGCCCCGATACTGTTGGATCCGATATTGTTACTGTGTGTACCCAGCTTAAAGTTTAGTTTGTTTTGGACACTATTGTTGTCCTTCAACAATAACTTAATCAGTAATTATGTATTTATCTTAGAAAACAAATCATGGTGTCAAATAAGTGTATAGAGGTCTTATGTTTAAATCCTAGTGATGGCTATGAAAGTCCCACTGTAAAAGGGGCAGAATGTTAACATTTTTAAAAAATTACTTACTTTATGACTCAAAGGATGACAATCATCTCCCTCATTGCCAAGTGGTGTACACATGCGTAGGCTCCTTATCCAGATGCTGATAGCACAACACATCCCTCCTCCACACTGTATATCCTTTTCACAAGCCTGATTATAATAATAGAAAGACATATCAATAGACAAAACATTGGCCCACAAAACAAATCAAGTGTTTCCTTTCTTTTTACAGCTAATTGGTTGCAATTAGTTACTATAATAGGAAAAATCTTTTTTTGTAATTCTGTTGGTTATTAGAATGTATGCCAAGCTTTTGATCCCATAAACATCTTTTCAAAGTAAACTTTTATTTTGCATTTAAAGATACAATATTAGAATAAAAACAGGGAGATTCAATAAAAGTTCTTATCGTTTAAAATGGTGCTAATTTTGCCCCAACCAATCAGATCTTATTTAACATTTGAAAGCTAACATCTGATTGGTTGGGGCAAAATTAGCACCATTTTAAGCGATAAGAACTTTTATTGAAAAACCCTGTAAGTGTTTTAGAACTGTCTTTAAATAACCTTCATTTTCAAAAATAAATGTAAAAAGCCTAAAGGGCATAAATAGTGGCTTCTCAAGCTTTTTAAATAAAATGTTGTGAACCCTTGAAGATGTCACACAGCTGCAAAAGAGGAGGCTCCAGTTAGCAGTATAAACTGCCTTCATGTGCCTTATGTACCTCTAATCCTACTACTTTTGGATTTGAAATATAAATCCAAAGTTTACAACCCATATAAGTAGAAAATAAACATTTGGTTATGCAAATATTATGGAATGCTCAGTCCAGCTCAGTAATACAAACACAAGCAAAATAATTATCTCCAGTAACAATATTTATGAAGACTGTACACGTACACACATAGATAGCCTCCATGACACAAGTCCACGTGTTTCTGCCCATATGTAAATATCTTTAGTAATGGTGTTCTATAATGTTCCATATATTTCAGAGGGCAGGGATGAAAAGTTTGTCCATGTGTTCCCAGCCTAAAGTTCCGTTTTACTGAGAAATTCACATTTTCACTACATTCTCATTAGTGTCTCTAGACACTCAGAGCTCTGACTAAAAATTGATTGACTCATGTATAAGTCAAGGGTAGAAATTATTACCACTACTGGCTTCTGATTCAGTATTGTTTTGAGGCTTTAGTTGCCCTTTAAATGGACAGCAGAATTTTCATCCAGTAGTACTGTATGGGAATTCTGCTGACAAAACAATACTGAATCAGAAGGCAATCTTTTCAACAGTAGAAACCATCCTCCCAGGGGCGTACCTGAAGGGGCCCGCTCCCCTTGCGAGTTTGGGGGCCGGGCCCCTGACTCCCTCCTCTGCAGACTTCCAAGATCCCTGCAGTATCTAGCCTTTTTAAAGAGCTGATCGTGCTTATGAAGAAAACATACGCGAGATCAGCTGTTTAAAACCGGACCCGAACTTCCTGTTCAGATCCGGAAGTTCGGATCCGGTTTTAAAGTGCTAATAGCGCCTATGTTTTCTTCATAGGCGCGATCATCTCTTTAAAAAGGTTCGATACTGCATGGATTTGGGCTTGTGGCGGGCCCTACTACCGTCTGGGCCCCAACCGTGCGCGGGGTGGGGTTTAAGCCACTGCATCCTCCCGATTCTGTATTGTTTTGAGGCATTAGTTACCCTTTAAAATGACAAAATATAAAGGAGTATTCCCGGGAATACTGTATTTCAAATATAACCAAACGGGTTTTTATTTCAACGTTTCAATGTCATTCAAGACGTCTTCATCAGGACAGAAACACAGTGCAAATGGAACAACATATCTTATATACCCTCATGTGAAACAACCACACCCCCTCATTATCATATTAAAGTGCCAATTATATAACAAAGTGCAGAATTCAATATAACACAATATTCAAGTGTCTTCCACATCTATAACAATATTATCATACTGTATTCATCTCAATTTTTGAGTGTATACATCACAAATATGTGCTAAAGTGCAGAAATGCAATAAATATAATCTTACATCTATTAAAACCAATATATCCATATTAAATGTGCAGACAATAAATATAAAATGATACTATTATTATAAATCATTATATATGAAAACATTTTTAAAAAAGGCCTCACTGAGGGAGTCTCTGATGAAGCGGCCATGGCGCAGTGAAATGCGTAAGACTACTGTTTTGTTGTGCCTCCGCTGTTTTGGTTTACTGCACTGTTTTTTGATGTACACACGTGTGTGTTCTAAATAAAGCATGCTATGACACCATCCGTCACGGCTGATTCCTGAGTTATGGAGCGGTCCGCTCCCAAGTATCTGTTCTCTGCTTGAAGTATCGTGGGACTCGCTGAAGTCTCCTTTAGGGAGGAGGGACCTGCACGCCCTGGACCTCGGTATGTTACTTATTATATTTGGTGTGAAGGTCTAGTGTACTGGGGTTCTTTTCATACACACCTGACACCTAATTGATCCATTATTAGTCACAGGTGAAGCCCATATGACAAGGCGACAACACTTATGTCTTTGCAAAAATTTACTCAATGGGCTTTACCAAGCTGTGAATATTAGTGCACAAGCGACGAGACTTTTGTCAGAAACTGCACCTTAAACACTCTTAAATATCTGTTTTAACATCTTTGTTACATTTTTAACACTTTTATTACATTGTTGCCAAGTTCTGATATATTGTCATTAAATTTATTACATGCTAGATACTTTTATCTTTTCTTTGGCTTTCTCTTTTCTTTTGTTGTCTTGTATTTTTACAAATCCGTGGTCAAGGAATACAAGCTTTTAATTTACAATTCACAGGAATATCTAAAATTGAGTTCTTCATTTAGTCCCATTGGGTGGATGGTATTGAGGCAGTATATCCAATATACTTCTCATTGGAGGAGCTTTTTTTCGTAATTTTTCCCTCTGGGAGCTCTCTTTACCAGTACATCTATCTAACTTGTGTTGCATTGTGATTGTTATATTTGAAATGTTTGGACACTGGTTTAACATTCTCATTTTTGTCTAAAATACATTTGGTGATCTTGCGTTTGTGCTCCCCGATGCGGGTCATATATATCAGAAATTTGCAACAATGTAATAAGTGTTTAAAATGTTTAACAAAAGCTTTAATAACAGATATTTAGAGAATTTAATATGATACATGGTAATATGTAAAAAAAAAACCTTTATTACAAAGTATATTTAGATTTTATAGGATTTAAAAAACATATTTGCATAAATATTAGTAAATTGTAAAGAACAATAAGACAACGTAATTTATAGCACTTCAAACATTCACAGTACTTATTAAAAAGTTTGAAAACAAGCACTTTATAATATAGAACGTAAGCACTTTTTATAACCAATGTTAAATTGAATACACTATCCTGTATTTAAACCAGTCACTGGTATGTTGTGTTATGCATCTGACAAAGGCGATTGCCCCGAAACGTTGTGCACATATCTGGACACAATAAAAACTATTTAAATAATTGCAAGTGCAGCTCTCATCATCTTCTATTTACTGTGCATTGCTGTTTGTGGTTAGCAGCCACGAGAGCACTGCACCAACATAAAAAGTAGGAGTGCAAGGAGATATTATATTTGGACTTACTCGATAAAAATTAAGTACTTTATATAAACCCAGTCTTAGCTATCACCTCAGGCAGCTGCAGGTTTAATGTTAAAGGGCATGTCCAGGCAAAAAATAACTTTATATAGCTATAGCTATAATTGATCTCCACCCACCCAAACCCACTTTCGCATTAACAATAATTTCCAAATATGACCCTAAAGGGACTTATCTGACCGCTTAGGCGCTACACCCTGCTCCTGTTTCGAACTCGTTTCAAGCAAAAACAGGAGCAGGTATTCTTCTGCACTGACAGCCACTCTACTTCATGGTTGCAAAGTTATGTCGCGCCTTTACTGATGGCTGCAACCAGGAAGTGGAGCGGCTGTCAGCCGCAGAGCACAGTATTAATGGTGAGGGACGGCGTAAGGCTTATTCAGGGGCTTATTTGGAAATTATTGTTAATGCGAAAGTGGGGTTTTTGGGGGTGGAGATCATTTATAGCTAAAGTTATTTTTTGTCTGGACATGCCCTTTAATACAGTTCTCTATGCTGCTGTCAATCACAGGCAGACTGGATTTGGAAACAAAAACAAATGCTGCTTCCCACTCACAGCTCAATTAACAACCTATGTAACAATCCATATAACAATCTATGGGCATCTGGAGAAGTAGAACAGCACTGAGCAGGCAGAAAGGGGGGATTCCAGGCACCAGAAATACCCCCTAATCATGCCCCTGGATGGTGCCATGCACATATAGTTCAATGGAGCATGGATCAGGTTGACGCCTGTCAGAGGAAGCAGCGGGTGAGCCCACTCACTGGTAGGTTAGCTGGTTTCTCTCTAAAAACAACACTTTGTACAAACATCCTATCCTGGCTATTTCCGGGATCCCCCGGCAACCACATTATGCTCCAAGCCCAAAAATTATGGAGCCAATATTATTGTGCAGTGTATACAGGTTTTATATCTAAACCTGACTATACATGGAGGTTTATTTTTGCCGAGAGACCTATGGAATATTGTTGAATTTGGCACAAATGAAATAGCCGAGACTTGTCAACTTATTAACTTTCCACACCATTTAGAGGCTTGGTTCCACTTTCATTAACTGCAATTCCAACAAATTAGAGGTGTTGGAATTGCGAGTTTCACCCAGGCTTAATCATGAGCCCATGCAAAGTGTGTGATGAGAGGGAGAGTGCTGGTGAGATGGAGGAATTCTCCAAGTATGTACAAAGCTTTCAGTTGAAAACACAGTAAAGTCTTGAAACAAAATGCTGGTCAAAGTGTAACACGGACCCAAAAAAAGCAGAAACGGTATAGTGGTTGCAAAATCTGGAGTGGTTCTGGTCTCGCAGAGGTGTTTGGCGATCTTGGTGATATTTGGGGTTGTGAGAATATATACATATGTGTTGGAATTGCATTAATAATGAAAATGAGAAAGTTGAACACTGGCAAACCAATTGGAGTTAGTGCATTCAACATTTACACTGGTCTCCAAACTGTGTGACTAATATTACATTAGAACACTATTCTATTCACAATGATTAATTTGATCCATGCTCTCTCCCTCTCCTATTGGGACATTATGGGGTATTTTAGGATATCTACTGTATCTAGAATTTTGCAGTAGGTTTTTATTGTATGTGTATATTGAAATTGTATATGGAATGAAAAGCACCTTGTCATTGGTAACCAAGGGGGTACGCACAAGGGTTGGGTAGTGAATACATAATTTAAGTTGTATGTCCTTTATTTATTTTAGTCAGAGTGGTATATACAGGTCTGTGGGTCTATTCAGAAATAATGGTATTAATGTATCCTGTAAACACTGTACATGGTGGGTGTAAGACCTAATGACAAGGGTGGTGACTATATTTACTATATAGTCTATTCAAACTTACAGCAGTGGTGCTTCCTGCTTACATTGTGAGCTGTAAAATCACCAGCATCATTGCTTCACTCCCTTACCACTGCCTTGAGCGTGCTTACTTGTATCCTACATCTGAGACTGAGCATCTTCAGCTGCACCCTAAGCCCCACCCCTGGGGGTTGTTTGAGGGGGTTATAACTATTGTTTTCCCACCACCTGCCAGATTACAGGAACAAAGCATTGAAGTTACACACCATGGGCAGCCAGTAGGATTGCAGCATTCCCAATAATAGCGGTGTACTCGTAGTGTACACTGACTGATTGTTTTCTGCTTGCCTGCATTACTACATTTTGCAACACTCCACACTGTTGGCTACAAAATATATGTAATGCAGGAGAATGGATGTATGCCGGCAGAGGCGTTTTTTATCACATAAATTAAACATTGTGTGTTCTGTTTGGCTCAGTCTATATGACAAGCTAATGCTTCAATTAAAAGAAACCTGTTCCTTTATTCTGTACACCAGTCTTACCTTTTTATTTCTGCTCCCCCCTTACCAAAAAATTAATCTATGTGTTCACGTTGTATATAAATTTCAGGTTCTGATATACTAAAACTAGGTTCCAATTGCACGATTTGGAGTGTTTTACGCTCCGTTTAAACTTCCATTTCACATTGCCAATGCAATGCTATTGGAGTGTTCCCACTATGTGCGCTTCGTACTGATCCGTTATTGGAACGCAGGTGTAAAAACTTTTTGTGCGTATTGCATGTGTTACAATAACACAGATGTGTACTGAAGTGCACCGCACATTGCATATAACACACGGCAGCGCATTGCAAAAATGATGTGCGTAAAAGTGGGACCTAACCCTTGATGTCTATGAAGAGAAAAACCCGAAAATATTAGCATTAATATTATTTTCATTCCTCCTGATCAACGTAATTCCTGCTCCACTACTCATTCCCTCTTATCAACGTGCCTTCTTTAAGCCATATCACGGTTTATCTTTTTCAATCTTCCTGATTTTTTTCCTCTTACAAATGTTTTTTTTTTCTTGTACTTTTTCTTAAATATATTTTTATTATTTACTTTTGCATATTTACATTTTCCCCTTCTATTAACTCTCCCACCTTATTTAATTCTGTTCCTCCAAAGGTTTACGTTAATTCTTCTATCACCTTTTCTTTCAGACACTTATCGCTTCTCTATTTCTTCTCGTCCTCTTAATTTATAAGTCTTTCTTACAAATAGCAGAAAACAGTGTGATAATCAGAGACACAGAAGATTAGAAAGCCAATAATAATTATTATTATTCATTTTATTACATGAGAATTCCTTCTACTATGCCAGCAACCCATTCATACCTTTTCTAAAGAATTGAATGATAAAACCTTGCTCTAAAAGCAGAAACAGACAAACAGTTATCTCTAATTTATAATGTCCAGACCAACTGTCTGTAAATAAAAAGGGTGTCCTAAATTGTTAAACATATTCTCCCAATATCTTTGAGTTAGAAAATGAAGGGACAAATTGCAACTAAGGCTGGGTACACACCAGCTAATATTTTCGGCCGACCAACCAATTCACGGCCCTTTCGGTCGATCGGCCAAAAATATTGGCTAGTGTGGGGCGGGTGGAAAATTCTGATTGATAGTGCGGTTCCCTATGGGAATGCACAATCGATTGTTCGCAAATTCGGATTTGCGCAACCGACAGACATTTGTCCCGGCCGAGCGCTTGCTCGGGACAAAAAGTCCCTCCGTGTGTACCCCGCCTTAAATACCCTCATTTAATCAATATAGTGTAAGAGTTGGCAGATATAGAATATTTTATAGAAACACCAATAACATTTCTCTCTCACACAACTATAAGAAAAAGGTTATTTGCAAAACAGAACAAAATGGATTTGTTTAAGCTGCTTTTTTCGGACTGGCTTGCATTTTTAAGATTTTGCATATTAAAAACTTTAACATTCTTAATAAATTTTCTAATTTTGTACATGACTGCTAGAATAATTTGTGCAAACAAAGGAAAAGTATTGATAAAAATGAACATTACTAATAATAAAAGTAATTCCATCACATGGAAAAATTTAAAGAGCATAATGCAGAGGAATAGTAATGGTTAAAAAAGTAAAAAGTCATAAATAATTATAACGGCAAAAAAACCCTCAAAATACAAACAGGTAGGCCACCGACTTTGGGAGCTTCTAAAAACATCCAAACTTTTAAAACCATACAGCGAATCACAGCATGAGGACTGATGGTCATAAAAAATAAATAAATACCAGCAATACTGCAACTATTTAACCAGGTAATGGGAAAAAATGTATTACTTTTAGGCATAAAAATGTAAACTTAATTAAGGGTGCAATTAAATGAACTTGCTGGTCATTAATAACTAATGCAATAAATGCAACAATATAAATAAAAAAACAACCCTAGTCTGGGACTGTTAACTACATAACCCTCCAATCCGACATTTTATGTTTTAATGTCAAACCCAGTGTATTTCTAGCCATGTACCCTAGAACCACACAGAAATGTAGAAGTGTAGATCTTCTTATTGAACATTTTTCCAACCCCCCATATCTAGCCAACTGTATATGTCATTTTCTACTTTTTAAAGGTCTTCACCAAAGGACTTGGACGTCTTTGCCAAATAACCTTGCAGTCACAAAAAACGACCTAGTAACTTGGAAAGGAGTTCCAAGTATTTCAGAACACTCTGGACCAGGGGCAACATGTATCATATCTCACATCAAAAGGCCTTGGTACTGGACCATAAAAATAAATTTCGTTCCGACATAGGCATTATTTTATCAAGAAATCAAGGATTTCTTTTTATATTAAAAACGGAAAACTTTGTTGCCATGCAAAATGCATTAGTTTCAGTGTAGCCATACAGCAATGGTTCTCAATTTTTTTCAGTCTGTGGCACACATGGTGTGTTGGACTTAATATAACTCAGACATCCCAACCTGTCCCTTCAGGCTTCCGGGCAGGGTGGGGAAAGGGGGCATGGTCAATAGTCTAGGTGATTGGAGGCGGGGTTAGTGGGTGTTGCTGGGGCGTGGCCTTGCAAAGTGGGCGAGGGGTGGGGTGGGATACCTGTTAACTGCTTCCTACCAAACTTTTATAGGTAACGGTAAAAATCAGCTTGACTATTCAATGTCCTACGATATTAGTTTTTAAAATGTTTTAATGCCGTTAGTTAAATAACATCCGATTGGTTGTTGAATGAAATATTATTACATATGTCTCAACACCTTTTTATTAAAATGTTCCATAAAATAATTTCTAAGGAAAGCTTATGCCACCCACCACGTTAAACTTGTAACAAAAATATCCGGTCCTCACAGCCATTCCACCCCTCTGCTATTTCCCGCCCTTTTCTCTCTCAGGGAAGGTCAACAGGTGCGCGCGGGGTGACACGTGAGGTCAAATAAAGCGGGAAAGTTCAATGGTTGCGCGCGCGCGGTTCGACACACACTCACCCCGGTGATGACAGCGGCGCCCCCGAGGTCTAACCGCAGGACGGCAGCGGCAGTGAAGAGCAGCAGTGCGTGGGGCAGTTTCTCCATAATAGATGAAGTGTCTGTGGAGAGGGAGCGACTGAAACATGAACGTCTGGGAGGTTGCGGAGCGGTTATAAAGCTCGGGCTACACTTCAATCCAACCTCCATGACTCACCACAGACCGAGGTAAAATACCCCCCCCCCCTCCTCGTGCTTATTGAATGGTGCCAATCACAGGGAGGAGGGATATCTGTGTCTCCCAATCACACCCCGCCCCTCTTATTACAGCAAATATCAACTGCGCGAATCTACTCTCCCTCTGCATGTAACGTGATACAGAAGGTGTTTAGAAACTACAACCCCCAGCATGCACTAAACTATTACAGCTGCACAACATGCTGGGTGTTGTGGTTTCTAAACACCTGGAGTTCCATGATTTGCAGGGAATGAGGGGTTGGGGCTGTTCATGGTATGAATTGGTTTAGCTGAGGCGTTTTATTTAATAGTTGGGGGGGGGGGTGTCTTTGTGTTCTTACCTGAAATACTGGGGTCTATGAAATGTAGTTGTGCCTGTGCAACCCATCGGATGTTATGTGACAAAATGAAATGTAATAGCTAATATCTGATTGTGTGCTGCCAGGGGTGTTACTACCAGGGGCGCCAGGGCCCCGTCTTATATTTCCTATGACAGATATAGCCTCCTTTTAGAAAACCACTAGATGAAGCACGGATAGGGGCCTCATCATGGTTTTCCTGGGGGGTCCAGTGATTCCTAGCTACACCATACTGACAGTTTGCACCAACATATCCAGTCCCAGGTAACATTGTCCTGCTTCTGGTTATCTCCCAGTTTATCAGATTTGTTGTCCATCCACAGACCAAGATGCAATCCTAATTCTCTCCAATGGATAAAGCTGGGTACACACAGTAAAGGTTTTTAAAGGATGACAGATGATCTGCAAGATCCTGTCTGTCATTTTTTAAATATCGGGGAACACAGTCCCAAGCACAGGCATCCCACCCCTTTCCTAAAGTTCAGGGAGTCTCCCTGATTTTAATGGCAGATCCCTAACTCCCTGAAATAATATACAATCTCCCTAAAAATATTTTTATGAATTAGAAAGGGAGCACAATGATGTCAGAGTCTTTTAGCGGTTAACAAGTGACAAAAACACTTGTGTCATGACTTGTTGTATGCATGTGTGTCAGACTGTTTTCATGAATGTGTGTCTGTTGAGATGCATGTGTTTGTATGCAAGAGTGTCTGACTGTATTGTGTGTCTGTATGCATGGATTATGCGTTAATCTTGGGGTGGGGCTTTAGGTGGTGGGTACCCTCCCTGAAATGAGTTTTGTCAGGGTGGGATGTCTGCGAGCATTCTCCCTATACACATCATATACACAGCATAGGAAGACTGCTCGGGACTGTGTGTTTCCCACAACAGAGGGCCACTCCCCTATAGGTCTTTCCAAATGACCGCAAGGCCGATAGGAACTTTCGGTGGCCACGCGCTCATCTGGGAAAGACACTAAACACACTGCCGATAAAGCCCCTATACTGTTGGATCTGATGGTATCTTGGCTTTATCGGCAGTGTGTATACCCAGCTTTAAACAGAAGGTTGCAGTTCAACGCCACAACTAGTGCGTAAAAGCTGATAGATAGTATAGTAGTCTAGTATAGAATTTGAGGTTGAATAAAGACATATGTCCATCTAGTCCAACCTACTCAGCAATACCCACATTTCCTGCTTAACTGTTGATCCAGAGTAAGGCAAAAAAAACAACAAAAACAGAATTATGAAGGGGGGAAAAAATCCTTCCTGACTCCAAATGCCAATCTGAAATATCCCTGATACTGATATTAAAAGATTACAAACAGGATTGCAGTGCAAATAATCTTTCACCATATTTTAAAGGATATCTCCACCACCCACCAATCTGGAGGAACGCAGGTTGGATATTCCTGACCTAGTAACATACAGACAATTGCAGTATGTTTATATTAGCATTGTAGTTCATTGGTAAAGAACGGCATATAGATCAAAGTTTTATGATTCATTGCTTTCAAAACCTGTATGATACTCTAGCATTACTGTACACTGATAGGGGATTCAACAAGTAATACATTGGGAACAATGTTGCTGATGCAATAAAGGTGCAAAAGTTTGTCTGTGCTATTAAAGGGCATGTCCACCCCTTTTAAAAAAAATTCTGTAGTGTAGGGCTCCCTCACCCACCCCCAAACGCTATAGTACTTTGTAAAAAAAACTTAACCGATCACTACTTACTTTGCCTCTTTCCCCCAGTGTTCTGTCACGGCCCTCTGCTTGCATGAAACTGCAAGTAGGGGGCCGGACTGGCAGCCACGTCCGTAATTGGCTGAGAGGCAGCCAATCACGGCCGTGGCTTCCGGCAGTACAGAACGCCGGGGGAAACAGGCAAAGTAAGTAGTGATCTCAACCCAGAACAGGTGTGTTCCTTACTGGACTTGTGCCAGAATACCACCTATTTCAAATACAGGGATAAGTTCTATAAGCAAAAACATGGATGTGCTATGGGATCTCCAGTTTCACCCATTGTGGCCAACCTTTACATGGAGGAGGTAGAAAAACAGGCACTTAATACCTTTAAGGGCATAGCACCCAGCCACTGGTTCAGATATGTGGATGACACCTGGGTTAAAACCACTAGAAGGAAGTACAAGCTTTCACAGAACACATTAATGCGGTAGACCAAAACATCAAATGTACAAGGGAAGAGGTACAAAACAACAAACTGGCTTTCTTGGACTGCTTGGTAGAAGTCAAGGAAAATGGTAAACTGGAAGTAGAGGTTTACAGAAAACCAACGCACACAGATCAGTATTTGATGTGTGACTCCCACCACCCTTTAGATCACAAGCTGGGTGTCATCAGATCCCTGCAACAAAGAGCACAGAGGCGAAGGCTAAAGAAATAAAACATCTCAGGGGAACCCTTAAAGGCTATGTCCACCCTAAAATAAAAAATTTAATGTGTGATCCCCCCTGGGCTCCCAGCCCCAACCGCATAAATTTTTTTTTAGAAAGCCCCCCAAACTCTACTTACCTTCCCTTCTTTCCTGCGCCGCGCTCCCGGCCCTCTGCTTGTGAGGAAATGCAAGCAGAGGGGCGGGACCGGCAGCCGCGTCTGTGATTGGCTGAGCGGCAGCCAATCACGGACGCGGCTGCCGGCAGCTCACTTCCGCGTAGGAAAGCGGAGAGGTAAGTAAAACATTGGGGAGCTTTTTAAAAATAAAAAGTATGCGGTTGGGGCTGGGGGACATAGGGGAAGGGATAGCAGAAGGGGTTTAACGCTAGGGGGAGGGATAGCAGAACGGGAGGGAGAGGGAGGGGGGAGAAGGGCTGCAGCACGCATGGCAGGAATCTCCGGGAGGCCAGGTAGCAGGCAGTGTCCTATATGGACCTGCTAGCCTCCTGGTGGGCAGTTTTTGGAACTTTGGGGGGGGACTACAGGAGAACCAGATGGAGTTGGGATGTGAGGTAAGGATTAAACTACACTACATGGTGGGGCCAGTAGTTGGGGGGATTATAGTTTTGGGGGTGGACATGCCCTTTAAAACTTGTGGATATCCAGACTGGGCCTTTGTCAAAAGGAGTAGAAGTAAAGAAAAAAACACGTATACCAACAGTGAAGGGGAAAAGCAAGACAGGAGAAAGAACATGGTCATCCCATATGTAGCAGGGGTCTCTGAGAAATTAAGAAGAATTTTCAAAAAACACTATATCCCTGTCTGCTTTAAACCGAACAACACACTGATGCAGCAATTGGTACATCCGAAAGACCCAATACCGAAACACAAGAAAAGCGACATCATATACGCAGTGAAGAATGCTCTGATTGAACCAGTCACATGAATGTACTGCACTGCACGTGACTGGCTCAAGAGAGGTGTCAAGGAGGCCATTTATGTGAAAATAAAGAACCCAAGCCTAAATAGCGGTGGGGGGGTTCAACACCAACTGTCTGCCATGTACAATGCTGTTTTGACACCTTACCCTGGGCGTTCCTATAACACCTCTTAGCCACTATGCAATCACGCCCTTAACACTTGGCTGTGATATGCTAATTGGGATTTTCCAGAGTACATAATTGATACAGATTAAACTTCAAGTCCAGTTGATCTAATTGAATACAACAGATACTCCTGCTGTTAACTTTTTAGGACTGCCATTTGGAGCAGGGATGTAATGTAAGGATTTTACAACACTATACAGTGGGACCAGTAGTGGGTTAAAATATAGTTTTGGGGGTGGACATGCCCTTTAATTTGCAGCAACCAACCAGATGTTAGCTTTTTACTGGGTTACTGCAGTTAGATAACATATGATTGGTTGCAGATTAAAAGCGCAGGCAAACTTTTAGTACCTTTTATAGCGCCTCCAATTAGGTATCAAACTACTAAGGGATTGGAGAGAATATTTAGGTGCTGTTTTGGGGTCTGTAAGCATAAAGGTTAGGTCTCACTATGTGCATTGCGTTAACCATTTTGCGTGCGTTTTGGACAATGCAGTTTGTCCACGTTCCGGTCCGTTTGCAGGTTAACAGACATATGCGATTTCTATGCGTTTGTCCGCATGTGTCTGCGATTCTGACACACGGACCAAAAGTCGTGCACGTATGCCATTTAAAAAGGAACAAATAGATTTGGAAAGCACATTATACAGTAGAAACTGATTCTCACAATTTCCATTATGTTTTAAATTACGTTGCGATTTGCAAAACACTGAAAACGTAACCCAACGCACATAGTGGGACCTAACGCTAACGGTTTTATGGTTTGGAGGGAGGGAGGTTTCTACACTAATCTCAAAGATTGTTTTGGGGTGGACATGCCCTTTATATGTATGTATAGTTTGGTAGATATATTTTATAGGTAAATTATTTTTTAGCTTAAAGGGTCACTATACTCACTCAAACAACTTTACATTATCTGAAACTACAATTTGAGAGAAGTAAAATGGTGGTACACACATATTTATCTGTGCTTGCTTTGTCATTAAATTATTAATGTTTAGTGAGTACTCCTACTTTCCCCCACTCTCCCTTACTCATTGCCTCCTTGTAGTGTCTGTGACACTTATAAGTTCTGCACAGCCTAACCATGGACACTGCTCTGCTTACACTCTGCTGATTCTCATAATTGTTGCAGACAGTGTGCTGGCAGGCTGCTAAAGATCCTAGTAAGAGGTCATTAAAGGGCATGTCCACCCCCAAAACTATAATTTAACCCACTACTGGCCCCACTCTGTAGTGTATAAAAATCCTTACCTTACATCCCTGCTCCAAATGGTTCTTCTGTAATGTCCCTCCAAAGTCCCAAAAACTGACCACCAGGAGGAGGAAAATGTTATGCGCACTGCAGCCCTCCCCGCTCCCTCTCCCACCCGTTTTCCTCTTCCTCCCCCTAGCACAAAACCCCTTTTATGTAGTGTAGGGCTCCCGAACTATACGTACATTACCTCTCTCCTCTGACGTTCTGGATAGCCGGAAGCTGCGTCTGTGATTGGTTGCCTATCAGCTAATCACGGACGCGGCTGCCGATCCGGCCCCCTTCTTGCAGTTTCATGCAAGCAGAGGGCTGGGACTGAACGTCGGAGGAGAGAGGTAATGTAAGTATAGATTGGGGGAGTTTCTGCAAAAAGTACTATAGCGGTTGGGACTGGGGGAGGGAGCCCTACACTACAGCAAAAGCTGTAAAAACGGGTGGACATGCCTTTTAATGGAGCACATACTACAACCTCTGCTCCTGGAGTGACAGGTCTTTCCCTGTAAATACTGTGATTAAAATGATGATTTCTCAGGATCTACAGCTCACATTTAAAATCCGAAAAAAGTTTTGAAGTAGTGGGATCATGAAGATTCAATTTTTAGAGTGTAGATACCTGTTAAACAGTCAAAGAAAAATCAAAGTTTGAGTCTGCTTTTTTTTAACCTTTTAGGAAATCTGGCAATAGCAACTTTTTTGAAGAACTTTATTCTTAACTTTGCAATTATGAATAAAATAATGAGATTTATAAGTAGCTGAAGGTTTGTATTTTCCAAAAATTTTTACAGGTAAAGTTTAACAAAACCTCATGCTTTGAAGAGAAAGCGCAAACTGGAAAAACTCGGCTAAACTTATTTTCCCTCTTTGGTGCTGTGTGTAGACTGTGTCTCTACATGCACCCGTTCATGCAGGATGCTCTAATAATTTTTCATTGAAATGTGGTAAAACCGTCATATTCTAGATTACCCAGTGTCTGCAATTGTGTGTTTATTAAAGGGAATGTTCACCCCCCACCCCCAAGAACAAATGAATATGCAGCTGAAAATGACCCCAAACCTAGACCTTGCAAAGACTTCAGGAGGTAGGGGGAAGGGAGAGAGGAAAACTCTGCATATGCCTGACACAGACACCTCCTACTCTTCACTTTCTGGGACTTTGAACAGGCACTGCAGGAGAACATCAAGGAGCAGAGATGTAAGGTAAGGATTTTTGAACACTACAAAGTGTGGCCTGTAGTGGGTTACATTTTAGTTTTGAGAGTAGAATTTTAAGGGTAGGGTAGCTCCCCAAAATAGTGTTTTCTTAAAAGTTTAGTTTCAGAAAGTGCAACCTTGAGCCTTACAGATCTGCCATGATTTATTTTGTGAGTAATAGTCCTTATACATTGCCCCTATTTGCTGGCCATGTTTCTCTGTGCACCCATAAATGTAGGGTGCCGTTTTATACTATAACATTTTGTGCATTAGATTTTATTCTTAAAAATAATGTCAAATAACATTTTGAAAATTCTGTGTTCATGTTCAATTACATTTTGTCAACAGAGAGGGCAATTATTTCCCCCCCATACATTTAGTATGTTACATGTTATGTAGGGATACATGCACAATATATACAAGCACTCACTGAAGATATTGAAAGACAGTAAGCGCAGGAACTTGATTTGAAGCAGGCCAAGGCAAGTAGTATTCAACAGCCTATTGTGTGTGGCCAGGGGGGTGTTTTGGATGGGGTGCTAGGCACCAGTAACAAATCTTGCACAGGGTGTTATTTATCCTAAGGCTGGCCCTGGTTACCTATTAAAAGTTGAAATGTGGTGGCAATTTTGTGCAAAGAAATATACAGGACTTATAATCCATTACTACCTTACAGGTATACAAAAAACATATTCATATGTCATCAGAGTCATTTTCATTAGGTAATTCACAATACAAAGACATCCTGGATATATAATACCTTTATTGGCTAATTAAAATGATTGAAAATGCATGCTTTCAAGGAACTAAAGCTTCTTCTTGAGGCATGATACAATACTGAATCTTGTAAAGCACACTATTTTATACATACAAGAACGAAGACTTAGGGCCATATTTATAAAAGAGCGAAAAGTGGCGAAAAGTTTTCGCGTTCGCTTTTCGCATGGTTTTTCGCCAAAAGACAGTTAACGCTATTTATAAAGGTAGCGTTAACGAATGGCGAAACCGTTTCCGCGAGCTATCGCTAAAACCCTTTTCGCCTTACTTCGCCATACATCGCACTGGTAATTTTAGCGAAAAGGGAGCGAAAAGAGAGCGAAAAAACATAACGCGATTTATAAAAGAGCGAAAAGTGGTTTTGGCGTTAAAAAGAGCGAAAGATTAGCGCGACCCTGAAGGTGGTGAAAAGTCATTGTTTGAGCGAAAAGGCATGTTTGGAGCCTGTCTGTTGGGAATTTGGATTGGTTCCTGATTTTTAAGGCAACAAAAATGTAAAAGCCATTCAGACAAATTGTCTTACATGTTTTTGGAACACATCTATGAAGATATTGCTTTTTCCATTTGGTCTTGTATAGGAATAATTGTAGATTGGACTCAAATGAGTTCTGCTATTTGTCGTTCACGTGAACGCACCGTCACCCCTTCTTTCTCGGTGTGTTTTAGCGTTTTCAATGTAGGCTTAATTTTTCATTTAAATTGCGAGGTCAATTGTTGGCTTTCAGGGTGCGTGCTTTATGCTCTTCTTTTTGGTGGGTAAATAAGGGCTAGGCAACACTTGCGCTTTTTTCACACGTTTTCGCATGCAAATACACATGCGTTTTGGGTAAAATGGAAATTGCGGGAACGCGTCAGGTTCCTCAATTTCTTGATGTGCATGCGATTGTGCCTACGGTTCCCTTTTGGTTAACACGTGTTCACTATTTTTGTGGCGTTAATGCATGCATTTCCATAACCGAAAAAGTTGAAATTGCACACGCAAACGCCAAATGCAGAAGGCTTGCGTGCACAATTGTGTGTGCAATAGTGTTCGTGATTTTGTGTGCGATTCGTGTGAGTTGCAGGTGGCCTCAGCCTGGGCAGGACACACTGCTACGCACAGGAACGGGACACAAAATTGCAAACGCTATTGGCCGTGATTGTTGTACGTATTTTTTTTGTTGCATGCGTTTTTTCCGTCTTGCGTTATGGAAACGCATGCGTTAATGCATCCAAAATGGTGAACGCATATACGGGTTATTCAATAAAAGTTCATATCGTTGAAAATGGTGCTAATTTTGCCCAAACCAATCAGATGTTAGCTTTCACATGTTAATAAGATTTGATTGGTTGGGTCAAAATTACCAGCATTTTAAACGATAAGAACTTTTATGATTCTCCATGATATTCTCCATAAGCGAACGGACATGCAATCTGAAATCAACGCAAAACACGGACACAAACGCAAAAAACGCGCTGGTTTGGCTTCACCCTTTAAAAAATCATTGTCTGTTCGTCTTGCTAATGCGCGATCGCCTTTTGAATGCGTTGTTCGCCTTCCTACTACCCGCTCATCTTGCTAATGCGCGTTCGCTTTGTAATGCGTGTTCGCCTTTTGAATGTGCGGTCGCTTTTTTTAATGCGCGTTGCCTTTTGAATGCGCATGCGCGTTCGTCTTTCGAATGGGCGTTTTTTCTGGTGAATAGGCATGTTGTTCACTTTCTGGTTTAGTTTCTCCAAATTTGCCCATTTTTGTAAATTGAAATATACTGCCAATAACGTTTAACAGCTGGCTAGTCACTAACAAAGATCGGACGTGGTTTTCCTTATTTGGACACAAAATGGAGCGACTTTAGAAAAGAGGAACAATAAAGTTTGATTGATAACAAACACTATTTAAACCAGCAGATGAAGCTGATCATTGTGGGGAGAGAAAATGAGTGAGGAGGAGATCCTGATTGTGGCCTGTGGCAATCTAATTGCGTCAGCAGCTGCTGTGTTGCTGGATGAGGAGGAACACAGGAGCGTGGAGTGCAGAGTAGGGAACATTTTCAGTTAGGATCAGACAGCCTCGTTTCTTTCGAAGGAGATTTTGTCTTCTGGCGAGCTGTCTGATGAGGAGGGGTGTGCGTCACTTTCGCCTAAACGCCCAGCCGTACAGGAGTTGTATGGCAAACTGGGTGATTTGTTGGAGCCAACAACAAGGCGGATGTGGCATTGCCTGGGATGACAAAGCTTTTGTCTGTCCTTATTTTTTTGGCAATGCCACATTCCAGCTGTGACGTCACAACTCCTTGTCATGAGTCAGCCTTCTTTTTCTCGGATCCTGCCCAAGGTTCTGAGTGCAATTTTGCCCTTGTCCAGACAATACATCCAGTTTCCATCCAGTGAGTCAGAGTGGCAAAACATCAAATCTGATTTGTCAGCTCTCTACCGCAAGTTTACCAGCGGACGGATGCCAGAGGGTGGCTTGTGGGTAAGTGGTTCTTTTCCTCCATTTTCAAGGGAATGTGTATCCAAATGACTTACATCCATTATTTCCCTTTCAAACAGGAGACGCAGGGTATGGGATATCATTCCTGGCTCATGACCCCCGAGGAATCCAAGGACACACGCAGAGAGGCGCTATAATTTAGCACACCGTCAGACAAGAAACGTGATTTGAAAGACTCTTCGGAGTCTGGAAATCACGTTTTCGGTGTCTCTCATCTACCGGTGGGAAACTCCTTTATCTCCCGGGAAGGTGTCAGATATCATCATTGTGTGCGCTGTGCTCCATAATTTAGCAATAAAGCATGGGGTACAGCTGCACAATGATGATGATATGCTGGCAGCGAGGATGAGGGGCCGTCTGTAGATGCTGAGGATTCTCTGAAGATGGACAGAGGACAAGGGCAGAATTAATTGCTTTTTTTTCAGGGTAAGTTGAGTCAAATCAATGTTAAGGTATTTTACAATGTTATACGTGTCCAAAAAAACATGTTTAATGGCATAAGGTATGTTATACTGATTATCTTCTCCCTTTATTAGGAACGTAAAGAAGGCTGACCTGCCCCTAACTGACACTGTTGACTGCTACTACTTTGGGTATGGTGATTTTGTTGTAACAAGTGTTTTCATTACTTCCTAATGCTATTTGTGAAGGACCAGTAGAATGAATAATCAATAGGAATGTATGTTCCCCCCGCCAACTCCCCATACTGGTTGCATAGCTCCCTCACACACCTCCGTTAGGCTGCTCCCTCTATTACCACACAGAGGGTTGGACGCACTATAGCAAGTCACTGTTCCAAGTAGTCACGTTTGCTCTCCTTCCATGCGCCAGTTGAAGCGAACATTAAGGCTATGTCCAGCCTGAAAAATTTTTTTTAATATATGGTCCCCCTGGGCTCCCAGCCCCAACCGCTATAATTATTTTTTAGAAAGCCCCCCAAACTCTACTTACTCCCCTCGATCCTCCGCCGCGCTCCGGCCCTCGCTTGCAAGGAAATGCAAGCAGAGGGCGGGACCGGCAGCCGCGTCTGTGATTGGCTGAGCGGCAGCCAATCACAGACGCGGCTGCCGGCAGCTCACTTCGCCGGAGGAAAGAGGAGAGGTAAGTAAGAGTTTGGGGAGCTTTGTAAAAAAAAAAAATATGCGGTTGGGGCTGGGAGACATGGGGGAGCACATATTAAGGGGGAATTGAGCTAGGGGGAGGGATAGTAGAAAGGAGGGAGGGGAGGAGAGGGAGGGGGAGGAGGGGGGAGAAGGGCTGCAGTACGCATGGCAAAAATCTCCCTGAGGCCAGCTAGCAGGCAGTGTCCTATATGGACTCTGCCGCATCCTGGTAGTCATTTTTGGGACTTTGGGGGGGGACTCAGGAGAAACCTATGGAGCTGGGATGTGAGGTAGGATTAACACACTACATGTGGGGCCAGTAGTTGGGGGGATTATAGTTTTGGGGGTGGACATGCCCTTTAATCTAGGGTTAAACATCGAACAAATGTTGCCTTTCCAAAGAGGAAACCTTCAACAATGTATATAGATTAACTTGGAAGATAGTTAATGATTGTGTGTTTCTTATTATACAGGGGCGTAGCTACCAGGGGTGCAGGGGATGCGACTACACCAGGTCCCTTGTCCAAGAAGGGGCCCCCATTTTGTGGTAAGTTTCTAAATATACCAGTCTGTGTGCCAACTGTTTTACCAGTGGTCTGTGTACAAAAGCATTTGTTACATTATCTGTGCCAAGCATTTAACCAGTGCCTGGCTGTGCAGTGCTAGTTTCCCCAACAATTTATCAGTGTCTGCATGCCAAGCATTTCATCAGCCTTTGTGTCAACAATGTTACCAGTGGTTACATACAAAGCATTTGACCACTAGTTCTTTGTTTTGCAGTACCAATTGGTGTTTGTGGCGGTGTTGATGCGCCTTCCTTCCTGGCAGCATCCTGTGAGGACTAACTGCACCCTGGTTTTGGAATAATAACAACAGACAACTTTAGATTTGGCTTAAATTTTTTATGAAAGCCTTTTTTTTTTTTAAATCTTAAACTGTTTTTTTTTTTGCCTTTAAAACTTTGGGTCACACATTGTAAAACATAGATTCTAATAAACATATAATAATAAGAAGAATACAAAAAACAAAAAGAAAATAAACTATTTGCGGATGAAAAAAGCCATCCTCCTCTCCAGCCGTAACATTCTTCGGCTCATGCCGTCCAATTTTGCATTGAGGACCTCGCTCATGTTTAGAATGAGGTCCCTTATCTCCTGTGGTGGTGGTGGAGGGCTCCTCGGTGGGGGAGGTGTTTGCTCTGGGGAGAGCATTGGTGGTGTGGGAGATGCAGCTGCTTGCTCCTCATCCTCCTCCTCCTGTGGAGCTGTTGTTTCCGCTTCATCTGGAAATGATGGTAAATTAAAAAAAGGTTGAAAAGTGTGATGTCATGTTATGTGAAATCTTTCTTAGAATAGCCTTTGAATGGCGTAAATAGGAATCCCTGGTCCTCCCAGCAAAAAAATGATGTGGCCCTCTATCCATGCTTCCCCCACGGTGGTTTTAGGAAAGAAGGCTAGACTTGTTAGACGATAAATGAGAAGGGGCCCCCTTGGCTCCTGGGCCCCCGTTGTTGCTCCCCCTGCAGTTACGCCCCTGCTTTGTGTAATGTGTTTATGGTACATGATATGTACTAAATGTGCACAATGCAATCGGTGTTTAAACCTTTGTAGGATTCTATGTTCTTACTGACACATTATATGAAGTAATCAGATTCTAGTGTAAAACTTCGAACAATACATGTAGGAATATTTATTCATTATTTTCTCACACTAATATGAACTTTGAAAAGTACCTTCATCCATCCTCCTCCTTATGTCTTGGACATACTGGGGCCTCCTCCTCTTCAAATCACTCCAATTTCTTTGGAGCTCCTTCAGGCTCAGATCCACCCCATATCTCCGCAGGATCTTCCTTTGGAGACTCTCCATTATCGCCTTTTTTTTCTCCTTCCTGTTGGTTGTGCCAACAGGGAGGCAATCATAGCTTTTCTTGGTGAGGTACCTCACCATCACCCTCAGATACCTCCTAGTCATGGTGGCTGTGTATATAGAGCGAGAACAACAATCCTCCTTGCCTGTGGCGCACTTCCGGCATAAAAAGCGAAAGTCGCTAGCGAAAAAACAACCAAAAAAAGCGAACAATCAACCAAATTCAGGGGAAGGCGAAATTCGGAAAGTGAATTAAAGAGCGTATGCTGTGAAATAATATTTGATGCACAATATTGTCTCAATGTGTTTAAATGAATATTTTTACATTGTTCAGAACAATACAGCATTGCTATCTAATTAATGACACTTCTATTTTCCGCATCTTCAAAGTCCACATCTTTCGCCTTCGCTTTTTGTCTTTTGCTTTTCATCTTTGGAGTTTAGCGAAAGCGAATAGCGAATGCGAATAGCGAAAGCGAGCATGTATTTTCGCGTTTAAGAGCGCGGCCGTTTTGGCGCCAAAACAAGGGGGCGGGGCGTTTTCGCTCTATTCAGGATGACGAGGCGTTACTTAAAGCTGATGGTGAGACAGCTCACCAAAAAAAATTATGACAACTTGCCTGTGGGGACCACAGATAAAAAAAGAAAGAAGCGCCTGATTATGGAGAGCCTCCAGAGGAAAATAGGGAGGAAATATGACATCCAACTGTCACTCCAGGACCTGCAAAGGAACTGGAGTGACCTAAAGAGAAGGAGGCCTGCATTTGTGCAGGACATTAGGAGCAGGATGCGTACAGGTATTTTTATAATGCATATTATTATTATCCCAACGAATATATTCTTATTTTTTTGTTTTTGTAAGTTTGAGAATAGAAACTGATAACTGTATAAAATGTGTCATTAAGCAAATATAATCCTCCCAATGTTTAAAGACAGATGTAATGATGCAAATTGTGCACATATCACGTGCCTTAAGCCAAGGCAACACTATAACACACCAAATCAAGCACGCAATTGTGATCATTGTCGCACACGATTTTGTGCACAATTCTTGTTCGTTTTGCGTTTTCACGTGCTTTTTCCCATTTTCCATTATGGAAACGCATGCATTAACGGCACAAAAATAGGGAATGCATGTGTTAACAAAATGCAAACGGACGCGCAATCACTTAGGACTAGGCCACACTTACGCGTTTTTTAAGCGTTTGTGCATGCGTTTTGCGTTGGCAAAAGCGCATGCGATTTGGTTAGAATGGAAAATGCAGGAACGCAAATATCCACGCAATTTCCCATGTGCATGCGATTGCGCATCCATTTCCGTTTTGGTAACACATGCATTGCCATAACAGAAAACAGCCAAATCGCATGCGCAAAACGCACGAGCAAACGGAAATCGCACAAGCCAAAAAAAAATGGGGAACGCATGCATTACCAAAATGGAAACGGATGCACAATCGCATGCGCATGGTAAATCGCGGGGAATTTTGCGTTCCCGCGATTTCCATTATAACCAAATCGCATGCGCATTTGCGAACACAAAACGCCTAGCCATAAATAGCATGAATTTGCGTGTTCCCGACATTTCCATTTTAGGCCAAATCACAGGGACAATCTAGTGCAAGCTAGTGTGGCCTAGACCCCTTAACATGGCATTATAGTTGACAACTTCTTGAACTTTCTTCTAATTTCAAGGTGACATGGAACGACCAGAGGAGGAGGAGGAGGCCGGACCATTGGCTGAGGAGGAGGCGGGACCATTGGCCGAGGAGGAGGCCGGACCATCGGCTCCAGAGAGCCTTCCACCACCCACCCTATCCCCAGTCTCCGTAGCAGCATCCCCACCACCCCTGGAGCAGGATCGGAATGGCATTGTGGAGGAGGATGTCCGCCAAATTAAGAAAAGGCTGCTCCGGCTGGAGCGCCAAGTGGCTCTTTTAAGGAGCAGAGTTTAATTTCTTTTATTTTTTGTTTTTACCTAAAAAAAATATTTTACAAAATTTTACAAGTTTATAGTTAAATATATACTTCATATTTAAAATCAAACTGTAAAGTTGTCTGTCTGTTTCTTCTTACCTAACTATTCCAATTCTATCTTTTTATGATATTAAGGTGACCATACAGTAGGAAAATATTCCATACATAAGATGTTTGATGTAATGTCTGCCTATTATATGTCCAGATTGGCTTAATTAGTCTCCCCAAATTTAAGATAGGATATATTCTATTTGAAACACACATAATGAATTCTGGAAAACAATGTTCCATCCTTGCATAGGCAGGGACACTTATCCACATAACATGCCATATTATTCCTAACAGATTAGTCAATGTAAGGCTGGGTACGTATTAGAATTTTGTTTAAAACGAATGATTGTGCATCATTACGTGGCACAAAAATAGATTAACATGTGTGCAGGCCAAACAAGGTAATTCCCCCATTTTTCAGAATTGCCAATCAGGTATGATTGTGCGGTTCCCTATAGGCCTGCATGATGGGTCCTGAAAAACAACAGCCACTGTTGTGGCAACATACACTCATTTGTCCTGACCAAACGCTTGATAGTATCAAACACTCAGTTGTGTTTAGGCGGTGCGAGCGCAATATGCGTACAATCAATGGCTCATAGGCATTTCTGAAAAACCCCTTAAGATAAAAAACACTTTGGATGTTTTTCCACTCTGACTCATGACTAGACGGAAAGGTGATGTATGCCATAGACCAGGGTAAAATTGCATTCATCACCTGTGGAAGGCTCCTGGAAAAAGAAGGCTGACTCCTGACAAGAAGATGTAAGGTCACAGGCTGGAATGAGGCATTGCACAAAAAATACAGGACAGAAAAGAATTGGGACATTGTCCCTGTGCCCTGCTGAGGTTGCTGGGACCCACCGTAAAAGCCATCGCACATTAGAAAGGCAATCGTACATTATAATGGGGAATATGGCTTGGAAAAGCGATTGCACATTCTAGTGGGTAATATGCCTTGGAAAAGCGAACGCGCATTAGAAAGGCGATCGCGCATTAGAATGTAATATGCCTTGGAAAAGCGAACGCGCATTAGAAGGGCGAACGCAAATTAGAAAGGCGACCGCGCATTATAATGGAATATGGCTTGAAAAGGCGATCGCGCATTAGAAAGGCGAACACACATTAGAGTGTAATATGCCTTGGAAAAGCGAACGCGCATTAGAAAGGCGACCGCGCATTAGAAAGGCGACCGCGCATTAGAATGTAATATGCTGGAAAGCAACATTAGAACGGCGATCGCGCATTAGAATGTAATATGCCTTGGGAAAAATTAGAAAGGCGACCGCGCATTAGAATGTAATATGCCTTGGAAAAGCGACCGCGCATTAGAAAGGCGACCGCGCATTAGAAGGGCGAATGTGCAGTGCAAAAGAGAATTGTATTCCAATTGAGAAATTCTAAAAAGTTTGACTAAATAAGACATGGCTGACTTGTTGGTAAATGTGAGGTGGCCATTTTGAACTTGACATCATTTCCTAGTGGGCTTTTCTGGTTTCGAATGGTTTTCGCAATGCAGTCTTCTTAGATGCGTTAAGTTTTCGCTGCGATACTTTTCGCTCTTTATCGCGCCCGTTCGCCCTTTTCAGATGCGAAGTGATACGAAGTGTGTTTTTTTCGCTTTTTTATAAATAAGGCGAAACGAAGCCCCAAATGGCGCTATTTTCGCTGCGATGTACTGCGCTAATTATTTGGCGAAAAAGACAATCCTTTATAAATATGGCCCTTAGTGATTTTACATTATATGTATAGAATAGTGTGCTTTACAAGATTCAGCATGGTATCATGCCTGAAAAAGAAGCTTCAGTCATTTGAAAGCTTGCATTTTCATTTAGTAACCCATTAAAAGACAAGATTTTTTTTTTTTATTTCAAAGCCTGCGGCGACACTACAGTGTGCGGTAATGCTTGTGAAATGCAATGTTGCACATTTCATTGCCGTTACCACACATTTGTGCTGTGATTCCACCAATATTTGATTATGGGAGTGCATGTAATTCCCAGAAAATTGATGATCGCATGCGTTCCGAAAACGTAGAGCACATTGTGCACTCCGAAAACACAGAGCACAGTGTTTCCACCCACATTGTGTTAGCCTGGCATGCATTTCTCATGACTTATGGATCACAAAATCTGATGGCAAGTGCCTGAGAAATGCGCTAGTGTTGCATAGCCCTTATTACCACATTAAGACATTATCTGTAGCAGTCAAACAAACATATCTTTTATTATGCTTCAATTACAGCACACATGAGCATCTGTCTTAAGCTAGGTACACGCGTATACGTAATGTATACTGTAACGAGTTCAACAAGGGCACCGGAGATGGTTGTTATGAACGAAAAATTTCCCTCAGTTGCAGCTGGTCTACTGTACTAATGTATAGAGAGTCGTCCGAGATCGTTAGATGTGTGGCAGTCGATAATGATCTCCCTATACTTTATATGGGAGAACCCTCATGACTTAAGCCACATCTTTCAAAGATGATCCTGACAAACAGGATCAGAATAATATGTATCAATACGATCTAGAAACAAACAGAAATGTTAAGGCACAAAAAGGGCTAATTGTACTTAATGTTAGACTGGAAGTTTGCATTTTGCTAGTGTTATTGACGTAAGAGATGGACTAGGGTCTGCAAAATCCAGGAAGGATGGCGTGGGTAGATGTGTAAGTTATGATGGCAAAAATGTAGAGAATTTTTGTTAAATGCATTTTGCTCACCTCTAAATTTGGCGACAGATAATTTAATAAATGTAGAATAAAATACTTTAGGCTATTTACGCCAAAATCAAATGTTTTTACAAAAAAGTATACTGCAATAGATGCAGTGCATGTAGTGTTTGTTTCATCTTGTCAATAACATGTAGGAATGCATTGTTCAGTAAGAACCCAGGAAGCAATTATACTTTATGGCCTTGGTATCATGTGTCCTTCCTATCAAGGCTTACAATTAACGTGAACACCATAAGAAAGAAGACAGAAACATCACATACATGCAGCACCCTGTCCTTGGTGTACAATGAATCAAAATGGACTTTTGTGCACGTAAATAACATAATTTACATTTTAATGTTCAAGGAAGTTGTCATTTATTTGCTTTCCAAACGTAATCTTTTATGTAGAATTTTTTTTTAATTCTACATGTAGTGTTAGGTCAGCCATAGTTTTGAGTCTGCTTTTCGTTTGTAACAGAAAATTTGTGTAATTTGAAAGCAAGTTTCTGTTCGAGATCAGAACCAGGATTAGCTGTTTTTATAGTGCAATCTAGTCACGTGAACGTGATCTTAAAATGGTTTCAAAAGGTGAAGTAGAGAGTCATGTAGGTTGTCCTTTTTGAAGTTTTTAACAGAGGCCAGAGGTGGAGAAGATGAAGCAACAGTATAAAATTAGGAGTTAAAACTATTAATTGTCATTGTCACAAGCATTTTAACATAAGTGAAATATAATTAACAGGGCATAAATAGGCAAAATGTGTTCACATAAATAAGGAATAGGTAACCAGTTTTTATGAACCCATGTTGCAGAGGGAAACTTTACTATAACAGCTGTCAGGTAACATAGTAACATAGTAATTGAGGTTGAATAAAAACATACGTCCATCCTATTCACTTTTTTTTAACCCTTTTTAACAGTTGATCCAGTGGAAGGCAAAAAACCCCAGCTAAAAAAGGGGGGGGGGAAATTCCTTCCTGACTCCAAACGGCAATCGGAAAGTATCCCTGGATCAACCAGATCTACAGTAAATGTATTAATACCAGTAGTTCTCAATATTTTTTAGTTTTAGAAACTTACCCAGGCCATTTTTAAAGCTAATCAATGAACTTGCCATACCACATCTGCTGGAAGACAGTTTCACCATTTTCACTGTAAAGAAACCTTTCCTAACCTGAAGATGAAATTTCTTTTCTTCCAACCTTAACGGATGTCCACGAGTCCTCTGATATGACCTATTAGTGAACAATGCACCAGAGAGTTTATTGTATGGCCCATTAATTTATTTGTATAAGGTTAACATATCCCCACGCAAACGTCGCTTCTCCAATGTAAACAGCCCTAACTTGTCTAATCTGCCTGCATAGTCACGCCCCTCCATTCCTTTTATTATTTTAGTTACCCTTCTCTGAACTTCTTCTATTTCCAAAATGTCCCTTTTGTATATGGGATTCCAAAACTGCACCGCATATTCCAAATGAGACCTTACCAGTGCCTTGTAAAGAGGGAGAATAATATTTTTCTCTCATGAATCTATGCCTCTCTTTATATAAGACAATATCTTGCTAGCTCTAGCCGTGGCTGTCTGCCATTTTCTGCTATAGCTAAGTCTGTTACCAGAACCCCCAAATCTTTTTCCATTACAGATTCACTTAACACAGAGTTATTTATGGTGTAGGTGGCACAGGTATTTTTAAATCCCAAATGCATCACCTTACATTTCTCAACATTGAATCTCATCTGCCATTCAAAAGTTTTCACAAAATCCAAGTATACGTAACGTAACCAAGGGACTTACAGGGTTATTCAATAAAAGTTCTTATTGTTTAAAATGGTGCTAAATTTGCCCCAGCCAATCAGAACTTATTTAACATTTGAAAGCTAACATCTGATTAGTTGGGGCAAAATTAGCACCATTTTAAACAATAAGAACTTTTATTGAATAACCCTGTTAGAGATTTAAGTCCTCCTCCTGAATATTATGCATCTATGGAATGGGGAAAAGGTTTGGAGTATAAGTGCCCTTTAACACTTTCACTGCCAGGAGAATTTCATTTTTTTTTGCGTTAACTGCCAGAAGAATTTTCAGGATTTTGCCCTTAATCGCTTTAGACTAATTTTACAGTAGGAAACCTTGCAGTAAATCAGGAATATTATACATTGTTTTTTTTCAGCACAAAGTGTACTTTAACATGGTAACAGAATTTTGTAACTTTCTGGAAATTTTACTGGAATTAGGTAAAATATGTAAAAAAAATGAAAAATCTGCAAATTTTCATGGATTTTTCCCATTTTTACTTATAGTTATCTTTAAGGTTACACACAAAATCTTACTGAAAAGCTTTTCTAAAAGCTCTGATACTCCCGAGTACAACGATACCAGAATATATGTAGGTACCCAACTTTTCCTGTACAGAGACCTCCGCAAACTAAAACTGCACCTTCAAGAATATTACACACAAATTAAAATGTATAACCACTACTGACAGTTAACATAGAATATCTACCAATTAACTAAAATATCCCCACAAGTGAGATATTTTTAGAAACTACACACCCACAAGATTTTATGAGTGGGGTTAGTTTCGATCAAAATGCAGATACCCAGGAGGACTCTTCGTCCAATTGTAAGTTATTTTCTCACATTTCCTTTTTTCCTCAACTGTAAAATCAGAGACAAAATCAAATGCGAATTTCAGCTAAAACTGTGGAGGGGAGAGGGGGGAGAGGGTGGGGGGAGGGGGGGGGGGGAGGGGGGGGTGGGATTGGGAAGGGGGGAGGCGGCGGGGGGAGGGGGGGATGTGGGGGGAGGGGAGGCGTGGTGGTGGGGAGGGGAGGGGGGGGCGGAGGGGGGCGGGGGGGGGGGGGGAGATGGGAGGAGGGGGGGGGATGAGGAGAGATGGGGGGGGGGAGGTGGGTGGAGCGTGGGGGGGGTTGGGGGGGCGAAGGGGGGGGCGGGGGGGGGGGGGTGGGGAGGGGGAAGGGTCGAGGGGGGGGGGGGGGGGGAGGGGGGAGGGGCGGGAGGGGGGGAGGGGGGTGGAGGGTGTGAGGACGGGGGCGGAAGGAGGGAGGAGCGGGGGTGGGGGGGTGACGGAATGGGGGGGCGGGGGGGGGTGGGGGGGGGGATGGGGGGAGGGGGGGGGGGCGGGAGAGGGGGGGGATGAGTGGGGGTGGGGGGGAGGGTGGGGGGGGGGAGGCGTGAGGGGTGGGGGGGGGGATGAAAGTTGGGGGGCGGAGGAGGGGGGAGTGGGGGGGGGGGGGGGGGATGGGTGGGGGGTGTGAGGGGGGGGAGGGGGGGGGAAAGGGTTGGAGGTGGGGGCGTGAGAGAGAGGGGGGGGGGGGTGAGAGATGGGGGGGTGGGGGGGGGGGGGGTGGGGGGGGGTGGGGATGGGGGGCGGGGGAGGAAATGGGGAGGAAGAGGGGGGGGGGGTGGAGGGGGGGGTCGAGGGGGGGGGGAGGGGCTGGGTGGGGGGTAGGGCGAGAAGTGGGGGGGTGCGGGAGGTAGGGTGGGGGGGGCGGTGGGGAGAGATGGGGGGGGGAGGAGGGAGAGGAGTGAGGATGGTGGGAGGTGGGGGAGTGGGGACGGGGTGCGGGGGAGGGGGGGGGAGGAGGATGGGTGGGGGGGGAGGGGGTGGGGGGGGGGTGGGGAAGACGGGTGTGGGGGAGGGTGGGGGGGAGGCGGGCGGGGGGGTGGGGACCGGGAGAAAGGGGGGAGGGAGAGGCAGAAAGTTAGGATGGGGGGGGGGTGAGAGCCCGGGGGATGATTGAGGAGGGAGGAGGGGGTGGGTGGCTGGAGGAGGGAGGAGAGTGGGAAGGAGGGTGGGTGGGGGGGTGGGGGGGGGTGGAGGAAGGGGGGGAGGGGGGGGGGGGGATGGGGGGAGGAGAGGCTGGGTGATGGGTGGGGTTTGGGTTGGGGAGGGGGAAGTGGGGGTTGGTGGTGGGGGGGGATGGCGGGGAGGGGGTGGGGGGAAAAAAAAAAACGGGGGGGAGGGGGTGGGGGGTGATGGACGGGAGGGACGCGGAGAAAGGGGGCGGAGAGGGGGGAAGGAGAGGGAGGGGGGGGGTGGAGGGGGGGGGAGGGAAGGGGGATGGAGGGGGGGGGGCGTCGGAGGAGAGGGGGGTGGGGGGGAGGGGGGGTGGGGGGTGGTGGGAGAGAGAGGACGGGGGGGGAGGAGAATAGAGGGAGGGGGGGGAGAGGGACGGAGGGGTGGGGAGGGAGAAAGTGGCTGAGGGAGGGAGGGGGGGGGGGGAACGGGCGGTGGTGGGGTGGGGGGAATGGGGGGAAGGGATGGGCAGGTGAGTGGGGTGGGAGGAGGGGGGTATGAGGGGGGGGGGGGGGTGGGGGGGAGGGGGGGTGGGGGGGGGGGGGGGTGGGAGGGTGGGGGGAGGGGGGAGGGGGGGGTGGGGGGGGGAGAATGGGGGGGGGTCGGGAGTCGGGAGAGGTGGGGGGGGAGGGGGAAGTTTAAACTCATCTCAAATATGAAAGCCTAACCCCTCCCGAATAAAACGGTATGCCACATTCATGGTGTGTACCCAGAGACATGGCTACCAACTAACCCAGAGCGTGACCAGTGCCAAATTCAGTTAGCAGCAAAAAAAAGCCAGTTTGTATTTGAACAGTCTGCAGTTTTTCCACCAAAACGCCCCCCCAAACTCAGATTAACCCTCACAAACTATATATTCTGAAATCTACACACCTTCAGCTATGTAAACACTGTAGTTGTTCATTCAACCATCAATGGTGTGGGTGCAAGTCTTTATGTAAATTTCGCATTTGTCTGAAAAAAATGAACAAAAAACAACTTCAAAAGGTAGAAATCATGCCACAAAACCTCATGGAATGTAACAAAAAGTACTAAAATCAATCTCCCAAATGTCCTGAATCAAACGGTATGTCATATGTGTGGTTACACACGTGGACGTGGAAGCCAAAAGCAACAAGTGAAACAATGCACAATGGATCAGAAACAGCAAAAATATTCAGCCAAATCTGAATTTGAACAGTCTGCAATTTTTCCTACAAAAACAACCCCCACAAACCCATATATTCTCGAATCCACACACCCTTTATCTACAAAATTCTGTAGTTTGTCATTCGTACCATCAATGGTGTGGGCGCAGAGTTCATCGTAGGAAGTTCACAGTTTTAGCAGATTTTCTAAAAAATTTGAAAAAAAAACATCTCCAAAGGTAGAAATCATGCCAAAATCCCAAGAAATGTAAAAAAAAAGTTACCAAATATCAATTCCCAAATGTCCTGAATCAAACGGTATGCCCTATGTATGGTTACACACGCAAACGTGGAATCAACTAGCCACAAAGTGAGCCAATGAACAATGGCCCAATTACAGCAACTTTTCAGATTTGTCAGACTAAACACCCCTCTATATTAGAAATACCCCCCAAAACTATATATTCTTGGAATCTACACACCTTCAGCTACACAATGGTGTGATTCCTTTATGCATACCACCAATGGTGTGGGCGCAGTTTTATGTAAAATTTCGCTTTTTTACCAGATTTTCAGGAAAAATTTATTAAAATACATATAGTATACATATACATATACATAAAGTATTTGAGGTTGAATAAAGACATACGTCCATCCAGTCCAACCCATCTAGCAATATCCTAATTTCTTGCCTAACTGTTGATCCAGAGGAAGGCAAAAAAATCCCACCAAATTTATGAAGGGGGAAAAACTTCCTTCCTGACTCCAAGTGGCAATCGGAAATTTCCCTGGATCAACTCTACTTTATATATCAATACCAGTAACTTGCAACATTCCTTGTTTGCAGAAACTCATCCAGCTTTTTTTTTAAACTGACCAATGAACCTGCCATTACAAAGTCCACTGTAAGACAGTTCCATAGCTTTACCGTTCTCACAGTAAAAAACCCTTTCTGAGCTTGAAGCCTAAACCTTTTTTCTTCAAGTCTTAAGGGATGTCCTCGTGTCCTTTGACATGTTCTATTGGTGAACAATGCCCCAGATAATTTATTGTATGGCCCGTTAATGTATTTATACACAGTAATCATATCCCCACGCAAGCGCCTTTTCTCCAGCGTACATAATTGTAACTTTTCCAGTCTCTCTTCATATTCAAGCTCCCCCAATCCCCTTATTAATTTAGTTGCCCTTCTCTGAACCCTTTCCATTTCAAAGATGTCCTTTTTGTACACAGGATTCCAAAATTGCACTGCATATTCCAAATGAGGCCTTACCAATGCTTTGTAAAGAGGGAGAATTACATTTTCCTCCCTTGAATCCATACCTCTCTTTATACAAGACAATACCATGCTGGCTCTGGCTGTTGCCGCCTGGCACTGCTTGCTACCTTTAAGTTTGTTATCCACCAAAACTCCAAGATCCCTTTCCAACAGGGATTCACTTAACACAGAGCCATTTATAGTATAAGTAGCACAAGTACTTTTAAGTCCAAAATGCATCACCTTACATTTATCAACATTGAATCTCATCTGCCACTTAGCAGCCCAATGTGATAATCTATCTAGATCCCCTTGCAACGATTGCACATCCTCTGAAGTTTTTAATGGTCGACAAAGTTTTGTGTCGTCAGCAAACACAGAAACCTTGCTGACAATACCCACTTCCAAATCATTAATAAATCGATTAAATAGAAGCGGCCCCAACACAGAACCCTGTGGCACCCCACTTAGCACTTTAGTCCATAATGATGAAGCCCCATTAACAACTACTCTCTGCATCCTATTCATTAACCAATTTTCTATCCATGTACAAATGTGACTCCCCAGACCAACAGACCTTAGCTTATTCATTAGTCGCCTATGGGGGACTGTATCAAAAGCCTTGGCAAAATCCAAGTAAACTACATCTACTGCTATACCAGAGTCTAAATTTCTACTTACTTCCTCATAAAAGCCAAGCAAGATCTATTCCTCCTAAATCCATGCTGGTTACTACTTATAATGTCAGTCCTTGAAACACACTCTAGAACATGTTCACTTATTAAACTTTTCAGGATCTTCCCCACCACTGAAGTTAAACTTACAGGCCTGTAATTACCCAGCTGTGAACGACTACCCTTTTTGAATATTGGAATAACATCAGCCTTTTTCCAATCCAGAGGCACACCACCGGACATGAGGGAATCAGCAAAAATAAGAAACAATGGCCTAGATAAAACTGAACTTAGCTCCTTAAGTTCCCGAGGATGTATTTTATCCGGTCCAGGAGATTTATTAATATTAACCTTATTTAGTTCTTTCTGTACCATATCCTCGGTTAACCAAAGTGAACTTGAATCTTGTATACCATTATTGCTACTATACTCTATGATATCTGTACTTGGATCTTCTATAGTGTATACAGAGGAAAAAAAATTATTCAAGACATTTGCTTTATCGCCATCCTCCGTAACTAACTTATCCCCATTAATTAATGGTGCCACATTCTCAGTCCTCATCTTCTTACTATTAATATACTTAAAAAAATGTTTAGGCTTAGTGATGCTTTCTTCAGCTATCCTAACTTCATTATTAATTTTAGCTAGTTTGATTGCTTTCTTACACTCCTTGTTACAGTTTTTATAATCCCTAAAGGCCCTTTCCGTTCCCTCGGCCTTAAAATTAAAGGTTTTAAATGCCTTTTTCTTCCTTACCATTTGCCTCTTTACATCAGAATTCAGCCACATGGGTGCGGATTTATTTTTTTTACATTTATATCCCAAGGGTATAAATTTAGATGTGAACTGGCTTAAAATCCCCTTGAACACAGTCCACTTCTGTTCAGTACCTTTACCTGATAATACAGTATCCCAGTTGACATTCTGAAGAGCTGCTTTTAACCTGGGAAAATTTGCTTTCCTGAAATTAAATGTCTTTGTTAACCCAGCGCACTTTTCCTTTCGATAACAAAGTCCAAATGCCACTATTTCATGGTCACTATTCCCTAAGCCTCCAGTTACCTTTATATCTATAATGCGCTCCACAATGTTAGATATTTCCAGATCCAACAGAGCTCCTTTTCTAGTAGGAACCTCAACCACCTGTGAGAGAAAATTATCCTGCAGCAAATTCAGGAACTCATCGCCTTTTTCTGTGATGGCAGTTCCACCACGCCAATCAATGTCAGGGTAATTGAAGTCCCCCATAATGAGCACACTCCCCAAACTTGCAGCCCTTGCCAACTGCATATGAAGTTGACTCACCTCCTCTCTGCTAGCATTTGGCGGCTTATAGCAGACACCAACAATGACATTACCCCCTTTCCTGTTGCCTAATTCCACCCATATTGCCTCCACTTTAACATCCATATCGCCAGTTATCTCTTCTTTTAAATTTGGCTTCAATTCTTTTTTAACATAAACACTTACTCCTCCCCCTTTCCTTTTTTTTCTGTCCTGCCTAAACAAGGCATATCCTTCTATATTAACAGCCCAGTCGTGAGAACTGTTCAACCACGTTTCTGCTATACCTATTACATTATACTTTTCATTCAATGCCATCATTTCCAATTCACCCATTTTGTCAGCCAGGCGTCCGCGCATTTGCAAACATACATTTTAGATTATATCCTGTAATTTATTGTACACTTTATACATATTCCTCCCTATCCCCTATGCTAGCCCCACCCCCCTTTCCACCCACCACTGGCCTATCTACACCCTGCTTTCCTCCTGGACTATCTATCCCAGTGAGACTGCTAATACCCCCCCCCCAATACCCCCCCCCCCAAACCTAGTTTAAAATCTCCTCCAACCCTCTAGCCATCTTCTCCCCTAAAACAGCTGCACCACCATCAGTGAGGTGCAACCCATCCCTACTAAAGAGCCTGTAGCCGACAGCAAAGTCTGCCCAGTTCTCAATAAACCCAAACCCTTCTTCTTTACACCACTCTCTTAGCCACGCATTAATGCTCCTAAGCTCCCGCTGTCTCCCTGGCTTAGCACGTGGCTGCAGTAGTATTTCTGAAAACACTACCCTGGAGGTCCTTGCTTTTATTTTGGCCCCTAGTTCTCGGAAATCATGTTTAAGGACCTCACCTCCACCTCTAACTTTGTCATTGGCACCAATGTGAACCAAGACCGCCGGGTCACACCCGGCCCCACACAATAATCTGTCTACGCGATACACCACATGCCGAACCCTAGCACCAGGCAGGCAACACACAGTTCGGCATGTAGGGTCTTGGCGGCAGATTACCCTATCTACCTTCCTTATAATGGAGTCCACTACCACCTGCCTTGCATTCCTGACCCTTCGTTCCTCCTCCCTTGTATCAGAGATGGCAGTCCCCTGGGTGCTCAAGGGACTAGCCCCCTCCATACACGCTAATTCCGAGGTGTCCTCCTCCACTTCATTACCTAAGGCGGCAAATCTGTTGGGATGGACAATCTGGGAAGAAGCCCCCCTACTCTTCCGTCCCCCACTTCCCCTAGTAACCCTAACAAAACTACCTCCTTCCTCCTCCTTTCTTGTCCCTCTTCCACCCACCTCTATACTTGCCCCAGCCAGTGCCTGCTGACCCCCCAGTTCTGCCAATCCCCGCAATGCTGCAAGCTGCCCCCTTAGACTCTCCACCTCAGCTTCCAAACGGGCAACCCACTCACACCTGACACAGACATAGGTTCCCCGGAACGTCTGCTCCAGGTTCCTATACATGTGGCAGGATGCACATTGCATGGTACTGACAAAACTGTCCCTTCTAATACACCACACCAACACAGTGACGCACAAACCTTGTTTAATTGCCCTTCTTGTTTCAATGTCCTTCTTTTTCTATGTCCTTGAGATCAAGGTCCTTTCACTCTAGTTAATTTCACTCACAGGAAACTTCCTTTTGTTAGGTCCAAACCACAGGCCCAACAACTGTGAATCCTATTTAACTAATAGGCCCCAACCCCCACACCAATTAGTGCAAGAGCAAGAAAGAGAGGGGGAAAAAAAACCCCAAACACTTATTAACCCTTTCACAGCCTGTTTGTGATTACAACAGGTACAATACTAGAATATAGAAGTCCAGCACACCCCTTTAACTGGAAGAAGAAAGATTAGTCTGCTTACTGCACACTCAGTCCTGCACACATAGTCCTTAACAGTACAAACAATCCTTATTTTCAAACTTTCAAACAATCCTTATTTTCAAACTTTCACACACACCATACAACCATCAAATGATTAAGTGTCCTTCTTTTTCTATGTCCTTGAGATCAAGGTCCTTAAAAGAAAGGGACACTCACAAGTTCGTTTCACTCACAGGAAACTTCCTTTTGTTAGGTCCAAACCACCTATATTAGAAATACCCCCAAAACTATATATTCTTGGAATCTACACACCTTCAGCTACACAATGGTGTGATTCCTTTATGCATACCACCAATGGTGTGGGCTCAGTTTCATGTAAAATTTCGCTTTTTTACCAGATTTTCAGGGAAAATTTATAAAAATATAATTCAAAGTTAAAAATCATGGCAAATTTCCATGTCATGTAAAAAAAAACTTGTCAATTATCAATCTTCCAAATGCCCTGAATCAAACGGTATGCCATATGCGTGGATGTACACAGGGACATGGCCACCAACTAGCTCAAATGGGACACATGCACAAGTGTAATTACAAGAAAAAAATCAAAGTGCTCTGTAATTCCAAACAGCCCCAAAACTTGGAAATGCCCCCCACAAATAAACCCCCCCACTAAATATCAATCTCCCACATGTTCTGAATCAAACGTTATGCCATATGCGTGGATGCACACAGAGACGTGGCCACCAACTAGCTCAAATGGGACGCATGCACAAATGCAATTACAAGAAAGAATCAAAGTGCTCTGTAATTTGAACAGCCTACACTTTTTCTAAGGAAACAGTCCTGAAACATGGAAATTCCCCCCACAAACTATATATTTTTGGAATCTACACACCTTCAGCTACGTGATGGTATCATGTTTTTGTATATACATGAAGAATTCCAGACGCTGTTATTCATAGAACTCCGTGCTTTTAGGAGATTTTGTGAAAAAATAAAATAAGAGGACTCAATGGTTGAAATCCTACTTAAACCCACTTGGCAAGTAAAAAAACCCACTAAACAGCAATCTCCCACATGTCCTGAATCAAAAGGTATGCCATATGGGTGGGTGCAAACAGAGACGGGGCCACCAACTAGCTCAAATGGGATCCATGCGCAATTGCAGTTACAAGAAAAAATAAAAAAACGCCACAACCCACCCCCCACACCTATCCCCACTCCCCCTTTTAGTGGTATTTTAGTGAAAAGCAGTTAATACGGAGAGTCCCACAAGTTTTTGCACACTTTTACTGATCCTAAAAATTCAGTCCGGTCTTTTTTTGGTACCTCTGCAAAATTCCCTACTAAAATAGGCTTAGTTTCCCTTGAAATTGAACAAATAATGATCCGCGTTTACTTTAGCGATATCACCGGGGACATTGGGAAGCTTGGAGAAGACAATTTTTTTTGCTAATTTATAGTTTTTAGGTAAAAAAAAAAGGTGTGTGTATCACTTTAAGATTTTATTTTGTGTGCATTTCCCCTTTTTTTGGGGGATCATTCCCAAAGATGATCATCAAATCATCTTAGGGAATGATACCGAACTTGGAATAAATAAATGCCCGTTTTCCAATTCGAAATCTGATCGGAAAAATCACTTCCCGGAAATCATTTTCCAGGAAGTGATTTTTCATTCATTGGCAAAGATCAATAATTTGGTGATCAGAAGGGATCACCAAATTATGATCTCTGTCCCCATTTTTTTTCTAAGTCTTTGCTAAGTAGCAAAGACTTAGAAAAAATCCTATTTGTGAATGGAACTTTGAGTTCCATTCACAAAATGTATAGTAAGGCTATCAGCATGACAGCTTGTACTATACAGGTACTGCAGCGTGATCTGAATGGAGATCACACTGCAGTACCTCCACTAGACCACTAGGGGGCATCAGAGCACTTGTAAGGGAAGACCCCAAGTGAAGGGGAAGCCCTGTGACATCACTGGGGTCTCCCTTAGCGGCAAAATCATATGAATCAGCGAGGGACCGGCAATGGAGGAGGGGGACCTACTTTAGGGGCTGCAAACTCCTGATCCCCCCATCGGATTTTTATGAAATCAAGGGGGGATCGAGGGGGCTAGGGGGGCACTTGAATGCTGCCCCCCGATTGCCCCTAGGACTAAAGATTTTTTTGCTTGCACTATAGCAAGCAGGCACACAGTGCCTGCTGCTATAGCTCAGTAGTATCTGCGATCGGAACCGATCGCAGACTACTACTTACACTGGACCACCATGGAAGAAGTGGGGAACACTAAAGGGAAGCCCCGGACGTCCAGTGACGTCACGGGGCTTCCCTTTCCGCTGCGCCTCTGCACTTCCTGGCCGCACGAGTTCTGGAAAGGATTCCCTTTCCGGAACAGCATTTGGGGGATTGATATCTTCCGATCCCCCTCTTGGATTTGGACACAACCGAGGGGGGATCGAGGGGGCTAGGGAAGCCACAGAAGCCACAGATCGTATATTCACGATCTGTGGCAGTTTGGTCATTCACTGCACAGATCGTGAATATACGATCTGTGGCAGTGAAAGGGTTAAAGGGTAACTGTGGTCCAAAAATGACTTTAGGTAAATTGACAGCAATTGCTTTCCTGAGGATTTTTGCAATTTACTTTCATTATTTATTTTACATGGTTTTGAAGATATTTACATTTACGGTATATGTCTGATATGGGAGCCGCATCACTAGATCCCCTGGACTTCCTGCTCTGAAACCATGTGACAGTCCCTCTTCCTTGTGTCTCATGGGTCCCCATGGCCCCTCCCCTTGCAGACCCACCCTGGCCCCTTCCCTTGCAGCCTCCTGTGGCCACTCCCACTCATGTGCTCTGTGGCCCTGCCCACTCATGGGTCATGTGGTCCCTCCTACTTGTGGGCCACGTGGCCCCTTCCCTTGCAGCCCCCTTGATCCTTTCCATTGCAGCCTTCTGTGGCCCCTCCCACTCATGGGTTACAGGGCCCCTCCCACTCATTAGCTCCGTGGCCCCTCCCACTTGCAGGCCTCGTGGCCCCTCTTGCAGGTCCAGTGGCTTCTCCCCTTGCAGACCCATCCTGGCTCCTTCCCTTGCAGCCCCCTTGGGCCTTTCCCTTGCAGCCTCCTGTGGCTTCTCCCACTCATGGGCCCCAATGACCACTCCCCCTTGTGGGCTTCCCATTGGCCCTCCCCCACTTGAGCCTCACACCAATACCCCTCCTTACAGAATACTGTAAAAGCAGCCTTTTTTGCAGAGAAAGAATCAGCAATTTTAAACTTTGTCTGATTCTTTCTTTGCTGAATAGGCTGCTTTTACACAGTCTTCTGTAGGGAGTAGGAGGTTATTGGTCTGAGGTGCAAGTGGGGGAGGGTCCACAGGACCCACGAGTGGGCAGGGCCACAGAGTCCGTAAGTGGGAGGGGCCACAGGGCCAGGTTGGTTTGCAAGGGGAGGTGACACAGGGCCGGTGAGTGGAAAGGGCCAGCAAGTGGGAGGCATTAAAAAAAGCAGTGCTGTGGGCTGTGCTATTCTCCCCATCCCCCTCTTACCCTTCAGTCATGCACTGAGCATGTGTCAACTGCAGATTAGAGGAGCAAGTAGTATTTTTGACCACGGAAAAACAGAGATGTTTCAGCCAAACTGGACATGTTCAGACACCAAGACAAAGATGGTGCCTAACAAGCCGAGTCCTCCACTGCCAAGCCCGCCGATAAGGAAACAGCACTAGATAATGCTACTGAAAAACTCTTCCATGCGATCTCCACATGCCAAACGACACTTACTTCTAAGTTAGAAGAAGTTAAAAATGACATCTCCCTGCTCCGACATGACATGCAAAACCTGAGCAGCAGAGTCACAGAGATGGAGGACAGACTCAGCACAATGGAGGACAGATTACCAGGCCTGCGGATAGACACTCAACAACAAGGTGCGACATTGCAATCACTACAGGCCAGACACGACGACCTCGAAAACCGCCAGAGAATGACATCACCCGAATGTTCTCTACTCCAGAAGAAGCTCTCAACTGGATAGAAACGGCAAACATTCAATAATAAAAACTTACAACGTCCTCAACAGCTCCAGATCGAACTTTACTCGGTACACCCTACTACGCCAACAACTCAACCGCTACTAACATGCAAGTATTCAATTATTTCATTCCACAGATTGCCTAGTAATTATTTATATGTTACCCCCCTCCAAATGGGACATAAACAGAGCATAAACTCCCTCACCTACCCACCTCCCCCAGGACTCCCCCCCACTACTATCATATCCAGATGGAGGACACCAACCTCAATACAGATCAGAGGTTAATATGAGGTTGACTCACCAGTTGCCATATAGTAGTGCCAAAATAATTTTAACAAGGAGAAACCAGGATAACTCGCCAACTGGACACTGTCAACCCACCTTCTAAAAACCTTGCCGATATGCTATGCGGAACTCTACCACCACTTATGAACAGCTACAAACTTGCTAACGGACCCTGAACAGCGAATTAGTTTGCTCCTATAGTAATTATAAAAATCTATCACCGGAAACCCACAAACGAAACAAGACCCCTTGATACCCTACCCCCATTTCCAACCTCTACCCTATCCTATCTCACCTAACCCCTTTTCCCTACCCCCCCCAAACCACCCAACCTAGTTTAAGTGGGTTTAAACTGTTTATCTATGTTTCGGGATAAATGCTTACACAAGTTTTATTGTGGAATGCCGGAATGTTTGTATATAGTTGTGATTTAAATTACTCTCTCTTGCCAATCTTCATTCTCTGTTAAATGTCATGTGATCTATATGGTTATACAAATCCATTTCGGTACAGCCTTGAATCCAGATACAGATGTCAGATAGGAAAATTAAATTCCTAACATGGAACGTCAGGGGTATACAAAATAAAACAAAGCAAATTGTGGTATTGCGATATCTTAAACAACAACATGCAGATATCATAATACTCAATGAAACCCATTTAACAGGCCACCAACAAAGATCTCTCAAAAAAACATTGGTGGGTTGGGTTTATCATGCAGAATTCACAACCTGTTCCAGAGGGGTAGCAATAATGATAGGAAAATCCACACAATTCCAATTACTGGATTTGAGGCTAGACCGTTTTGGCACATATGTCTTTGTATACGGGGAAAGTGTTTTTAAAACCTATGTTACTGCTATATATGTCCCCCCCTCCTTTATAATTGGAATATAACAAGCCGCTATAGAATTTATGAGCTCGCACCCGGACATCCCAACTATCTGGCTTTAACGCATTTCCAAATGTACACCTAGATAAAATGCACACAAATTCATGGCAACCCCCACCAGACCCCATTACCCGATTTGGAAAACTGATAAACTCCTTTTAATTTATGTGATGCGGGGAGAGCCAAGCATCCCCACAAAATAGTATTCTCATGTTTTTTTAGCAACGTATGATACCATTTCTAGAATTGACCTGATCTTAGTAAATACAAGGTTACTTGCTAATGTTGAGGAAGTAGGGGAATCCTCCCAGAGTATTATTAAATCATGCACCTTGCTGGATCACACTGGAAAAAAACTCCAGCAACCTATATGCTGGAAACTCAACCCATTCTGGCTCAATCTTTTCCCAAAGGAAAACGACATTGAAAAAAAAAATGGGAGGAATTCTTCCAAACCAACATCACCACAACATCACCCATAATGATATGGGAAACATTCAAATTGCACGCATGCATGATCCTCACACAAACAATAAACAATATCAAACACACGGCAGCAGCTGCCGAACAAACAGCTATACTTAATCTGGAAAATACTAACATACAATTCCAACCCAACCCCAGACACGGCACAAGCCCTGGAAGTTAAAGCCAGAACCACAGATTAAATTTTAATGACCAAAGCAACCAAAAAAATACAATACCAATCCTTCAGAATTTACAAATTTGAGGAAAAATGTGGGAAACTCCTGGCATTTCTATCCCAACAGGAACATAAACCCCCAGTCACTATTATCCTTAACAGAGGTAGAACCACTCAACTGGAAGACCCAGAACAAGTCACAAAATTTCTTGCCCTATACTCCAACTTTTATACCTCCACCACAAAACACAACTAAGCAGAAATTAACGCCTACCCGCAAAACATACCATTCCCCAAACTATCTTCTAAGCCCTCCTAACAGAAACAGAGATTAGACACACAATATCCCTAATGTCACACAACAAAGCACCAGGAACAGACGGACTTTCGACTGAATTTTACTCCCACTACATCGATATACCAGCTCCTCAACTATTAACCTTATATAATGCTATGTTTGCAGAAAAAACTCTACCACAATCCAAGTGTGATGAGGAGGCCCTCATCACACTTATACCTAAACCAGGTAAAGACCCATCCCAACCAGTCATGCCGCACCAATCTCTCTACTACAAGTAGACTTAAAGATCCTTGCCAAACTACTATCACTTAGATTTAATAAATAAATATATCCCTTATCCACCCTGACCAAACGGGATTTATCCCAAACAAGAACACTTCTCTCAACACGAGACGCCTATTCCTGAATCTACAGGCCCAACATGACCTAATTGAGAGCAGATGCATAATCAGCTTGGATGTTGCTAAGTCTTTTGATTCTGTGGAATGGTCCTTCCTTGGCGAGTGCTAACACCATATGGTTTTGGCCCCTTTAATCCTAAACTGGCTACACATTCTCTACTCTATCCAAAAGCACGAATAACAGCCAAGGGTGGACATCCGAACCCTTCTCCCTGACAAGGTGAACCAGACAGGGATGCCCACTTTCCCCACTCTTATATGCCCTGGTCATTGAACCACTGGCCATCAAACTGAGAAACAACCCATATACCACCGGCCTTAAGATAGGCCCCCACAAGGAAGTCACCGGATTATATCTACCAGACCAGGGAAGCTCCCTAAATAGAGCACTCACAATTATAAATGAATATGGACTGTTTTATGGTTTGGTAAACAACTGGAGCAAATCACAAATACTCCCCATCGACACTTTCCTACCTACCCAAGCTGGAGCCCAACATCCGCTCCCCAGAACAGATGTAATCAAAACCTGGGGCTACAAATTTCCAAAAATCCCTCAGACTACATTAGACTAAATATCGAACCACTCATTGCTACCACCAAAACTAAAATACAAGTCTGGAGTAAACTTTCACTAGGAATCACTGGAAGAATAAATCCCCTAAAAATTATACTCCTCCCAAAAGTGCTACATATCCTATGGCACGCTCCAATATATATACCTTTTGAAATATTTTAAAATCCTGGAATCATTATTAAAATTCTTTGTTTGCGGCCCCAACAGACACAAAGTGAGCTGGACAACACTGAAGAGACCAAAAGTCATGGGGGGACTGTCAGTGCTAGACTACATTCTATATTCTCTAGCCTCCCAACTCTCACATATATACACTGGTATAACACCAAACCACTTATTGATGACTCAGAATCCCGGACGCAAACACATACCCAGAGCCAATCTATTTGGTAAGTAGGGGATTAACCCTTTCAGTGCCACAGATCGTATATTCACGATCTGTGCATGAAAGGCTTAAAGGGACTGTCCACCCCTCTATTGAAAAATGTATATATGGTAGATTAGCCCCCAAAACCTAGAGATCGTTTAAGTCTCAAGCTGTAATTCGGCTCCCACAACAGAGATATTATACTTACATGCTCCTCCTCGCTCCACCGCCGCGGCTCTGCACTTCCGGGTAAGGCAGTCAGTGTCGGCCGTGACTGTGACGTCACGGCCAATCACTGACTGCCATTCCCGGAGCAGTCTGCGGCTGCTCGGGAACAGAAAAAGAACAGAGCAGCCACAGTGGAGACTGGGAGAAGAACCCGGAAGCGGCGGTGGAGCGAGGAGCATGTAAGTATAATATCTCTGTGTGGGAGCCGAATTACAGCTTGAGACTTAAACGATCTCTAGGTTTTGGGGGCTAATCTACCACATATTATTTTTTCAATAGAAGGGGTGGACAGTCCCTTTAAACTGACACAGATCGTGAATATACAATCTGTGGCTTCCCCTTTAAAAAAATAAAATTGCCCCGAGCTAGGGGCGATCGGGGGGCAGCATTCAACTGCTCATCCCCCCTCGGTTTTTTCCAAATCTATGGGGTGGATCGGGAGATTGCAGCCCTTTTCTAAAGAGCCGGCAGCCTATTGCCGGGAGCAGGAGGAAGGAGGAAGTCCTGCGATAAGGGAGACCCCGGGAACATCACAGGATTTCCTGCTTCACCGGGGTCTTCCCTTAGGCTTCCCCCAGTCTGCCCCTGGTGGTGTAGTGGAGGTACTGCACTTCGATCTCCATTCAGATTGAAGTGCAGTACCTGCTATAGTAAGGCTGTCAGTGTGACAGCCTTACTATACATACATTTTGTGAATGGAACTCAGAGTTCCATTCATAAATAAGATTTTTTCTAAGTCTTTACTACTTAGCAAAGACTTAGAAAAAAAATGGGGACAGAGATCAAAATTTGGTGATCACTTCTGATCACCAAATTATTGATCTTTGCCAATGAATGAAAAATCACTTCCTGGAAAATGATTTCCGGGTAGTGATTTTTCCGATCGGATTTTGAATTGGAAAACGTAACGTGTGCAGATTCCAAAAATATATAGTTTGTGGGGGGAATTTCCAAGTTTTGGGACTGTTTCCTTAGAAAAAGGGTAGGCTGTTCAAATTACTGAGCACTTTGATTTTTTCTTGTAATTTAATTTGTGCATGCGTCCTTTTTGAGCTAGTTGGTGGCCACGTCTCTGTGCATCCACGCATATGGCATACTGTTTGATTCAGGACATGTGGGAGATTGATATCTAGTGGGGGGTTTTATTTGTGGGGGCATTTCCAAGTTTTGGGGCTTTTGAAATTACAGAGCACCTTGATTTTTTTCTTGTAATTGCACTTATGCATGCTTCCCATTTGAGTTAGTTGGTGGCCATGTCTCTGTGTGCAACCACGCATATGGCATACCATTTGATTCAGGACATTTGGGAGATTGATATTTGGTAACTTTTTTTCATTACTTGGGGTTTCGACAGGGTTTTTAACTTTGAAACTTGCTGTTCCTTTATTTTTTTTCCAGAAAATATGCTAAAAGTGCAAAATCTACTTTACGTAGATAAAGGTGTGTAGCTTCGAGAAACATATGGTTTGTGGGGGTTGTTTTGTGGGGAAAAACTGCAGACAGTTCAAATTCAGATTTGGCTGAATATTTTTGCTGTTTCTGAGCCATTGTGCATTGTCTTACTTCGTGGCCATTCGCTTCCACGTCCGCATGTGTAACCACGCATATGGCATACCGTTTGGGAGATTGATATTTGGTCATTTGTTTTTACATTCCATGGGGTTTTGGCATGATTTCTATCTTTCGAATTTGTTTTTTGTTCATTTTTTCATAAAAGTGCAAACTTCTTCGAAGAACTGAGCCCACACCATTGATGGTATGAATGAACAAACTATAGTGTTACATAGCTGAGGGTGTGTAGATTTCAGGAATATATAGTTTGTGTGGGGTATTTCTGAGTTACGGGGGTGTTTTGTGGAAAAAACTGGAGACTTAGCTTATTGTGAGCCATCGTGCATTGTCTCACTTCGTGGCTATTCACTTTCATGTAACCACACATATGGCATACCGTTTGATTCAGGATATTTGGGAGATTGATATTTGGTAATTTTTTTTTACATTCCATGGGGTTTTGGCATGATTTCTACCTTTTTGAATGTTGTTTGATATAAATTTTTTTTGAAAATCTGGTAAAAGTGCAAACTTCTACGAAGAACTGCGCCCACACCATTAATGGTATGAATGAACGAACTACAGCGTTACATAGCTGAAGATGTGTAGATTATAGTTTGTGGGGGGTATTTCTGAGTTGGGGTGTTTTGTGGAAAAACTGCAGACTATTCAAATACAAAACTTTTTTTTTTTTTGCTGCTACTGACATTTGGCACAGGTCTCTGGGTTAGTTGGTAGCCATGTCTCTGGGTATACCCATGAATGTGGCATACCGTTTTATTAGGGAGGGGGTTAGGCTTTCATATTTGATGCATTTGAACTTTCCTCCGCAGTTTTTAGCTGAAATTTGCATTTGATTTTGTCTCTGATTTTACAGTTGAGGAAAAAAAGGAAAATGTGAGAAAATAACTTTGGACGAACAGCTGCGCCCAGGTATCTGCATTTTGATCGAAACTTACCTCACTCGTAAAATCCTGCGGGTGTGTAGTTTCTAAAAATATCTCACTTGTGGGGATATTTTAGTTAATTTGGTAGATATTATATTTTAACAGTCAGTGGTTATACATTTCAATTTGGTGTAATATTCATGAAGGTGCAGTTTTATTTTGGGGGGTCTCCTGTACAGGAAAAGTGGGGTACCTACATATATCTGGTATTGTTGTACTCGGGAGTATCAGAGCTTTTAGAAACAGTAAGATTTTTGTGCGTAACCTTAAGATAACTATAAATAAAAATGGGAAAAATCCATGAAAATTTGCAAATTTTTTGTTTTTTTTTTTACATATTTTACCCATAATTCCAGTAAAATTTCCAGAAAAGTTACAAAATTCTGTTACCGTGTTAAAGTACACTTTTTGCTGAAAAAAACAATGTATAATATTCCTGATTTACTGCAAGGTTTCCTACTGTAAAATTAGTCTAAAGCGATTAAGGGCAAAATCCTGAAAATTCTTCTGGCACTTAACACAAAAAAAAAAAAAAGGGAAAATCTGCTGGCACTGAAAGGGTTAAAAGGCACAAATATACTAAAAAAGGAAAGTCAAATAAAGAGAGAATTGAAAATGTTTATTTTCCAATGACAAAGTTTATTAGTTTAAGTTGTTGTTATTTTATTAAACCATGAACCATTGAACAATCTGAGGCATATGTACAAACTGTAATAATGTGATGTTAAACGTAATATTCTATGCAACTTGTATCACAAAACTTGTTAATTTTATTTGTCTCAATAAAAAGAAACCTCCCTATGGAGGGGATTCAAAAAAAAAATAAATTAATATGGGGTTAGTGAGGGTTTTGTACTCCTTTTGCATTGCCTACAACGTTTCCAAATACTTTTGGAAATAGCACAGTGCAAGCAATGCTATAAATTTAGCGATGATTATTGCGCTAATTTTTTCCACCAAAATGTAAGCCTTTTCAATTGTAGCTTTAAACCGTGCAAAAGATCCCAAATTACCTCTCGCATTTACGATGTAATAACATTAGCAAAGTGGCTACTACATGATGGAACAAGTGCAGGTCAGTTGCGACAGGGAAATTTATTGCATCTCCCCTAAAATTTGTTTAGTGTTGAAATGTGGCAGGGGCAATTGCACAGACCAAAGGCCAAAGTATTCAAAGAGCCCATAAAAAGATTATTTTCCCCTCTTAGATGCAGTTGTAAAAAGAGCTCAGCTGTTGAAATAGTTCTGAAACGAAAACTAGAGGATATCATTTTTTATAGTTACTTTGTTCAGTTTCTGATAATTAAGGCAAGACCTGAAAGAACTTTCTTCTTGTTGATGACTATACCTGGCCATACTGTAAAAGTCGAGAGGTAGTGAAACCCTTTGGGTAGAGTTTTACTGGTACTCTTGGTGAACTGTGAGTTCAGATCTGGTTGTAGACTTACAATTACTGGAAAAATGAAGAAGGCATGTATTTAAACACAATTCTGTTGAGTAAAATTTCTGAGTAATGCCTTAAAAATTAACTGTCTCATGAATATCAGGGCCCAAAGGAACAGGGGAACCATGAAAAGACCGTTTTCTAGCTTTAAAACAAGCCATAAACTACCTCTCCACATGCTTCACAGCCCAAGATATAAAGAAATTACTGACCAGAAAGTTAATTAGTGGCAGGATGATATGTGACATTCCAAAAGCTGCTCCTCCCCATTGCCAGCGGCAGAGCACAACCTAAAGGTTTGTAAAAAGCAATTCCTAACAATTTACCTAATTTTTTGGACCACAGTTCCCCTTTAAAGATGAGAATAGAGAAGACAGCTAGACACAAGCAGCAATTACTTGTCCCAGAGTCAACAGTTCTTCTTTCTCTGTTGGGCTGCCATTAACACTTACAGTCTCTAAGGTAAAATTTAAAGGGTATCTTTACTCGAATTTTCACAAATAGATACAGCAATATTCCACTTCTCAAAAACTTTTTTCAGATTTTAAATCTGAGCTGTAGATTCTGAGAAATCATCACTTTAATCACAGCATTTACAGGGAAAAACCTGTCACTCCAGAAGCAGAAATTATAATATGTAACCCATGCCTGACAACACACTTTCTGCAACATTTAAGAGAATCAGCAGAGTGAAGACAGCAGGGGGGAGGGAGGGGGAGATGTGTAAGCAGAGCAATATGGTGAGGCTGAGCAGAACACATCGCAGACACTAAAAGAAGGCAGTGAGTAAGGGAGGGTGGGGGGAATTAGGAGTACTCACTAAGGGCTAGGCCACACTGCTGCGATTTTGATGCGTTTGCGCTTGCGTTTTGGAATCGTGGCAACGCAGCGAAAACGTGCATTTTCGGATGCGTTTGCGATTTGCGTTCCACATTTTAAATCGCAATCGCATGCGTTTTCCAATACTTAATGAAAAACCGCATGCGCAAACGCAACGAAATCGCACATGAAATCGCATGCGATTCCGTGTGCGATTGCGTTGCAGTGTGGCCGTGCCCTAAACATTAATAATTTATTGACAAAGCAAGCACAGATAAATATATGAGTACCATCATTTTACTTGTCTTAAATTGTAGCTTCAGATAATGTAAAGTTGTTTCAGTGAGTATAGTGACCCTTTAAATTCACTTTATTAAGCAGCATTGTAAATCTTTCCCCACTGGACTGAATCATTCAGGATTTTTGCATTGGTACTTTATTTTATGCTTTTAAAGGTTACAGAATATGAAATATAAATAAAGTTAGTCATTCTGCCATTCATATAACTTAATAATAAACCCTAAAATCTAGTCAGTGACTAGTAACAGTCTGTAATGGGTTTCTTTGTTTACTTTATTCAAAGTTTTCAGTCCTTGACTGTTTTTACAAAATTCATATTAAAAACACAAGTAATAGCTGTCTCTGCATCTGTAAGGAACAGTGAACAATGCATAGCTTATTCTGTATACCACATAAGGATTTTGAATGGCCAAGCAGCCTTCATTTAGGAATTCGGCAAGGGCATTCGTTTAACTAAGCATATACTGATTCCTTAAAAAATGTGCAAAAAATTTAATAATGCAAAAGTTCTAAATACTTCATAGGTCTTTATTTGTTAAAGTTCTTAATACATCATAGTTGGTCTTAATAAATACTTTTTTTTTTTTTTGGTTATTAAGCAAACCCCATAATTTTTTTTAAATGTTAATTTAAAGAAATAAAGTAGGACAATTTGAACTACTATAATGTAGTTATAACTTACAAAAAACAATCTATAATTTCTTTCCAAAGCCCTTTTGATTAGAGTGATGCCTTTTGACCATCCCAATTATATCATTATACAGGATTAGGGGAAACAGGAGAGAAACATCAATGATCATAGGTTTGTATTAGGCAAGGTACACACAGAATGAGATTTGTTCTTGCTGACAGTTCACCCCTTGCAAGCATTCAGCCGGTACAAGTCAGAAATATTGTATGGTGTGTACCCAGCCTTAGTGTATGGTGTAAAAAATCCTTACCATCTCTGCTCCTTATAGTTCACCTGCAGTGCTTGTTTAAAGGAGCTGTCTGTGAGTCATCCGACTGCCTGCTTCTCAGGCATGCGCAGGGGAACCCTCCACACCCCCTACCACTTTCCAGATCTTTCCATGCTGCAGTGTCTATTCTTGCAAATAAAACTTTTTCCATAGTGAAGGGAATCCTCTTTCAACCCCAACCATCATATTTATATTGTAAAAAAGGCCCCAGAAACTTACTAGAGAGCATTCCATCGTTGTTTTGAATAGCCAGCAGCTGCGTCTGGCGGGTCGGCCCCTAATGTTACTTCCTTTGCGGAAGTAACAGGCAGAGGCCACAGGAATGTAAGTAAGATTCTAGGGACTTTCTTACAATTTAAATATGGCGGTAAGGGTTGGGAGAGGGTCCCTACACTACGGAAAAAGTTTTATTTTAGGATGGACATACCCTTTAACCCTTTCACTGCCAGGAGAATTTCATTTTTTTTTGCGTTAACTGCCAGAAGAATTTTCAGGATTTTGCCCTTAATCGCTTTAGACTAATTTTACAGTAGGAAACCTTGCAGTAAATCAGGAATATTATACATTGTTTTTTTCAGCACAAAGTGTACTTTAACATGGTAACAGAATTTTGTAACTTTTCTGGAAATTTTACTGGAATTATGGGTAAAATATGTAAAAAAAATTAGCAAATTTTCATGGATTTTTCCCATTTTTACTTATAGTTATCTTAAGGTTACACACAAAAATCTTACTGTTTCTAAAAGCTCTGATACTCCCGAGTACAACAACACCAGATATATGTAGGTACCCGACTTTTCCTGTACAGGAGACCCCCCCAAACTAAAACTGCACCTTCTAGAATATTACACCTAATTAAAATATATAACCACTACTGACAGTTAACATAGAATATCTTCCAAATTAACTAAAATATCCCCACAAGTGAGATATTTTTAGAAATTACACACCCGCAGGATTTTACGAGTGAGGTAAGTTTCGATCAAAATGCAGATACCCGGGCGCAGCTCTTCGTCCAATTGTAAGTTATTTTCTCACATTTTCCTTTTTTTCCTCAACTGTAAAATCAGAGACAAAATCAAATGCGAATTTCAGCTAAAAACTGCGGCGGAAAGTTCAAACGCATCTCAAATATGAAAGCCTAACACCTTCAGAATAAAATGGTATGCCACATTCATGGGTGTACCCAGAGACATGGCTTCCAACTAACCCAGAGCGTGACCAGTGCCAAATGTCAGTAGCAGCAAAAAAAAAAAATTAGCCAGTTTTGTATTTGAACAGTCTGCAGTTTTTCCACAAAACACCCCCCAACTCAGAAATACCCCCCACAAACTATATATTCCTGAAATCTACACACCTTCAGCTATGTAACGCTGTAGTTCGTTCATTCATACCATCAATGGTGTGGGCGCAGTTCTTCGTAGAAGTTTGCACTTTTACCAGATTTTCCAAAAAAATGAACATCAAACAACATTCAAAAAGGTAGAAATCATGCCAAAACCCCATGGAATGTAAAAAAAAGTTACCAAATATCAATCTCCCAAATGTCCTGAATCAAACGGTATGCCATATGTGTGGTTACACACACGGACGTGGAAGCAAAAAGCCACAAAGTGGGACAATGCACGATGGCTCAGAAATGGCAAAAATATTTAGCCAACTCCAAATTTGGACAGTCTGCAGTTTTTTCCACATAACACCCCCGTAACTTAGAAATAACCCCCAGAAAGTATATATTCCTGAAATCTACAAACCTTCAGCTATGTAACACTGTAGTTTGTTCATTCATACCATCAATGGTGTGGGCGCAGTTCTTCGTAGAAGTTCGCATTTGTCTGAAAAAATGAACAAAAAACAACTTCAAAAGGTAGAAATCATGCCAAAACCTCATGGAATGTAACAAAAAGTTACTAAATATCAATCTCCCAAATGTCCTGAATCAAACGGTATGCCATATGTGTGGTTACACACGCGGACGTGGAAGCCAAAAGCCACAAAGTGAAACAATGCACAATTGCTCAGAAACAGCAAAAATATTCAGCCAAATCTGAATTTGAACAGTCTGCAATTTTTCCCTACAAAACAACCCCCACAAACCATATATTTCTCGAATCCACACACGTTTATCTACGAGATTCTGTAGTTTGTTCATTCGTACCATCAATGGTGTGGGCACAGTTCTTCGTAGAAGTTCGCAGTTTTAGCAGATTTTCTAAAAAATTAAAAAAAAAACACCCTCAAAGGTAGAAATCATGCCAAAATTCCAAGTAATGTAAAAAAAAGTTACCAAATATCAATCTCCTAAATGTCCTGAATCAAACGGTATGCCCTATGTATGGTTACACACGCAAATGTGGAATCAACTAGCCACAAAGTGAGCCAATGAACAGTGGCCCAATTACAGTAACTTTTCAGATTTGTCAGACTAAACACCCCTCTATATTAGAAATACCCCCCAAAACTATATATTCTTGGAATCTACACACCTTCAGCTACACAATGGTGTGATTCCTTTATGCATACCACCAATGGTGTGGGCGCAGTTTTATGTAAAATTTCGCTTTTTTACCAGATTTTCAGGAAAAATTTATTAAAATACAATTCAAAGTTAAAAATCATGGCAAATTTCCATGTCATGTAAAAAAAACTTGTCAATTATCAATCTTCCAAATTCCCTGAATCAAACGATATGCCATATGCGTGGATGTACACAGGGACGTGGCCACCAACTAGCTCAAATGGGACGCATGCACAAGTGTAATTACAAGAAAAAAATCAAAGTGCTCTGTAATTTCAAACAGCCCCAAAACTTGGAAATGCCCCCAACAAAACCCCCCTCTAAATACAATCTCCCAAATGTTCTGAATCAAACGTTATGCCATATGCGTGGATGCACACAGAGACGTGGCCACCAACTAGCTCAAATGGGACGCATGCACAAATGCAATTTCAAGAAAAAATCAAAGTGCTCTGTAATTTGAACAGCCTACAATTTTTCTAAGGAAACAGTCCCGAAACATGGAAATTCCCCCCACAAACTATATATTTTTGGAATCTACAAACCTTCAGCTACCTTACGATGCCATACTTTCATACATACATGAAGAATTCCAGACCCAGTGATCCAAAGAACTCCTTGTTTTTAGGAGGTTTTGTGAAAAATAAAATAAGATGATTCAAGGGTTGAAATCCTACCTAAACCCTTTTGACAAGCAAAAAAACCCACTAAATGTCAATCTCCCACATATCCTGCATCAAATGGTATGCCATATGTGTGGGTGCACACAGAGACGTGGCCACCAACTAGCTCAAATGGGACGCATGCACAAGTGTAATTACAAGAAAGAAATCAAAGTGCTCTGTAATTTCAACCGTCTACACTTTTTCAAAGGAAACGGCTCTGAAACTTAGAAATACCCCACACAAACTATATATTTTTGGAATCTACACACCTTCAGCTACGTTACGGTGCCATGCTTTTATATATACATGAAGAGTTCCAGACACAGTACTCCATAGAACTGTGATTCAAAGGTGATTCAAAGGTTGAAATCCTACCTAAACCCACTTGACAAGTAAAAAAACCCACTAAATGGCAATCTCCCACATGTCCTGCATCAAATGGTATGCCATATGTGTGGGTGCACACAGAGACGTGGCCACCAACTAGCTCAAATGGGACACATGCACAAGTCCAATTACAAGAAAAAAGTCAAAGTGTTCTGTAATTTGAACAGCCTAATCAACTTGGAAATACCCACCACAAACTATTTATTTTTGGAAGCTACACACCTTCAGCTTCGTGATGGTATCATGCTTTCATATATACATGAAGAATTCCAGACGCTGTTATTCATAGAACTCCGTGCTTTTAGGAGATTTTGTGAAAAATAAAATAAGAGGACTCAATGGTTGAAATCCTACCTAAACCCACTTGGCAAGTAAAAAAAAACACTAAATGGCAATCTCCCACATGTCCTGAATCAAACGGTATGCCATATGGGTGGGTGCAAACAGAGACGGGGCCACCAACTAGCTCAAATGGGATCCATGCGCAATTGCAATTACAAGAAAAAAAAAAAAAACGCCACAACTCACCCCCAACCCCTAGTGGTATTATAGTGAAAACCAGTTAGTACTGAGAGTCACACAAGTTTTTGCACACTTTACTGATCCTAAAAATTCAAGCACCATTTTAAACGATAAGAACTTTTATTGGATCTCCCTGATGATGTCTAAAGTGAAAGTGCTCACTGAGACAGCACTCTTCAATGATTGGATTGATCAGCAGACGTGATTTTATCAATGAGTTACATCCCATAAGGCCGGCACTGTATGGGCTTCCCAAGATTCACAAGGATGTTGTGAATCCTCCATTTAGACCAATTGTGTCTGCCATTGGATCAGTGTTTCAACCCATGGCTCAATTTGTTGATTTCTATTTGAAACCCATTGTGTCCTCACTCTCTTCATACGTGAGGGACACTGGTGATTTCTTGGAGAAGCTCAACAGTACCGGTCCTTGGCAAAGTCATCGGTATATGATTACTGGAGATATAACATCTCTTTATACCAATATAGAACATGACAAGGGATTGGAGGCCGTTTCATATTTTTAGCCAAGAAACACTCAGGTGATCCCCCCGGTGGATTCCTCATTGAATGTCTGGATCTAATCTTGTGTAACAGCTACTTTAAATTTGAATGTGATTTCTTTCGCCAGGCAGTAGGTATGGCGATGGGTAGCCCGATGGCACCCTTGTATGCCAATTTGTTTGTGGGCTTTCTTGAGGAGAGTTGTGTATACTCCCACTCACTGTTCAAAAGCTATGCCATTGAATTCTGGCGCTATATAGATGACCTTTTTATCATCTGGTCTGGGTCACTTGAACAGGCTTATGAATTCATTGAATTCTTTAATACATTGGATCAACGTATTAAATTAAACGTTGAAATTTCTAAGGAGACCATTCATTATCTTGACATTAAGGTCATGGTGCGAGATGGATGTGTGCACACAACTCTTTTTACTAAGCCCACTGACCGCAAGGCCCTTTTACATAGAGACAGTTTTCACCCGCCCCACATCTTTAAAGGTCTGCCCAAGTCCCAGTTCACAAGAGTAGCTAGGATTTGCTCTGACCCTGACGATCGGGATATTCAGACTAAAAAAATGGCCAAAAAATTTAAAGCGAGGAATTATTCTGATTCCATGCTAAATGGGGTCCTCACTAGTCTGGCAGAACCTAAGGTTGGGTGCAGACCTGTCTCAGGGGTACCATTTGTACAACAGTACACTACTGGGTCACTTATGATCAAACACAATCTGAATAGATTTTGGCCATCTATTCAAGGAGATGACACTTTGGGTCAGGAGACCCGTCGGAAATCACGTTGTGTTTTCACTAAGGGACGTTCCCTATATAGCAAATTGGTGCAGGCAGACCCAATTACCAAATATAAAAAGGCTCCTTTTGTGTTTTCATCTAAAACGGGTGTTTTAAATGCAATAATTGTAATGTTTGTAATGCACTTATGGTTGGTAACGCATTCAATCACCCCTACTCGGGGCGTGTACTTAAGATTTCAAATTATTTCAACTGCAGCACAGATTTTTGTGTGTATATGTTAAAAAGCCCATGCTCGCTTGTTTATGTGGGGAAAACATCTGGTCCTTTAAGCGTAGATTCGAACGCCACAGGAGTGACATTAAAACTGCCCTTGCCAAGAGTGGCAATGGCGCTGTTCGTGGTGATGATCCTCTTGTGGCATTACATTTCTGTATTGCGAAACATCAGGTCTCCGATTTACGTGGGATGGTTATCGACCAGATCCCACCACTAGATAGAGGTGGTGACCGCCAGAATGCTCTCCTGCGGAGAGAAGCGTACTGGATCTTTACGCTACAAACAGTACAACCAAAGGGCCTTTATCTAAAAGATAGGGTAGATTTACACCTATAGTGTTGGTAGTTTCTGTTTTTATATGTCAATACATATGTTAGATAATAATAAAAAAAAATTGTATGGTTTTAAGAGTTTATGTAATGGGGTACTTCCCCTTTGAATGTGATGTATCAGTGTTTTTATGTTTTTTTATGCGATTGGCCAGTAGATGGCCATGTGTCTCTGGTCTATTTAAAGGGCGGTCTGCTCTTTTAATGTTTGTTCATGTCTGATGAAGGTGCATACAGCACCGAAACTTCACAGTTGGTGTTGGGCGTAATGTCTGAATAAACACCTTTTTTGCAAGACTGGTGTGCACAGTTTTTTTAGTTTTCCTATTTTTGCAGTTTGCCGCTGCACTGGAGCACCCAGCACAGATTTCTTCTATGAAGGGTTTATGAGAGTGCAGGATCCCTCTTTCTTTGTATAAGCTAAGGCTGGGTACACACCATACGATATTTATATACACTGTACTACCGGTTAGCTGGCCGGAAATATCGCGTGGTGGGGCTGGCCGTGACCGAGCGCAGTTGCCTGTTTGTGTGGATCGGACGAATGGTTGATCAGTCCTGTAAATTACAGCCAATCGTGCAGCTCCCTATGGGACCTCAAAATTGGTTGTGCAGACTGTCGGACAAAAGGTCCCCCTGTGTGTACCCACCTCAAGGGACAGGCAGTGTTTACCAGCTCTGAACTGCATGACACTGCCTACACATGTATCCTAGCACTGTTCTGATTGAATGGGCTATTTATTCCCAAATTCTCTTTAATTTGCAAGTGTGCAACCTTTTAACAGCAGCCAATCATAAGGTGCATTGAACAAGAGACCAATCAGCAATTAAATTATTTGAAATTTGTTTAGGCAATGAGGAGCCAGATTAATTACTTTTGGCATACTATGCCAGGAGTTTACCCATCAAGTCATCTTGTTGCATAGTCCTAACAATGTGCTTGGAACATTTTACATATAGATTACTTACATAAAATAAAATACTGAAAAAGTTGGTGCCTGGAGGAACAAATGTTGTACTATTTACAGTGGAATAATACATAGAATTAGGGTATTAAAGATCCCTAGTGCTGTCACAACTGATCTTTTGCTTGCGCTCTCATTGTGCCTGAACATTGCCAAAATGCTGCTACAATATGTGGCATGAAATGGAGTAAATTAAAAGTAATAAGTAAGTAAAGTTTATGGGAAATAAAATGTTGTTAAATCAACTACTGGAATTTTAAAAATGCTGAAATGGCTGGTCTAATATTTAAGTGAATAAATAAATGTGAACTATTGGGTTAAGATAACCCCCCCCCCCCCTCAATTGCTGTGCACAAGGTGAGGACCTGAAATGCTATATCCCGTGAGAGTACAGTAGATAGGTAGAAATCTCACTGAGAAATTGCTGCTCCTGTCCAGTGTGACCAAACCCTTTTATTTGGAACACGGGCCAATCTCATAAGTAGCACAGGCTTTGGTTCTCCGGCTCAGAGAAGGGGGCAGGATTGAAGTGGCAATGTTTCAGTAATATTTTCCTATCTGCTGTACTCTCAGCGCTGAGGATATATGAGGAGGTTTACTGCTCTGGATAAACCTCCCATAAGAGATTCACCAGCGGCTGTGCAGCTCTGGGTGAATTTCAGCCGATGTAAGTAATTAAGCCACAGCTATCAGCTGGCGCTAAAATCCTATTGTCCAAAGAGTACAGCCACTTGTGAATAGCTTGCAGCAGCTGAGTGTCTCTTGTGATAAACGTGCAGCTGTCACTAACAAGGGGTTAAAGTCCCACTAACCGATAACAAAATGGTTTATACCATGGCAAAAATCAAACTTCAATTCTGCAGATTTAAATAAAAGAATTCTAAGAGAGTTTTACGTAGGCCTATGGAGACAAGCAGTTTTTCTCCATGAACCTTACCACCTCTCTTATAACTGTGACGTATTAGCTGACCTAAGAAGCATTTCCAGCATTTAGTCCATGTATTTTACAAACAGCCTTGAAATCCAGGGATGGATAAGAATTCGAGTACTCTAGGCGTATTATACTAATTCTTATTTTATCATTGAAATTTTATCATTGAAGATTTTCAACATAGAATAGAAAAAAAAGACAAATGTTCTGATTCACAAACATTTATGGTCAATACAACCAAACATGCACATATCAATACACATTTACCACCTTTATGTATTCTTTAAAAACCAAATAAAGACTGAACATACGTAAAACATGACTGTCAAGGTTTGTGGTATTGTGTTAATCAATACTTATGCTGCACTCATAACCTTAATGTATTCTTCTCTAATGATGGCTGACAGCTGCTTCGTACCTATATCTATGCCTTTTATATGTGTACAGCGCGATGGGTTGTCATCGTTTCAGAATCTAAGAAAAGGTAATTAGCTACAGTTTAAAATAAGGTCACAAGTAGCTTTCCTATTTCTGTCGTAAAAAAGACAGGTAGTGTTTAAAAGGCATCTAAAGTGGGAAAATGTAAATTATTTTATAATTATAAATAATATAAATAACTATAATTCCCTCCAACCTCCAGAATACCTTTATTTCCTTCTGTTTCCTCCACTGTCCTGAGATTTATACCATATATACTCGAGTATAAGTCAAGGTTTTTATCCTTAAAAAACAGCCTTAAAATCCTACCTTGATTTATACTCGAGTCACTAAACAGAGATCCGTCAGCCGCACGCTTCCTCTCTCTTCTGCATCCACTGTGCTGTGGCTGACATCACTACTCGGCACCAGTCTTACCCAGTGCCAAGTAGTGACGTCGGGCGCCTGAACAGTGCATGAAGAAGAGAGAGGAAGCGTGCGGCTGCCGGATTTCAGGTTAGTGATTTCGGTAAGATGCAGACCGCAGCAGCTATTCCTAAAGAACATAAAGGCAAGCCCTCTCCTCCAGGGGGGGGCTGGGGGGTGGGGTGGTGGTGGTGGTGGTGGGGGGGGTAGGTGCAGTGCCTGCCACTGAAGATGTTTGAAAACTACAACTCCCAGCAACTAAAGCATGCATGCTGGGGGTTGTAGTTACCAAATATCTGAAGTGACAAGGACAAATAAAAGGGCAAATAATGCCATAAAACCATACAGATTCAGGAGAATGGTATGTATTGGTGAAAAGATTTCCTTCTGATTTTGTATTGCTTTGAGGCTTTAGTTGCCCTTTAAATGGACAGCAGAATTCCTATACACTAGTCCCATACAGAAATAGCCATATTGGATTTGGCTATTACTGTATGGGACAACTGTATGGGGATTTTGCTGTCCATTTAAAGGGCAAATAAAGCCTCAAAACAATACAGAATCAAAAAACAGTAGTGGTCATAATTTCTACCCTTGACTTTCTATACTCGAGTCAATCAGGTTTAATCATTTTTCAGGTAAAATTGGTACCTCGATTTATACTCGGATCGACTAATACTTGAGTATATACGGGTAAATTAAAAGAAGTCAAGAATTCAATACACTACTCCTGCTTGAGCTGTCAATCAAATCCCATAACAGCTGGTGTAGTGTGTAGGCTTACACAAGTTTTACAGCAAGTCTCCCAATAAATCCTTCCTGCTCGCTAAAATGCTTGGCAAATACTGGTTTAAAAACAGAAATAAAGAGAAGGAGAAAGAAGCAGAAAGAGCAGCACTGTGTCCCCCTCCGGCAGGACTCAGGTCTCTCCTAACTCAGCCCCCTCCCACTCCTTATGTAGTAAGTGTCTCCAGAACAACAGAGACACTTCATCTCTACAGGCTTACATATGGAGGTTTTTTTTTTGTTTACAAAGGTTAGAGGGACTGGAGGAGGATTAATGTTCATGAGTCTATATTTTTGGTGCTGTTGCGCAATTGACTCAAGCCGATAAGATGTATAGAAAAGGGGAAAAAAGGGGAGAAAAAAATATATATAGAAGCTTTGATCAGACTCAAGTAATAGTAACCATAAAAAATCAGTCGGAATACCCAATAAATATATTAAAAACACTTACTCTTTTTGATGGTAGATTCCTTCGTGTGTTCCTATTGTTCCCAACATGTGCATCAATAATATGGGTTGGTCCACACTTAGTATTTTATATGGGTTGGTCCACACTTAGTATTTTTCAGTAAGATTTATTCAAATATCAATAAAAACTCCAATGTAATAGTGATATTACTTTAAAAGGGCAGTTAGGTATCATATATATTGCTATAATAGCTGATAGATCAATGCGTTTCGCCTATATGGCTTCCTCAGGATCAAAAAATAGAGATAAATGTTACAGGTGGTATATCCCTTTTAAACTCTAAAATTCACGGGCTAAAAAAAAAGTGACGTCATGCTTTGGAACGCATGGCCCACACACAATATTATTTCTTCAATAGGCCCTTTCCTAGTGTCTGTTATAATGGATACTAGATGGTAGCAGGGTTCCCCTGCCATCTGATGGCTCTTACTGTTTATGAATCGGTTTTCTGACAACCTCCCGATTAAATGTGAAATTCTAGCGGCCTATGCGTTCCATTGTATATACTTGCGGCCATCATATTGGATTTCTCAATCTAGTATCATGTGATCGCGGCCTATGCATTTCACTGGTGGAACGCATATATTCGCGGCCGCCATATTGAATATCGGTCTATATGGCAGGGGTCCATGCGGGTACATCCCTTTATGGATTTGGTCACAATTGGATATTTAAAGGGCATGTCCACCCCCAAAACTATAATCCCCCCACTACGAGCCCCATTGTGTAGTGTAATCCTTACCTTACATCCCAGCTCCATCTGGTTCTTCTGCTATCCCCCCCTAAAGTCCAAAAAAACTCCCACCAGGAGTACTGCAGAGTACTGCAGACTCTGCCTCCTGTCTCGCCTCGGGAGAAGTTTGGCATGTACTGCAGCCCATCTCCCCTCCCTCTCCCTCCCGATTAGGATTCCCTCCCCTAGCGTAAAATCCTTTTGATATAATATTCCCCTCCCCCCAGCCCAACCGCTATTTTTTTATTATCAGAAAGTGCCCCAAACATTATAGTTTCCCTCTTTCCTCCGCCGCACTGAACTCCCGGCAGCCGCGTCCGTGATTGGCTGCCGCTCAGCCAATCACAGACGCGACTGCCGGTCCCGTCCCTCTGCTTGTATTTTCTCGCAAGCAGAGGGCCTGGCAGTGCGGCGGAGGAAAGAGGAAAGGTAAGTAAAGTTTGGGGCACTTTCTGATAATAAAAATATAGCGGTTGGGCTGGGGGGACAGGGGGAATATTATATAAAAATGTTTTTTGAAGGGTGGACATGCCCTTTAAGGTCCTTGACCTTAAAGCTCCTTAATGCTAATGTCATTATTGGGTAAGAAGACACCTAAAATGGGTTATATCTTAATTAGTGGGCCTTATAACTAGCTGACAGCCCCCTCTTTAGGTGAGGGATAGAAACTGCAAGTGACAAGGGGTTGAAATGATCAAAAAACTCCCCTATATGGTGGGTAGTTGTAATTACAGGTGGTAAAAATAATAATAATGATTCCTATATAGTAAGGTTATCATAATCTCATAAAGTAATCAAAAAACTCCACTATAAGGTGGGTAGTTATGATTACAGGTGGTAAAAAAAAAAAGTGGGTAGCTCTGCAGTAAATCAGACTGTGCAAACATGGGGCCACAAAGGAAGGTGGGAATAAGGCAGCATGCATTAACCTTTTTTATGTCTAGATTGGAGCAATATACTGTATACATTTCACTATAGATGCCCTTTAACCCTTTCACTGCCAGGAGAATTTCATTATTTTTTTTTGCATTAACTGCCAGAAGAATTTTCAGGATTTTGCCCTTAATCGCTTTAGACTAATTTTACAGTATGAAACCTTGCAGTAAATCAGGAATATTATACATTGTTTTTTTCAGCACAAAGTGTACTTTAACATGGTAACAGAATTTTGTAATTTTTCTGGAAATTTTACTGGAATTATGGGTAAAATATGTAAAAATAAATAAAAAATGTGCAAATTTTCATGGATTTTTCCCATTTTTATTTATAGTTATCTTAAGGTTATACACAAAAATCTTACTGTTTCTAAAAGCTCTGATACTTCTGAGTACAACGATACCAGATATATGTAGGCACCCCACTTTTCCTGTACAGGAGACCCCCCAAACTAAAACTGCACCTTCAAGAATATTACACCAAATTAAAATGTAAAACCACTTCTCACTGTTAACATAGAATATCTTCCAAATTAACTAAAATATCCCTACAAGTGAGATATTTTTAGAAACTACACACCCGCAGGATTTTATGAGTGAGGTTAGTTTCGATCAAAATGCAGATACCTGGGCGCAGCACTTTGTCCAATTGTAAGTTATTTTCTCACATTTTCATTTTTTTTCCCAACTGTAAAATCAGAGACAAAATCAAATGCGAATTTCAGCTAATAACTGTAGAGGAAAGTTCAAACGCATCTCAAATATGGAAGCCTAACCCCTCCCGAATAAAACAGTATGCCACATTCATGGGTGTATCCAGAGACATGGCTACCATCTAACCCAGAGCGTGACCAGTGCCAAATGTCAGTAGCAGCAAAAAAAAAATTAGCCAGTTTTGTATTTGAACAGTCTGCAGTTTTTCCACAAAACACCCCCCCAACTCAGAAATACCCCCCACAAACTATATATTCCTGAAATCTACACACCTTCAGCTATGTAACACTGTAGATTGTTTATTCATACCATAAATGGTGTGGGCGCAGTTCTTCGTAGAAGTTCGCACTTTTACCAGATTTTTAAAAAAAATGAACATCAAACAACATTTAAAAAGGTAGGAATGTAAAAAAAAGTTACCAAATATCAATCTCCCAAATGTCCTGAATCAAACGGTATGCCATATGTGTGGTTACACACGCGGACGTGGAAGCGAATGGCCATGAAGTGAGACAATGCACAATGGCTCAGAAACGGCAAATATTTTCAGCCAAATCTGAATTTGAACAGTCTGCAGTTTTTCCCCACAAAACAACCTCCACAAACCATATATTTCTCGAATCTACACACCTTTATCTACGTAATTCTGTAATTTGTTCATTCATACCATCAATGGTGTGGGCACAGTGTTAGCAGATTTTCTTTTAAAATTTAAAAAAAAAACACTCTCAAAGGTAGAAATCATGCCAAAATCCCAAGTAATGTAAAAAAAAGTTACCAAATATCAATCTCCCAAATGTCCTGAATCAAACGGTATGCCCTATGCATGACTACACTCGCAGACATGGAATCAACTAGCCACAAAGTGAGCCAATGAACAGTGGCCCAATTACAGAAACTTTTCAGATTTGTCAGACTAAACACCCCTCTATATTAGAAATACCCCCCAAAACTATATATTCTTGGAATCTACACACCTTCAGCTACACAATGGTGTGATTCTTTTATGCATACCACCGATGGTGTGGGTGCAGTTTTGTGTACAATTTCGCTTTCTTACCACATTTTCAGGAAAAATTTATAAAAATACAATTCAAAGTTAAAAATCATGGCAAATTTCCATGTCATGTAAAAAAAACTTGTCAATTATCAATCTTCCAAATGCCCTGAATCAAACGATTATGCCATATGCGTGGATGCACACAGAGACATGGCCACCAACTAGCTCAAATGGGACGCATGCTAAGTGTATTACAAGAAAAAAATCAAAGTGCTCTGTAATTCAAACAGCCCAAAAATTGGAAATGCCCCCCACAAATAAAAACCCCACTAAATATCAATCTCCACATGTCCTGAATCAAACAGTATGCCATATGCGTGGATGCACACAGAGACGTGGCCACCAACTAGCTAAATGGGACGCATGCACAAATGCAATTACAAGAAAAAAATCAAAGTGCTCTGTAATTTCAAACAGCCCCAAAACTTGGAAATGCCCCCACCAAATAAAAACCCACTAATATCAATCTCCCACATGTCCTGAATCAAACGGTATGCCATATGCGTGGATGCACACAGAGACGTGGCCACCAACTAGCTCAAATGGGACGTATGCACAAATGCAATTACAAGAAAAAATCAAGTGCTCTGTAATTTGAACAGCCTACCCTTTTCTAAGGAAATAGTCCAGAAACTTGGAAATTCCCCCAACAAACTATATATGTTTGGAATCTACACACCTTCAGCTACGTTACGGTGCCAAACTTTCATACATACATGAAGAATTCCAGACCCAGTGATCCAAAGAACTCCTTGTTTTTAGGAGGTTTTGTGAAAAATAAAATAAGATGATTCAAAGGTTGAAATCCTATCTAAACCCACTTGACAAGCAAAAAAACCCACTTAATTTCAATCTCCCACATGTCCTGAATCAAACATTATGCCATATGCGGAGGTGCACACAGAGATGTGGCCACCAACTAGCTGAAATTGGATACATGCACAAGTGCAATTACAAAAAAAATCTAAGTGCTCTGTAATTTAAACAGCCTACGCTTTTTCAAACGAAACAGTCCCAAAACTTGGAAATACCCTCCATAATCCTATATATTTTTGGAATCTACACACCTTCAGCTACGTTACAGTGCCAAGCTTTCATACATACATGAAGAATTCCAGACACAGTAATCCAAATAATTCTGTGTTTTTAGGAGATTTTGTAAAAAATAAAATTAGATGATTTAAAGGTTGAAATCCTATCTAAACCCACTTGACAAGCAAAAAACCCCACTAAATGTCAATCTCCCACATGTCTTGAATCAAACGGTATGCCATATGCGTGGGTGCACACAGAGGCGTGGCCACGAACTAGCTCAAATGGGACGCAAGCACAAGTGCAATTACAAGAAAAAATCAATGTGTTCTGTAATTTGAACAGCCTATTCAACTTGGAAATACCCACGACAAACTATATATTTTTGGAATCTACACACCTTCAGCTACGTAACGGTGTCATGCGTTCGTATATATATATGAAGAATTCCAGACGCTGTTATTCATAGAACTCCGTGCTTTTAGGAGATTTTGTGAAAAAATAAGAGGACTCAATGGTTGAAATCCTACCTAAACCCACTTGGCAAGTAAAAAAACCCACTAAATGGCAATCTCCCACATGTCCTGAATCAAACGGTATGCCATATGGGTGGGTGCAAACAGAGACGGGGCCACCAACCAGTTCAAATGGGACCCATGCGTAATTGCAATTACAAGAAAAAATCAAAAACCGGCACAACTCACCCCTCACCCCCCCTTTTAGTGATATTTTAGTGAAAACCAGTGAGTCTGGAAGCTTTTCACACTTTACTGATCCTAAAAATTTAATCCGGTCTTTTTTTGGTACCTCTGCAAAATTTCCTTCTAAAATAGGCTTAGTTTCCCTTGAAATCGGACAAATAATGATCCGCGTTTACTTTACCAATATCACCGGGGGCATTGGAAAGCTTGGAGAAGACTAAGGGTAAAAAAAAAAATGGTGTGTGTGTATCACTTTAAGGATTTTTTTGTGTGCATTTTCCCTTTTTGTTTTGGATCATTCCCAAAGATGATCATCAAATCATCTTAAGGAATGATAACGAACTTGTTGAATGCTGCCCCCCGATTGCCCCTAGCACTTACAAATTTTTTTTTTTAAAGGGGAAGTAACAGATCGTATATTCACGATCTGTGGCAGTTTGAGCATTTCCTGCACAGATTGTGAATATACGATCTGTGGCAGTGAAAGGGTTAAATGGAGCAAATATTCCTTTATAGGTTTGTTTATTTATGATGTTATTGATTTAAATGGTGGGAAATTCCCTCTGCCAGTGTTAGCTAATAGATATTACTGAGCATGCTTGCCCTTACAGCAAATCAGGTCAGATGAAAGAAGGTGGTTAAGAGAGTACTGGATTAAAGGCATGCAACAACAAACACACCTCAAAGTAAGTGATGTTTACATGTTACATAAGCTCGTAATAGTACAGAAATGGAAAACCACAAAAGTTTATATCCAATATGAAAAGGTGTTTTATATATTTTATATCAAAACAGGGGCGCTTCTATATCTTTTCCTATCTGATCCCCCTGTATATTCCTGTTGTGCACAAAGCACTTATGAAAGGTTGGGTGGTGAACTGGAGGGCGGACCTTACAGTGGCTGCTAAACCCTCTAGCCTTCCAGTTCAGCAGACTCTGTTAGGTCACCCCTACAAATCAGCAGACACTGTTAGGTTAGTCCTTCAGTTTAGCAGACATTTTTAGGTCAGCCCCCCAGGTCATCAGACACTGTAAGGTCAGCCTTCCAGTTCACCAGCCACTGTTAGGTCAGTCCTCCAGTTCACTAGCCAGTGTTGACTGAACAGTGGCTTGTGAACTGGAGGGCTGACCTAGAAGTGGCTGGTGAAGTGGAGGGCTGAACTAACAGAATGAGGGAACTGGAGGACTGACATATGCTACATGGATGGTGGTAAATACAGGTTGCCCACAGTGAGTGGTACATGCAAGTTGCCCACAGTAACCAGCACAAATAAGTTGCTCACAGTGACTGGTACATACAAGTTGCCCACAGTGACTGGTACATACAAGTTGCCCACAGAGACTGGTATATGCAAGTTACCCACAGTGACTGGTAATATAAGTTCTATCTTAAGCTGGGTACACACAGTGATACCGTCAGATCCGATGGTATCAGGGCTTTAAAGGTTATGTCCACCCATAAAGGAGAACTAAACCCAAAATACAAAGGCAGCTCCACAGACTATAATTGTCACTTAGTAAAACCATTTGTCTCTCACCCCTGAATTCAGCCTCTTAGTATAGAAATCATTTATAGAACTTTTCAGAGAATTGGCAATCTACAATGTCACTGCTGGCTTCTAGTGATGCCTCTTCCTGGTGGTCCTGGACCCAAAACTCCTTCTGCACATGCTAACTACGTACCTTGTGTTTGTTTCCCACTCCCCTTATGCTAAGCTGCATGTTACAGTTGAACTCAGAGTCCCCACCTGCCAGTGTCTCTCAGCCAATCATTAGAGATAGCAGTGAATATTATTAGCAGATTTTCCTGCTCAAAGTTGTTAACCCTTTTCATATGTATTTAGGAACCAACTTGTTAACCCCTTTATATTTGTGAGCTTCTGCAAGAGACTGTCATGCTAATTTACCCAGAATCGCTGGGCAGATATATGAAGTCTTGCTAGCCAGTTCGCTAACGGCTAGCGCAACTTTAACTCTGTATTAGCGTTGGATTCGGGGGGTTATGCAAAAATCACCCGCTCAACTGACGTCCGTGATTCAATATTGCGTTTTAGCCTGACTGGGATTTACCCACATTCAAAAACGTGATATTGAATGGCGAACAGGAAATTTACCCACAGCGATAGCGGCTCTGGGTAAATGTGTATCTTTATGTGTTTATTTCTGCACTTTACCATTTATATTAGTGTAAGTATTGCTGCAATGTACATTTAGGGCAAAGCCACACTGCAACGCATCTGAATCGCACAAACAATCGCATGCCATTTACATGTGTTTGCACTTGAGATTTCTCCATTTTCATTCTGAAAACACATGTAGTTGCAAGATTGCAAGTTTTTGGTGCGTTGCTGTGATTTCAATACAATTGGAAAATCGCAATTGCCTGAAAAACGCGCTTGTGTGGCCTAGCCCTTAGAAGTTTAATGCAAGCTGCATTGGTTTCCGTTTAGCCATACAGCATGTATTTAATGCAATGAAACTTAGCTTTGCAGCAGGTCAATTTTTTGAGGCTGCCCCAATTAAGTGCAAGGTAGGATGCACGTTCGCAATAATGCGCGACCATGCTCGCTTCCGTGCATGGGTGTTGCGCTTCCACCATTGGACCCTAGCAGAGCGCATGCAATACAGACCAAAAATGGCGATCACATGCACTCCAATAGCACACTTAAATACATCGCATGTTGTGGGGTCGGTCCCATAGCCTGCACTCCCACTAGAACAATCGGATCGCAAACCGCGCTAGTAGGAGTAGTCCTAAGAGTTTGAGTCTTAAAGGGAAAGGTGGCAACCCCAGTTGAATTGAACTGACCACTTTACGAGGTACACTTATAAAAACAAAACAGCTCAGAGCTGCAGGTGCAGCATATTGAGTTGCACATGGTCTTAGCACAGCTCTGTGCAAGGCATTTTACAGGTCACCTTTGCCTTTAAGACCCAAACACGTATTAAATCTACATGTTGCAGTGCTAAGTACCATACAAACTCTATCAGCCTGCATCATGCTTCTAAAGAAAATACTAACAACCTATTGTTGTGTAGATATTATCAGGCCTGTGTAATAAAAGTTCTTAAAATCTGATTGGTTGGGGCACAATTTGCACCATTTTTAATGATAAGAGCTTTTAATACATAGGCCTGTATATGCATTGTGCAGAGCTGTCCTAAAATCAGGTTCACGTCACTATCTTCCCCCTACAGTTCTGCACCATGGTGGTTTCTATAAAAACACACATACTACCGTACTAACATTCCCCTTTAAGAATCTACACTGATGAGAAATGCATTGCAGAGCTGTGCTAAGATCAGGTTCACTTCACTGTCCTCCCCCTATAGTTCTGCACCACGTGGTTTCTTTAAAAACACACTTTTCCTACCCTCCAACATTCCCCTTTAAGTAACTTCATTTACCACAAATATTGCTGCTGCAGCTGACAGGGAGAGCTAGAGACCTTCACACTACAGGCCATATTTATAAAGGTGTGGTATTGCCTTCTTTAGTGATTGTTATGGCAATCGTTAATTTATGAACGCTATCGGAAATCTTGTAAATGTACGGTAGCGAACATAAATCTACAACAGCCAGTAGAATATCATTACGGTAGTTTACAGCATGGTATACTACTGCCACGTTCGTACAGTAACGAAAACCCGCGGTATTGCAAGTTTTTAAATATGGCCCTCCAACACTTAAACAATACATTGCAGGTGAAACATACAAAGACACAGGTCTGTAACTGAATAGTGCAGGTTTATTGCAAAACATGCATGCTACATGTTTCTGACCCACTTTTTCAAGTGCTTGAGTGGGTCTGAAACATGTAGCACGCATGTTTTGCAATAAACCTGCAATATTCACAGCGACAGACCTGTGTCTTTGTATGTTTCACCTGCAACAGTGAAAGCCGTAGGTGAGACATACATTATTTCAGATCCGGACACACTAGGTACCCAGACCTATATACATCACACTACAACACTGCTACTAGGAAAGGATTAATCAGCTGCACCACCAATTTGAATATTGAGGATTTAATATATTCCTACATCATAGGGGTTAAGAGGTGGGAGTGGAAATCACACAGGTGCTGATGGAATCAAGGTTAAAGTACTGGCAGGCAAGGGAAAATGTCAGCTTCAAAGTTGGGGAACAAACAGAACCTAAAATGAGCTCATAGAAGTAAAGAAAAGGCCCCTGAGTGGAACCTTCAATGCTGAGATGGATGTTGAGGCAAGTACTTTCTAACTTAAACTTTGATTTTTTGGGTTTAGTTCTCCTTTAATTAACATTTTTAGTATATAATAGTAAATGTGCCCCCAGCCCCAACCGCTATAATTATTTTCTTAGAAAGTCCCCAGATAGTTACTTACCATGCCTTGCTCCTTTACACGGAAATGCAAGCAGGGGGTGGGACCGGCAGACGCGTCTGTGTGGCTGCGAGGCAGCCAATCACGGACGCGGCTGCCGGCTTCTCAGTGCGGCGAAGGAGCGAGGCATGGAACCACTTGGAGCTGGGATAAGATAAGGATATTATTGCACTACACATTGGGGCCAGTAGTGGGGGGAATTATAGGTTTGGGGGTGGACATGCCCTTTAATGTCACTGTGTGTAGAACATTTTCCAAAGATTGCAAGGTTGACAAATGTTCCTGTTTGCCTCGCAATCGTTCAGAAAAGACCGAAAATTTCCCTAGGCCACGGGCGCTTCCCTGTACTAAAGTATAGGGGAGTTGGCCTTGGTTGTGAGAAACACGCAGTCCCGAACGTTCTCTCTATGCTGTGCATAGGGAGAACGCTCGGGACTGTGTGTACCCTGATATTTGAAAAATGACAGATCTTGCAGATCCTGTCTGTCATCTGATCTGTGCATTGTGTATCCACCTTTACTGTGGGTGTTGGCCTTTTACTTTCCGCTTTTTGTCGATTTACTAACATTACCTCCCCGCCTGACCTTTCATTCACATCTTTTGAGGCTCATTCAATTCAGCTCTCCCATCCCTTGTCCCTTCGAGTATCTCTCGTGTACAGACCGCCGTCTACAGCAAAGTAAGCATGGCTTACTTTCTTCCTCTCTGCTGACTGTCCTGTTCTGATTCTGGGGGACTTCAACTGTCACTTTGATGACTCCTCTCTCTCCTGGCCCTCTTGCTTTCTACAATTAACCTCCTTGTTTGATCTTCAGCAATGGACTAACGCTAGTACTCACAAGGTTGGCCACTTCCTGGACCTAGTGTTCACTAAAAACCTCTCAGTCTCGTCTTTTCAATCTAACCCCTTCCTCCTTTCTTATCACCATCTTATCACTTATTAGGCTCAACACCCTCTTCTTCCTCCTGTCCCTCCATCTTATGCATCTGTCCATAATACTAGATCCATAGATCTCCCGGCACTTACCTCTTCCCTGTCCTCTAGTCTCTCCTCCCTTTTGACAGTTGATGACCCTGACTCGCTTGCTAATTCCTATAACTCGATCCTGACTAACACGATAGACTCTACTGCCCCCTTGCATTCCCTCAGACGAGGAACCTCTAATGCTTGTCCGTGGCTCGACCCCATTTCCCGTTCTATACGCAGATGCGTGCCTGCTGCTTAACATACGTGGAGAAAGTCCCGTACAAACGCTGACTTTCTCTATTACAAGTTCATGCTGCAATGTCTCAGCTCTGGGCTCCTGCTGGCAAAACCAAACTATTACCGAAAACTCATAAATAACAACAAATCGAACCCATGTCGACCTGTTCTCCATCTTCAACTCCCTTCTGCGCCCCTCTCCCGCTGACCCTCACCTCAGGACTTTGCCCATTACTTTCAGCTTAAAGTGGATTCCATCTGCATGCCGATATCTGGTCCTAGGGATGACTCAGATTTTGTTGCCCTCTCCTCCTTCAGCTATTCTTGGATCTTTTGCTCCTGTGACCCAATTCAGAAGTCCTCGCCTGCTTCTATCATGTTCGTTCACAACCTGTCCTCTTGATCCCATGCCCTTTGTATTACTGAAGCACTGTAATCATGTGCTTACCCTCATACTCACCCACATATTCAATGCCTCACTTACATCTGGAATTTTCCCTTCTGTCTTTAAGCATGCCCATGTTAAGCCCATACTAAAAAACCCTCGCTGGACCCCTCCTGTTTAGCCAACTACCACCCGGTCTCTCTCTTACTGATAGCCTCTAAACTTCTAGAACATTTAGTCTTCTCCCGGATCGCTAACTACCTTCATGCTCATAACCTATTGGATCCTTTGCAATCTGGATTACGTCCTGCACATTCCACCGAGACGGCTCTGTGTAAGGTTGTAAATGATCTGCAGGTTGCAAAGGCCAATGGTCACTTTTCAATTCTTATCCTCCTTGACCTCTCCTCTGCTTTCGACACAGTCGATCATTCCCTCCTTATGCGGATACTTCACTCTTTGGGCATTCGGAATAAAGTGGCATCCTGGTTTCTATCCTATTTGTTTGACAGAACTTTGTATCTTATGCTAGCAATACCTCTTCTCCTGTTCCTCTTGGTGTGGGGGTCCCGCAGGGGTCTGTTCTTGGACCCTTATTGTTCTCCTTCTACACTATTTCCTTACGAGATGTTATTACCTCTTTTGGCTTCAAGTATCATTTAAATGCAGACAATACACAAATCTATTTGTCCACCCCTACGCTAACTCCTGACATTCAATCATGTGTATCTGACTCCCTCCTTGCCATCTCCTCCTGGATGTCTCAACTTTCTAAAACTGAACTGAATGTTTTTCCACCTAAACCTGGTCCTGTCCCATCTTTCTCCATCTCTGTTGACAATACCCCCATTTCCCCTATCCAATCTGCACACTGCCTATGGGTAATCCTCTCCCTCCTTTTCAAACCACATTAACCACATGTTGCGAAAACCTGCCATTTCTTCCTTCGCAATATAGGCAAAATTTGCAGGTTCCTTTCTCTCCCGACCACCGCTATGCTTATGCATGCTCTCCTCCTATCGTGCCTGGACTATTGCAACCTACTACTTTCTGGTCTTCCTGCTTCCCACCTCTATAATTAACTCCGACACAAGTATTGTTTCGCTCTCTAATAAACTGGATCCAAAATCTGTACCGGAAAACAACCTGGCTCCCCCTTACACAGCACATTGTGTACAAGATCCTTCTCCTAACATTTAAATCCCTTCGCTCTGCTGCTCCTCCTTATATTTCCTCTCTAGTCTCCTCCGATCATCGCAGAACCAGCTCCTGTACAGACCCCCCATTCGTACTGCTTCCTCTCGCCTTAAACCTTTCTCTCTCCTCGTGGCCCCATCCTCTGGAATTCTATTCCCCTCTCTCTACATCAAAAAAACCTCTATTAGCAGGTTTAAATCTATCCTTACATCCTACCTATCTGGTAACCAGCCACGTATATGATTGTTTTATTTGCACTGCATAAGTCTCACTTATATATACCCATTCCATTGTATCACAATGTTACCCACCTAACTAGAATGTAAGCTGTACAGGGCAGGGACCTCCTTTCCTGAACTGTCTATGTTGTTGTTCCCCTTGTATGAATTTATTGTATTTCGTTACTGTACAGCGCTGCGTCCCCAAGTGGCGCTTTATAAATAAACTATACATACATACAAAATAGAACCAAAATCATTTTAACCATGTGTTGTTGTGACATTCATTACTGCCCCAAATTATGCAGTTTTTCTATCACTTAAATTACTTTGTTCAGTAAGTGTTAGGCCACACTGGCACTATTCTTACGCGTTTCCGACTGTGTTCCATGATTCGTTATACTAGCATGTAATGCTCACTAGCTATCTGTTGTATTCAATTAGATCAACTGGACTTGAAGTTTAGTTCTTGAAGACGTTTCGCTAGTCATCCACTGGCTTTCTCAATGCAGAATGACTTGTACAAGAATCTGTGGCAATTATGTACCCTGGAAAATCCCAATTAGCATATCACCAGCCAAGTGTAAGGGCAGGATTGCATAGTGGCTAAGAGGTGTTATAGGAACACCCAGGGTAAGGTGTCAAAACAGCATTGTACATGGCAGACAGTTGTTGTTGACCCCACCACCTCTATTTAGGCTTGGTTTCTTTATTTTCACATAAATGATCTCCTTAATACCTCTTGAACCAGTCACATTCCTTTGCCAATATGTTAACATTACAATCTTCAAAGGTATGTCCTTTATCCTTAAGATGCAGGTACACGGCTGAGTCCTGACCCGAGGAATTGGCTCTTCTGTGCTGGGCCATACGTTGATGCAGTTGCTGTTTGGTCTCCCCCACATACAAATCAGAGCATTCTTCACTGCACTGCACTGCATATATGATGTCGCTTTTCTTGTGTTTCGGTATTGGGTCTTTCAGATGTACCAATTGCTGCCTCAGTGTGTTGTTCAGTTTAAAGCAGAAAGGGATACGATGTTTTTTTGAAAATTCTCCTTAATTTCTCGGAGACCCCTGCTACATATGGGATGACCATGTTCTTTCTCCTGTCTTGCTTTTCCCCTTCACTGTTGGTATTCGTGTTCTTTTCTTTCCTTCTACTTCTATTGACAAAGGCCCAGTCTGGATATCCACAAGTTTTAGGGCTCCTCTGAGATGTTTCATTTCTTTAGCCTTCGTCTCTGTGCTAGTGGGGATGTTCTCAGTTCTGTGTTGCAGGGTTCTGATGACACCCAGCTTGTGATCTAAAGGGTGGTGAGAGTCAAACATCAAATACTGATCTGTGTGTGTTGGTTTTCTGTAAACCTCTACTTCCAGTTTACCATTTTCCTTTTCTTGTACAAGTCATTCTGAATTGAGAAAGCCAGTTGGATGACTAGCGAAACGTCTTCAAGAACTAAACTTCAAGTCCAGTTGATCTAATTGAATACAACAGATATACCATGACCTGGATGAATGAGAACCTTCACAAGCATTACATGCTAGTGCATTTCAGTGTGTGTGGACAATATCAGGCCTATGCAATTAAAGTTCTTATCATTAAAGGGCATGTCCACCCCCAAAACTATAATCCCCCCCCACTACTGTCCCCAATCTGTAGTGTATAAAAATCCTTACCTTACATCCCAGAAAGTCCCAAAAACTGGCCACCAGGAGTACTGCAGAGTCCATATAAGATTCTGCCTCCTTGCGCAGAAGAGCCCCCCCTCCCTATCCCCCCCTAGCATTAAACCCCTTTGCCATAATATAGTTATTGGTCCCCCAGGGCCAACCGCATTACTATTATAGCAAGAAAGTCCCCCGATCTTTACTTACCTTACATATCTCCTTCGCCGTTCTACACTACTGGCAGCCGTGTCCGTGATTGGCTGCCTCTCAGCCAATCATCGATGCGGCTGCTGGTCCTGCCCCCCTGCTTGCAGTTCTATGCAAGCAGGGGGCTGGGATTGTGCGGAGGAGAGAGGTGAGGTAAGTAAACATCGGGGAACTTTCTTGCTATAATAGTAATGCGGTTGGGGCTGGGGGATCAATGACTATAATATGGTACAAAGTTAGTTTAAAGGGTGGACATACCCTTTAAAAATGTTGCTAATTTTGCCCCAATCAATCAGATGTTAGTTTTCAATTGGTAAACAACATCTGATTGGTGGCGGCAAAATTAGCTCCATTTTCAATTATAAGAACTTTTATTACATAGGCCTGTATGTGATGTACTGTGATCTGTTTTCAAATCGCATGCGAATCAAATGCGTTCCAATAACATTCGTGCGAAATTTGGATTGCAACTACACGGTAATGCACGTGAATTGTGCTGAATTATGATTGTGCTTTTTACGCACATTACCTGAATTAAAGGCATCATTCATTTTGTTATGCATACCCTCCAACATTCCCCTTTAAGGAAAATATTGGAAATAGTTCAGAGAAGGGGAACTAAAATAATAAAGGGAATGGAGGGGCTTGACTTTGCAGACAGATTAGACAAGTTAGGGCTGTTTACATTGGAGAAGCGACGTTTGCGTGGGAATATAACTTAATACAAATATATTAATGAGCCATACAGTAAAATTTCTGATGCACTGTTCACTAATAGGTCATATCAGAGGACACGTGGACATCCTTTAAAGTGCATGCCCACCCCCAAAACTATAATTTAACCCACTACTGGCCCCACTCTGTAATGTAATAAAATCCTTACCTCCCATCCCAGCTCCAAATGATTCTCCTGTAATGTCCCTCCAAAGTCCATAAAACTGACCACCAGGAGCCTGGCAGAGTCCATATAGGATATTGTATCTGGATACATATAATACATGTGTCCCAACTGAGCATCTGCTTTGTGTGAGAGCCCTGCCAGGACAGATGACTGTTGGTCACAGTAACAGTGGCTGCAGCCAGCAGCGCATGTGACAGACTGATCATGTGGTCCCATAGGGAACTGCATGATTGGCCGTGATTTACTAAATGACCCATTGGTCTGATACGGACGACCGAACTCAGTCGCGGCTGGCCGCCCCACACCATCACATATTTACAGCTGACTATTGGTTAGTTTCTGGTGTTTACCCAGCCTTAAGGTTTGTACACACATGCGATCGCGGGTGCCAACCCGTGAAGCACGATGTGTAATCGTGCCATGTGTGGGCACTTTATCGGCTAAAATGGCCGTTCTGTCACTACACGGCACAGATATAATCCGAGACGGCCATTCGCACACGTCGTGCGTCGGCACCGGTGATCGCATGTGTGCATGAACCTTTAGACTTTATAGATTATAACTGCCAAGTAGGTGGTATTTGGAAGTGAGTGCAAATATGATAAAGTTTATGACTCTTAACAGGAAGATTCACCCAGAGGCACAAGCTCTCTGGGCAAATCTCCCATATCTGATTTACCAGAGGCTGTCCGATTTTGGGTGAATCTCACCCGCACGTAAGTATTTATCGCCAGCTATTAGTTGGTGTTTAATACTTACGTGTAAATAGGCACGCAACCTCTGGTAAATTACTTTGAAATGGCCGCACGAGTGCCTCTTCTGGTACTCGCACTGCCGCCGCAAAGCGGGCATTAACATTGCGCCAACCAATCGACCCATATAATGCTTCCCTAATCCAATATTCTAATAGCTATGGATGTAAGGGAAGGGCAGATGAATAACTTGCATGTTCATACCCTTGGGTAGCAAGCGCTAAAGCATGACCATGGTCTTTTAATGTCTGTAAGTCAAGAAAATGTCTTTATTCCAGAATGTATGAAAACTTTGAAAAAAGGTTTTCCAGAATTCTGTGCAGTTAGGGAATGCTGGGAGTTGTAGTTTTAAACATGTGAAAAGTACATTAAGAAGACACTAACTGCAAAACAGAATGCTGGGATTTGTAGTTTTCAAACATGTGAAAGGTCACAAGCTTAGGCTGTATTAGATCTAGACAGATGCCTTAGCTACAGGATATTAAGAAAAAATATTAGTTTGATCTTGCCAGAACCACCTTTCCCATTCTTCTATGCCACAGACAGGCGGTTCTTGCAGGATTGGTCTAATGTGCGGGAGCACTCGGTCGGGAAAGTAAAATCGGATATATGTATGGGCTGCTTTTGATTGCCCAAAGGTGCTGTTTAGATTGCCTGGGTCAGTTCTCAGACCTGCAGGTTTATTCCACATAGACCCTATATATTCTAGCTGGCAGGTAGTATAGGTAGTATATATAAGTGTGTGTTTGTTCATTTAATATGATGCAATTATTTGTTGTTGTTTTTTTAGGACCTTCAGACTAATTTTATTATTGCCCCCCTGGATGTTTCCTGATGGTTCCTGTAAGCACTGCAATTACACATAGCAAAACATAAACACATAATTTCCACTGTGCACCAACGGGCACACTTTTGCTAGTTAATACATATAATGTAGTTCTGGTTGGTACAGGGATACTATATAACATTGAGAATTACTGGTAGTAATACATATACTGAAGGTCTGGTTGGTACTGGGATACTATATAATATTGAGAATTACTGGTATTAATACATATACTGTAGTTCTGGTTAGTACGGGGATACTATATAATATTGAGAATTACCAGTATTAATACATATATTGTAGTTCTGGTTGATACGGGGATCATATATAATAAAACCCTAAGTGTGCGTCCCTGTGTCCGTGTGTGTGTGTGTGTCACTGCAGTTCCTAAGGACTCACCACTAGAGGGAGAGTCTCTGCAGTTCCTATTGACTCACCACTAGAGGGAGAGTCTCTGCAGTTCCTATTGACTCACCACTAGAGGGAGAGTGTCTGCAGTTCCTATTGACTCACAACTAGAGGGAGAAACACAGGAAACACACAGAGGGAGAACAGCAATTAAACAGACTGCAGGTAAGGTTGCTTGGGACAGGGGCCCCTGGATTTGGGACAGAGGGGGGGGCCCTGGATTTGGGACAGAGGGGGGGCCCTTGGATTTGGGACAGACGGGGGCCCCCCTGAATTTGGGACAGACGGGGGCCCCCCTGAATTTGGGACAGAGGGGGGGCCCTGAATTTGGTACAGAGGGGGGGCCCTGGATTTGGTACAGAGGGGGGAGCCCTGGATTTGGTACAGAGGGGGGAGCCCTGGATTTGGTACAGAGGGGGGAGCCCTGGATTTGGTACAGAGGGGGGAGCCCTGGATTTGGTACAGAGGGGGGAGCCCTGGATTTGGTACAGAGGGGGGAGCCCTGGATTTGGGACAGAGAGGGGGCTGGATTTGGGACAGAGGAGGGCCTCTGGATTTGGGACAGAGGGGGGCCTCTGGATTTGGACAGAGGGGGGACTCTGGCCATGGGACACTAAGAGGGTACTCTGGCCTTGGGGCATGGAGGAGGACTATGGCCTTGGAACAATAGTCACTTCCCCATGGTGTGATCTAGGGCAGTGGGCCAAAATCAAAATTTTTTTTTAAAGATAAAGCGATTTTATTTTTTGTTAAAAGATAAAGCGGGTGCAGGATTGTGTCTCTGTCACGCTTTTGCCTAGTGCTGGTTCTTGGCAGGGAATGTGTGTGAAGCACAATGTTTTGGATTGGGACCTCTGTCTATGGCACAATCATTTGCTACCTTGGAACACCCACCTTACTCTTCTGGCACGGTAATGGCATGGCCAACTCCAATGGAAGGCTCTTTGTCACACCTCCCTTCACTCCTGAGTTCCGGGCTAGATAAGTGATCAGTTGTTACAGCAGTGAATGCATTCAAACCTTACTATGCTGCTATTTATTTGTGCAGTCCCAAGCAGTGTCATAACTATAGATCTGCCTGCTAGATATTGTAATCAGCTGATCGCACCTATCATAAGGTTCATACACACGTGCAATTGTGGGACCCGCGCCGCATGATGTGTATGAACGTTTGTTTCATTCGGAGACCCGGCCGATCAGCTGTTTAAAAAAGAGCTGATTGCGCTATCTAGCAGGCAGATCTATAGTTACATCACTACTTGGGACTGCACAAATGGATAGCAATGTGATAGATCTTGGATGAAAGGCCGGATTCGGCCCATGGGCCTTGAGTTTCACACATGTGATCTAGGAGATGGACGGAGGCGAAATTAGGAGACAAAGGGGTGGGCAGAGTTACAGGGGCATTACGGGGGGTTCCAGGGGCATGGCATCCAGGTAAGGGGTGTTCCAGGGGAGGAGGCTGACAGACTTTGCAGTCGTGGAAGTTTGGGGTGGCAGTGCTAGAGACAAAGAAATCAGGAGGCATTCACAACTTCAGGGAGGGTTGGGATACCTGCCATACTGATCTCTCCTGCATCTGGTCTATCTTACAGGATCCATTACTGTTTTGCCTCATAGGAGGTGGTGAAATTCGCTTTTCACAGCCCAGGGTTTCTCTACATAGTACTGCAACACAATAACCATTGTTAAGTGCTAGGCCACACTGCTGCGTTTTTTTTTGTGCATGTGTTTGCGCTTGCGTTTTTTCATATTGAAAACGCGGCAACGCACCGAAAATGCGCGTTTTCGGTTGCGTTGCGATTTGATTTTTAATCACATGCGTTAGTTAATGAAAAAAGCGTATGCGCAAATGCTATGAAATCACACATGAAATCGCATGCGATTGCGCTTGCGTTGCAGTGTGGCCATGCAATACGCAACACCCATGCAATAGACCTTCCGGCTCTATCCTCCTCTCTCAGTTCTAGCTGCGCTGCCCTCATGTCTGACTCTAACCCTGATTCCCTAATACATTCGTATAACTTTTATCCACTACTATTGACTCCTTTGCAACCCCTACAAACTTACAAATATCGCCCTGCTAATCCCCGTTCTTGGCTCAATTCAGATACCAAGTTCCTATCCCACTGTACTCGTGTAGCTGAGCGCCTGTGGAAGAAGTCACGCAGTCAGGCAGACTTTAACTATTTCAAGCTTATGTTGTTGTGTTCTAATTCGGCTCTTTCAGCAGCAAAACACTCCTACTTTAGCACACTTATAAACAATAACAAAAATAACCCACGTCGTCTATTTTCGCTATTTAACACTCTCTTGCAGCCCTCCTCTACTGACACTCTTCATTCCATTAACGTTCCTCAGGATTTTGCAGACTACTTTAGAAATAAAATAGATGATATCCGCACTCTAATCCCCTTACCCCAGGACAACTCTCGCCTTCTTTTGCCTGCCCAACCACCTGCAGTTCTGGAATCTTTCACCCCTGTCACTCATTCTAAAGTCTTCGACCTCCTTTTGTCCTCGCTGCTTACAGTGTGTACCCTTGATCCCATGCCCTCCTTCCTACTCAGACACTGCACTAAAATCCTTTTCCCCACTCTTGCTCACATTTTTAATTCCTCTCTGATCTCTGGGATTTTTCCTGCTGTCTTAAACATGCTTGTGTCAAACCTCTTCTCAAAAAACCCTCTCTGGGCCATACCTGTCTCAAACTACCACACTGTCTCCCTTTTACTGTTTGCATCAAAACTCCTTGAACGTCTTGTCTCTACACGCATTACTAAATACCTCCATGCTAATAACTTATTGGACCTGTTACAATCAGAATTCCGACTGGGTCATTCAACTGAAACGGCCCTCTGCAAAGTCTAAAATTACCTATAAACTGCCAAGGCCAAAAGACAGTTCTCGGTCCTCATTCTCCTTGACCTATCGGCTGCCTTTGATGATGTGGACCACTCTCTTCTTATGCAGATTCTATATTCTCTGGGCATCTGAAATCAAGCTGCGGCATGGTTGTCTTATCTCTCTAACAGATCTTTCTCTGTCTCATTTGCTAATAAGACTTTCTCTCCTGTTCTGCTTAGTGTGGGGGTCCCTTAGGGCTCGGTTTTAGGACCCTTGCTGTTCTCCCTCTACACTATCTCTCTGGGAGAAATAAGCAGTTCTTTCAGTTTTAAGTATCACTTATATGCTGATGATACCCAGATTTACTTGTCCACCCGGCGCTAACCCCTGAAGTTCAATCCCAAATCTCTAAATGTCTGCTCTCTATCTCTTCCTGGATGTCTCACCGCAACCTTAAACTCAATCTATTTAATTTTATCCAATCCAATTAATAATTCCCCCCCCTAAACTGGGACCTAGTCCACCCTTCTCCATCTCTATTGACAATATGGTCATTAACCCAGTTGAATCTGCACGCTGCCTTGAAGTGATCTTTGACTCCTCTCTTTTCTTCCATCATCACATTAACAATGTCGTTAGGACCTGTCATTTTCTCCTTCACAATATTGCCCAGATCCACCCTTTTCTCTCTCTCCAATACTAAAATGCTCATCCATGCCCTTATAATCTCCCGTCTTGACTACTGTAACATTCTACTACTTGGACTCCAGGCTTCTTATCTCTCTCCTCTCCAGTCTATCTTAAGCTGGGTACACACGATGAGATATTTCGGTCCGATCGACCAATAGTTCAGTGTATCGGTCGATTGGACTGAAATTATCGCATCCGAATGCAGCCATGTCCGATCGATCGTTCGTCCGAATCAGACGAAAGGACGATTGGACATGGTGGAAAACCTCGTCCGATCGTGCGGTCCTCTATGGACCGCACGACCGGTCTCGGTAACTGTCGGACGCGGCTGCTTTTGCCGCGACCAGCAGTCCTTCTTCCTGGCCGACAGGTCGAAAGTATCGAAAGGAAAAATTGCTAGGTGTGTACCTAGCTTTAAACTCTGCAGCTCAGATCATCTCGCTCTCATCCAAAAGAGATCCTGCAACCCCGATACTTCAGTCCATAGGGTGGCTTCCCATCAAACAATGAATCATATTCAATACCCTACTTTTAACCTTTAAATCCCTTCACTCTACTGCACCTCCCTACTTATCTTCACTCTTGGCCCCTATGTTCCAGGCCGTTCCCTTCGTTCCTCGCAAGGAAATCTTCTCCACAGACCCCAACTAACACTGCTGCCTCCCACCTTAAACCATTCTCTCTTGCAGCTCCCTACCTTTGAAACTCTCTCGCTTCGTCGCCTGGTGACATCCATTAATACTTTCAAATCTAGACTGTTATGCTACCTTTGTGAGCATCAGCAGAACAAATGATTGTTAGCCATCTCAAGCAGTTTGTACCCATCCCCCGCACTTGTATCTGTATGTTGTCCCTCCCACTTAGATTGTAAGCTCTTCAGGGCAGGGATCTCATTCCTAATATGTCAATGCTTGTTGCACTTATATCATAATATACATAATTTACATATATGCTTTCTTAACCGATGTATGAAATTGTATTTTATTTATTTAATTTAATTTTTATCTATCTGTATAATGGCTTGCACTTATCCCCTTGTTTGTATACTCTGTATTTTTTAATGTACAGCGCTGCGTACCCAAGTGGCGCTTTATAAATAAAATTATACATACATACATACATACATACATACATACATACATACAAAGAGGGTAGGTACCTTCTTAAGATCCCAATAGCCTCACAACTCTTTACCTTGGTGAACTTTTACCCTCCCAATATGCAGCAATCCACTACCTGCCTTACATATGTTTCAGACCTACAATCCTTCCTGGAAGGAAAATAATATTGGGAGGCTACTTTAATTTTGCCCTTGACCCTAACCTAGACACGACAGGCCTCTGTCATACATAATACAGACTCCTGAACAGAATAAAAAAAGAATTAAAGGATATGTGTTTAATGGATGTCTGGAGAATCCTTTTTTCCCACATCAAGGGACTAGAAATGTTCGAAACTGATGAGTTTCGTCCAGTTTTCGGATTTTCGAATTTTCGAAAATCCGAAAACGGACCCATAGAAGTCTATGGGAGAAAAAAATTCAAATGTTTCTATCAATTTGAAGGGTGAAATAGTAATAGTAGGTTACTGTAAATAACACCTGGGGAATGGTCTGGGGAACTAATAAATATAAGTAAAACTCATTTAAAATCTTTCCTCATGATCGGGCTGTTTTCGAGCTTTCGCAGGCTATTTTCGAGGGTTACCGAAATCGAACACTACTTTCGAGGGTTATCGATATCACAAATACGAGGGTTACCGAAATCAGCTTGTCCATTCGGGGGTTGGCGAAATAGGCACAAACATTAGAGGGTTACCGAAATCAATCGCTACTTTTCGAGGGTTGATGGACTTACGATTTCGAGGGTTAACAGGATTCGTACAATTATCGAGGGTTACCGAAATCGATCCCCACCTACGATACAAGTTTTCGAGGGTTACCGAAATCGATCCCCACCTACGATACAAGTTTTCGAGGGTTACCGAAATCGATCCATGCTTTCGAGGGTTACCGAAAACGGTGATAAAAATCGAAAACTCGGAAAATTCGAGTTTCGAAAAATCCGGGAGTTCCGAAAGTTTTGTCGAGACTTCGAAACCGCTGGATTCGATTCGAAACTGGGTTCTATTAGAACCCAAAGTACATCTCTACAAGGGACTTTTCATATTACTCCACTGTATATAACTCCTATAGCCGAATCAATTATTTTTTTTATCTCCCACTCTTTATCATGGAGCCCACAAAGTCACTATGGTTCCATAGTATGGTCCGATCATGCCCCCCTATACCTACACCTTACTTTTCCAGACCACTGTAGTAAACCCTGGCATTGGCGTCTAAATGAACAGTTTTAAAATGACCCTGAATGCCACAAATCAATAATAAACACTATAACAGAATTCAAAGTCACACATACAACTGGCACGTCACCCCCCTTAATAAAATGGGAAGCTTTAAAATGTGTCCTGAGGGGTCTCCTTATCCAACATGGTGCAAGAATAAAAAAAAGAATACTCAACATATCCATACACTCCAAAATACTATCAGGGTTATTCAATAAAAGTTCTTATCGTTTAAAATGGTGCTAATTTAGCCCCAACCAATCAGATATTAGCTTTTAACCCTTTCCCTGCCACAGATCGTATATTCACGATCTGTGCAGTGAATGCACAAACTGCCACAGATCGTGAATATACGATCTGTGGCTTCCCCCCTCCAAAAAAAATTTTGCCCCCCGCTAGGGGCGATCGGGGGGCAGCATTCAACTGCCCCCCTAGCCCCCTCGATCCCCCCTCGGTTTTGTCCAAATCCGAGGGGGGGATCAGGAGATATGGTACCTTTTATGCTGCATCAGCCGGTCCCACGAGGAGGAGGTGAGGTGGAGCTCTTGAGAAACGGAAATGGAGACCCCGGTGACTCACAGAACTTTTTCCTTCACCGGGGTCTTCCATTAGAGTGGTATAAGACTGCTCCCTAGTGGTCTAGTGGAGGTACTGCAGTGTGAACTCCAGATCATGCTGCAGTACCTAGTATAGCACAAGCTGTCATGCTTGACAGCCTTACTATACATTTTGTGAATGAAACTCAAAGTTCCATTCACAAATAGGATTTTTTCTAAGTCTTTGCTACTTAGCATGGGGGACAGAGATCAAAATTTGGTTATCACAATGAATGAAAAATCACTTCCTGGAAAATGATTTCCGGGGAGTGATTTTTCCGATCGGATTTCGAATTGGAAAACGGGCATTTATGCCCGTATTCCAAGTTCGGTATCATTCCCTAAGATGATTTGATGATCATCTTTGGGAATGATCCCCCCAAAAAGGGAAAGCACACAAATAAAATCTAAAGTGATACACACACCTTTTTTTTTTTTTTTTTTTTTTTTACCTAAAAACTTAAATTAGCAAAAAATTGTCCTCCAAGCTTCCCAATGTCCCCGGTGATATCGCTAAAGTAAACGCGGATCATTATTTGTTCGATTTCAAGGGAAACTAAGCCTATTTTAGTAGGGAATTTTGCAGAGGTAACCAAAACAGACCAGATTGAATTTTTAGGATCAGTAAAAGGTGCAAAAACTTGTGGGACTCTCCGTACTAACTGCTTTTCACTAAAATACCACTAAAAGGGGGAGTGGGGATAGGTGTGGGGGTGGGTTGTGGCGTTTTTTTTTTATTTTTCTTGTAATTGCAATTGTGCATGGATCCCATTTGAGCTAGTTGTGGCCCCGTCTCTGTTTGCACCCACCCTTATGCATACCGTTTGATTCAGCCATGTGGGAGATTGCCATTTAGTGGGTTTTTTACTTGCCAGTGGGTTTGGTAGGATTTCAACCATTGAGTCCTCTTATTTTATTTTTTCACAAAATCTCCTAAAAGCACGGAGTTCTATGGATAACAGCCCTGGAATTCTTCATGTATATACAAAGCATGATACCATCACGTAGCTGAAGGTGTGTAGCTTCCAAAAATATATGTTTGTGGGGTATTTCCAAGTTGATTAGGCTGTTCAAATTACAGAACACTTTGATTTTTTCTTGTACCGTAATACTCGAGTATAAACCGACCCGAGTATAAACCGAGGTACCCAATTTCACCTAAAAATCCTAATAAAGTTATTGACCCGAGTATAAACCGAGGGTGAGAAACTTGGCACTCAAGATGTTTGAAACTACAACCTCCCAGCTAATAAGCATGCTGGGAGTTGTAGTTTCCAAACATCTTGAATGCCAAGTGAGGGTGGCATTCAAGATGTTTGGAACTACAACTCCCAGCATGCTTTATTCTGGGAGTTGTGTTTCCAAACATCTTGAATGCCACCCTCACTTGGCATTCAAGATGTTTGGAAACTACAATTCCCAGCTATAAAGCATGCTGGGAGTTGTAGTTCCCAAACATCTTGAATGCCCCCTCCCCCTCAGTTTTTCAGTTTGTACCTGTGGGCTCTTCTCCCTGTGGACTCTTCTCCCTGTGGACTTTCTCTTCTCCCTGTGGACTCTTCTCCTGGACTCTCTCCCGTGGACTCTTCTCCTGGACTCTTCTCCTGGACTCTCTCCTGGACTCTTCTCCTGTGGACGACTTCTTCTATCTTCCTCCATCCATCCCGGCAGGTACGGTATCAGCATTCCGGCAGCCGCGCGCCCATTCCTGTACTGGCGCGCCGGCTGACGTCACTGCCGGCGGCCGGGCTTGGCGCCGGGCAGTGACGTCGGCCGCGCGCCAGTGCAGAAAAGGATCGCGCGGCTGCGGAATGCCCAGGTAAGTGGTTGACTCGAGATAAACCGAGTCCGAGTTTTCAGGCTGATTTTTCAGCCTGAAAAACTCTGTTATTCGAGTATATACGGTAATTGACTTGTGCATGCGTCCAATTTGAGCTAGTTGGTGGCCCGTCTCTGTGTGCACCCACACATATGCATACCGTTTGATGCAGGATATGTGGGAGATTGACATTTAGTGGGTTTTTTTGCTTGTCAAAAGGTTTAGGTAGGATTTCAACCCTTGAATCATCTTATTTTTTTTTCACAAAACCTCTAAAAACACGGACTTCTTGGATCAGTGGGTCTGGAATTCTTCATGTATGTATGAAAACATGCATCGTAACGTAGCTGAAGGTGTGTAGATTCCAAAAATATATAGTTTGTGGGGAGTTTCCATGTTTCGGGACTGTTTCCTAGAAAAAATGTAAGCTGTTCAAATTACAGAGCACTTTGATTCTTTCTTGTAATTGCATTTGTGCATGCGTCCCATTTGAGCTAGTTGGTGGCCACGTCTCTGTACTCCACACATATGCATACGTTTGATTCAAACATGTGGGAGATTGATATTTAGTGGGGTGTTATTTGTGGGGCATTTCCAAGTTTTGGGGCTGTTTGAAATACAGAGCACTTTGATTTTTTTTTGTAATTACACTTGTGCATGCGTCCGATTTGAGCTAGTTGGTGCCACGTCTCTGTACATCCACACATATGGCATACTGTTTGATTCAGAACATGTGGGAGAGTGATATTTAGTGGGGGGGTTTATTTGTGGGGGCATTTCCAAGTTTTGGGGCTGTTTGAAATTACAGAGCACTTTGATTTTTCTTGTAATCACACTTGTGCATGTGTCCCATTTGAGCTAGTTGTGGCCATGTCCCTGTGTACATCCACGCATATGGCATACCTTTTGATTCAGGGCATTTGTAAGATTGATAATGACAAGTTTTTTTACATGACATGGAAATTTGCCATGATTTTTAACTTTGATTGTATTTTTATAATTTTTCCTGAAAATCTGGTAAAAAAGCGAAATTTTACATGACACTGCGCTCATACCATTGGTGGTATGCATAAAAGAATCAACACCATGTGTGTAGCTGAAGATGTGTAGATCCAAAATATATAGTTTGGGGGGTATTTCTAATTAGAGGGGTGTTTAGTCTGACAAATCTGAAAAGTTGCTTTAATTGGCCCATTGTTCATAGGCTCACTTTGTGGCTAGTTGATTCCACGTTTGCGTGTGTAACCATACATAGGGCATACCGTTTGATTCAGGACATTTGGGAGATTGATATTTGGTAACTTTTTTTTACATTACTTGGATTTTGGCATGATTTCTACCTTTTGAGAGTGTTTTTTTTTCAAATTTTTTAGAAAATCTGCTAAACTGTGAACTTCTACGATGAACTGCGCCCACACCATTGATGGTACAAATGAACAAACTACAGCTTTCGTAGATAAAGGTGTGTGGATTTGAGAAATATATGGTTGTGGGGGTTGTTTTTGTGGGGAAAAATTGCAGACGGTTTCAAATTCAGATTTGGCTAATATTTTTGCTGTTTTCTGAGCCATTGTGCATTGTTTCCACTTTGTGGCTTTTGGCTTCCACTTCCACGTGTGTACCACCACACTATGGCATACCGTTTGATTCAGGACATTTGGGAGATTGATATTTAGTAACTTTTTTTTACATTCCATGAGGTTTTGGCATGATTTCTACCTTTTGAAGTAGTTTTTTGTTCATTTTTTCAGACATGCGAACTTCTACGAAGAATTGCGCCCACACCATTGATGGTATGAATGAACAAGCACAGTGTTACATAGCTGAAGTGTGTAAATTTCAGGAATATATGTTTGTGGGGTTATTTCTAAGTTGACGGGGGTTTTGTGGAAAAACTGTAGACTGTCCAAATTCGGAGTTGGCTGAATATTTTTGCTGTTTCTGAGCAATTGTGCATTGTTTCACTTTGTGGCTTTTGGCTTCCACGTCCGCGTGTGTAACCACACATGGCATACCGTTTGATTCAGGACATTTGGGAGATTGATATTTAGTCTTTTTTTTACATTCCATGAGGTTTTGGCATGATTTCTACCTTTTGAAGTTTTTTGTTAATTTTTCAGACAAATGCGAATTTCTACGAAGAATTGCGCCCACGCCATTGATGGTATGAATGAAAACTATAGTGGTACATAGCTGAAGGTGTGTAGATTTCAGGAATATATAGTTTGTGGGGGTTATTTCTAAGTTACGGGGTGTTTTGTGGAAAAAACGCAGAATGTCCAAATTCGAGTTGGCTAAATATTTTCGCCGTTTCTAGCCATCGTGCATTGTCTCACTTTGTGGCTTTTCGCTTCCACATCTGCGGGTGTAACGACACATATAGCATATCGTTTGATTCAGGACTTTGGAGATTGATATTTAGTAACTTTTTTTAATTCCATGAGGTTTTGGCATGATTTTACCTTTTAAATGTTGTTTGATGTTAATTTTTTTTGAAAATCTGGTAAAAGTGCAAACTTCTACGAAGAACTGCGCCCACACCATTGATGGTATGAATGAACAACTACAGCGTTACATACTAAGGTGTGCAGATTTCAGAATATATAGTTTTGTGGGGGTATTATTGAGTTGGGGGGGGTGTTTGTGGAAAAACTTCAGACTGTTCAAATACAAAACTGGCTAATTTTTTTTTGCTGCTACTGCCATTTGGCACTGGTCACGCTCTGGGTATTTGGTAGCCATGTCTCTGGGTACACCCATGAATGTGGCATACCGTTTTATTCGGAGGGTTAGGCTTTCATATTTGAGATGCGTTTGACTTTCCCCCAGTTTTTTAGCTGAAATTCGCATTTGATTTTGTCTCTGATTTTACAGTTGAGGAAAAAAGGAAAATGTGAGAAAGTAACTTACAATTTGACGAAGAGCTGCGTCCAGGTATCTACATTTTGATCGAAACTAACCTCACTCGTAAAATCCAGCGAGTGTGTAGTTTCTAAAAATATCTCACTTGTGGGGATATTTTAGTTAATTTGGAAGATATTCTATGTTAACTGTCAGTAGTGGTTATACATTTTAATTTGGTGTAATATTCTTGAAGGTGCAGTTTTAGTTTGGGGGCGTCTCCTGTACAGGAAAAGTCGGGTACCTACATATATCTGATATCGTTGTACTCGGGAGTATCAGAGCTTTTAGAAACAGTAAGATTTTTTGTGTGTAACCTTAAGATAACTATAAGTAAAAATGGGAAAAATCCATGAAAATTTGCTAATTTTTTATTTTTTTTACATATTTTACCCATAATTCCAGTAAAATTTCCAGAAAAGTTACAAAAATTTGTTACCATGTTTAAGTAGACTTTGTGCTGAAAAAAACAATGTATAATATTCCTGATTTACTGCAAGGTTTCCTACTGTAAAATTAGTCTAAAGCGATTGAGGGCAAAATCCTGAAAATTCTTCTGGCAGTTAACGCAAAAAAACCCTGAAAATCTCCTGGCAGTGAAAGGGTTAAATGTTAAATAAGATCTGATTGGTTGGGGCAAAATTAGCACCTTTTCAAACGATAAGAACTTTTATTAAATCTCCCTGAAGGTCTCCATGGATACTATTTACTGAAACAGGCGTATACAAATCTCTATGCACCTCATAATGATCTAATGATAACCCTGTTCTAATGTTTAGATATACTAATGTTAGATAAAGCCCCGACACCTTCGGATCCAACGGTATCGGGGCTTTATCGTTATGTGTGTACCTTCGTTTCCTGAATGATCGGGTCGGCCGAACGCTTGTTCGGGAAAGACCGAAAATTTCCATCGGCCGCGCTAGACTCCCTATAGAGGAGTCTAGTGCGGCCGATGGAAACACACAGTCCTGAGCATGTTCATAGGGAGAACGCTCGGAACTGTGTGTATGCAGATCTTTGAAAGATGGCAGACAGGATCTTGCAGATCCTGTCTAGCTTAAGGTTTCCTTTCCTTCTTGTTATTTTTCTTTCCTTTCTATCTAATCTTTCTCTCTCTACACCTTTTCTGCATAATACTCATAGGTTCTTATTGTCAATTGTATGCATCAACAATTGTTCTTTCTTGCTAAAAGAATAAAAACTGAATTTACAAAAAAAAAATCTGATTATGGTCAAATTTACTTCCTTCTGCTTTGAGAGCAGAACACGGGCTTGCCACCACAATCCACCAGGTGTACTGTAGTATATGCAATAATAGATCATATATGGTTAATGTTTAGTGTATTTATGTAAAGCACAAATGTGCCACCTAGTGTCAATATTTTGTTTTACTTTCTATTAAGTGTTGTGTAAAGCCTTTCATTAGTGTAAAGGTGACTCCAGCTGTCCTCTGTTGTAAGATTCCAGAAATATAGCTGGTTAACTTTTAGAACATCAGTGGCAGTAAGTAGAATCTTGCAGCACTTTAAAAAGATTTGAGAAGTGGCGGAACTACCACCCCTGCCAACCCCTGCGATCACAGTTGGACCCGGGAGGTAAGAGGGCCACACCCAATGGTCAGCTGTTGATTGGGGGTCGTTCATCGATCTGCTGCAAAATCGTACGTTCCTTCTGTTTTATTAGCAGTTCCGCTATTCCAACCGATATCAAGATTATTAAAATCCCCAATGATCATAATAGGCCCCAAACAAGCTTAGCCCATATTATCATGAAGTCATGCTGACAAATTTACTATTGCATCATATTTCTCATTAAAACCCATAGTATTGATCATATCGAGATATTGCTGGCAGGCTTTTTGTATTTGTAAATATACATTTAATTATACCGCTCATGGTTTTCATCATTCTCATTATCAATGCTAATTCTACTATTCTTCCTTCCTTTACCATAATTCCCCTGGGTGCTATCTAGCCTAGAGATGTTTTCTGCTCCTCCAATCTACCATCTAATCCTATCCTTAATGAAGCACCTGTAATTGACAGTCTGCCAATCTAATACTTCCTGCGCTAGCTTCTTAAAGGGCGTGTCCACCCTTTAAAAACTTGTTATTTGCCCCTAACCCTAACTGCTATTTTTAACACTTTATTAAAGGGCATGTCCATCCCTTTTTTGATAATTGGCTGTAGTGTAGGTCTCCCTCCCCCAGCCCCAAATGCTATAATAGTTTTTACAGAAACTCCCCCGATCATTACTTACCTTACCTCCGACGTACTATCCTGGCCCTCTGCTTGCATGAAACTGCAAGCATGGGGCCGGACTGGCAGCTGCGTCCGTGATTGGCTGAGAGGCAGCCAGTCACGGACACGGCTGCCGGCAGTGGAGAACGCCGGGGGAAAGAGGTACGGTAAGTAATGATCAGGGGAGCTTTGGCAGAAACTACTATAGCAGTTGGGGCTGGGGAAGGGAGCCCCACACTACAGAAAATATTAATAAACACAAGGGGCACAGGCAAAATGACAGGAATCGGGAGGGAATGGGGAAGGGCTGCACTGAGCAAGCCACAAACCTCTGAGAGGACACCTCAGAGGCGGAAACAATTTCCCTCTCTGCCAGGCTCCCTGTGTTCACTTTCTGGAACTTTGGAGGGACAGGAGAACCATTTGGAGCTGAGACGTAAGGTAAGGATTTTTACACACTACACATTGGGGCCAGCAGTGGGGGAGATTGTAGTTTTGGGGGGTGGACAAGCCCTTTAAATGCTTTTCTAACCAGATATTTATTTATTTATTGCCCGTTCTCTCTCTTTCTGGCAGATTTGGGCATGTTCAGAGGAGGCAGCTAAATGAGAAATATGCAAAATACTCCTTTATGTCCCTTAGCATATGCATGTGTCCAGAACCGCTGGTTTAATAACATGCAATATAGCCTAATATATAGAGCCAATCATCTGACCTGCAGACATGACATGTTTCAATCTTGTTAGATCTTGTCATTGCAAGATACAGATTCATGGCTCTATGGTGTAGGACTTGGGCGTACAGTAGACAAGGCAGCTAGAAAGCTTAGGGAGAGGGGGGCCAAAAGGAGCAAATAGCCCTCCACTGAGCATAAAAATGGAGAAACACCTTCTTATAACAGAAGGCATCTTGCAGTCTCATGCTATATATGAATAGCATTGCCCACAAAATCTAAGAAACAAGAAGTAATTGCTTACTCCAAGGTTCCCACAGCTAAACATAAAGGAGTATTCTCCACCCCTTACTCTGCATATCTACACCCCTTACTTGCATTTTCTTGCAAGCAGAGGGCCAGCAGCGCGGCGGAGGAAAGAGGGGAGGTAAGTAACGTTTGGGGAACTTTCTAAGAGTAAAAATAGAGCGGTTGGAGCTGGGGGGACAGGGGGAATCATATATTAAAAAATGGATTTCAGGGTGGACATACCCTTTAAACAAATGAGAGTATGTGATAGCAAAGAAAAAAGGTAAAAAAAATAAATCAGGCCCACCTTAAATATGCAATATACTGAACCTTATTTTTGACCTTAAAGGGTATGTTCACTGAAAAGATGGACTTTTTCCACATTAATTGAAGAATAAAACAGGAGTCAGCAGCCAAAATGTTAACATGCAATCGTGCTCCTCCGCTACTTTTAAAATTTGCTGACTGCACCTGTGCTCCCCTATACTATATGCGCCTCTGTCGTAACTTTAAAATGATTTTTGGATCAATTCAATGATATTTTATGATTATTATTTATATTTGTGTTGGTAGCTCCTTTTGCGGACAGGAAACTCTCTGTTCCTGATGTTAGAGGGGTACCAGAATTAGCCCTTTTTGGTGTTGGTCTTTCTCTGTTTTGTACAATATAACACACAGTGCAGTGATTTGGCAAATCATATCTCAAAGGAAGGCATGTAATAAAAGATTCCATAAAGCTGCTTGAAAAAGAAATTGAAATATAAAATACATATAGAACCATATAATTCATCCAGAATAAAATGATTGTTTACAGTGAACCACAATGCAGAAATCCCTTTTTTTTTTTTTTTAATAACTTTATTTTTATAATAATTTTCTTTCATTTAATTATATTTTATGAACGTTATACAATTTTGTGTGCATAATGATAGAGATTGGCATTGGTTCTGAGTATACATATACATAGGTGGGTATAGTGCAGTTCGCGAGGTCGTATCTTACTAATTTACTTACTTTAACTGATTAATTGGTTGGTTGACCGGTCGGCCTGCTCCGCTGGGTTTTTCTTTTTCCGCTTATGGTGTTCGTAGGGGTAGAAGGCACTGCTCAGGGTGTATCCATTCTTGTATCCCAAGGGGCCCAAGTTTTTGTAAATCGATCTATTTGGTCTCTGACCCTGGCTGTTAGATTTTCCATGGATCTTAGATCTGCGATGGATTGTAGTAAATTTTCTTCTGTCGGGGGCAGTGGGTGTTTCCAGAATAGAGTGATCAGCCTTCTCGTGGCTACTTGTATGTGTACACAGAGTTTATTGGGGTATTTGGAAAGGCCCCTGAATGGAAGGCCCAAGATCCAATGGATAGGATTCATAGGGGTTTGGTACCCGAATAGAGTGTAGATAAGTCTAGAGGCTTGTGTCCATATATTTTGGATATGGGGGCATTCCCAGAGTATATGTAGGAGTGTTCCTTTTTGACCACACCCCCTCCAACATCTGTCTGTTTGGTTTGGCCAGATTTTATGAAGTTTTTCTGGGGTGTAATACCATTCAAGAAGGATTTTGTATGCATTTTCTTTGTAAATTGTGCATATGGAGGTGGTGGCGGCTTGTTTCCATATAGTTTTCCATTCTTCGAGGGTTATAGTCCTATTTAGGAGTGATTGCCAGTGTGTCATATATTTGTGTTTAATTTCTTGTGTTGTGTCAGGGGGTGAGTTTAAGATATTGTATATTTGGGAGATCAGTTTCTTTTGTAGGGGTCCTTTTTTGGAAATATGTTCGAAGGGGGTTTTTGGAGGGAGAGGTTGTCCTTTTGTTTTGGTGGATATATAGTGGCGTATTTGTAGATATGAATAAAATATTCTGTTGGCTACTGCTTTTTGAGTTGTTAAAGTTGTAAAGTCGTATAAGTTCAGTGTTATGGGGTCTAGTAGGTCCTCTATTCTGGTGAGTTTGGTGTTTTTCCAATGTTTTATATGTAGTGGGGTCAGGCTGGAGGGAATTTCTGGGTTGCCGACTATGGGAGTTAAGGGAGATGGATCTGAGATTAAGCCTTGGCTTTTCGGGGTTTTCCTCCAAACCTCTTTAGTTGTGTACATTGTGTAGAGAAGGTCTATTTTTGTATTATGGGATTTGGGGTAGGGAGGTTGTAGTAGGAGTGTTGCGGGATGTATTGGGTAAATCCAGTCTTGTTCTATCTGGACCCACAGTGCCCTAGGCGTTGTGTCGAACCAGTATACTGCATGTTTGAGTTGGGCCGCCTGATAATACTTATTCATGTTGGGGACTGCCAGGCCTCCACTGGAGTGGCCTGACATCATTACTTGTCTGGAAATCCTGTGGGCTTTTTTGGTCCATATAAAGTCTAGGATCTCTTTGTGTAGTGTTTGGATGAATTTCCTCGGAATTTGGACAGGTAGGGTTTCGAATAGGTATAGCCATTTGGGTAGAATAGACATCTTAGTAGTTGTTATTTTCCCAAACCACGAAAGCGTGAGGGTTTTCCATGAATTGAGTAATTTTCTAGTTTCTTTTAGGAGGGGGAGAAAGTTGGCCGAGAAGAGGGCTGGGTAGGTGGGGGTTATGTGAACCCCTAGGTATTTTATATGTTCCCTTTTCCAATTGAATGGGAATGTTTGAGTGAGAGTTTGGTATTGTTGTGGAGGGATGTTTATAGGCATGACTTCAGTTTTGTTTTGATTGATTTTATACCCCGATAGTTCGCTGTATGAGGTTATTTCTTTTAACAGATTTGGTAAAGATATTGTTGGATTAGTGATTGTTAGGAGAACATCGTCGGCATATAGAGAGATGAGATATGAGGTGTGGTTTAGTTCTATGCCTTTGATGTCTGGGTTTGTTCTGATATAGCAAGCCAGGGGTTCTATGGATATGGCATAGAGGAGTGGAGATAGAGGGCATCCCTGTCTCTTGCCGTTGGTGATGTGAAAGGTCTGGGATGTGGTCATGGGGAATTTAACTGAGGCTGTGGAGTAGAGGTTCGTTATTGCAGTTTTAAATTGTCCTTTCAGTCCGAGGTGTTCTAGGGTGGCAAATAGAAATGTCCAGCTTAGTCTATCAAAGGCTTTCTCAGCATCTAGGCTTAGGATCAGGGCTGATTGTGAACGTTTGTTTAGAATGTCTATTAAGTCAATTATTCTGCGGGTGTTGTCGCCGGCTTGTCTTTGGCGAATGAAACCTACTTGATCTCTGAATAATTTTGGGCAGTAGTGGGGCGAGTCTGTTTGCTAGTAGTTTTGTAAAGATTTTGTAGTCGCAGTTCAGAAGGGCTATTGGTCTGTAGCTGGGGCAAAGGGAGGGGTCTTTTCCGGGCTTGGGGATAACGACCATATGAGAGTTAGTGAACGTGGAGGGGATTGGTTCTCCTTGCATTATGGCATCATATACTGGGAGTAGGTGGGGAATTAGTAGGTCTTGAAAAGTTTTGTAGTAATTATTTGAAAACCCGTCTGGGCCTGGGGTCTTTCCTTGGGGTAGGGTTTTAATTATTGATTTTATTTCAGTTTCTGAGACTGTTGTCTCCAGAGTGTCTATTTGGGTTTGTGTTAGGGTAGGCATGTGGCTGTTTGTGATGTAGTCTGCCATGCGGTTTTTCATTTCGGGGGTGATGTTATCTTTGGAGGGATGGACTGAGTTATATAGAGTTTCGTAGTATTTCCTAAATCTGTCAGCTATTTGAATTGGGTCATATAGCGGTTTATCCTTGTCGTCTTTGACCGATATTGGGGTAGCCTGAGTTCTACGGTCTCTAAGTAGGTTAGCTAGCTGTGTTGATGCCTTGTTACCTTTCTTGTAGAATGTCCTTCTGGTCCATAGGAGTTTTTTATCTACATTTGTTAAGTGTAGGTCTTTGATGGCTGTTCGGAGTCGTATCACTTTTTGTAGGTTGGGTGTTGTTGGGTTGTTATATAGTCGTTTTTCTGCGTTAGAGAGATTTGTGACATTTTCTTGATATTTTTTGGTTTGTTCTTTTCTTAGTCTGGAAGCTAATTGTATGCAGTGTCCTCTTATGGTCGCTTTATGGGCTTCCCATAGCATAATAGGTGATGTAACTGATCCTTCGTTAATGTCGAAGCAGGCTTTAACATGGCTGTTTGGTATATTTTCTTTTTGTGTGGGTGTTGTGAGGTGGGATTCGTTAATTCTCCTTGGAAGTGCTTGGGTATTTGTTTTGACAGTCTAATATCGGTGGTGACCGGGCCGTGGTCAGACCATGTTAGGGGGATCAATTGGAGGTTTTCAGCGCTCTCAGCCTATGTGTGTGGGTGAAGATGTAATCGATTCTGGGTGTGGTTTTGTGGGGGGGGGAATAGAATGTAAAGGCTTTGGTTGTGGGGTTATTATTTCTCAAGTTCGTATAGCCCATGTTTCCTTATGATGGGGCGAAAGGATTGGGAGAGTTTAATGGATTTGTAGCTGGTTGGGAATTTGTCACTGTAGTCTGTCTTTTGTTTGTGACACACATATTAAAGTCTCCTCCAATTATCTTGATTTGGTTGTGTGTTGGATTGTATTTTATTAATATAGATTTGTTAAAAATTTGTTTGGTTTGCATTTGGGGCGTAGAGGTTGCAGAGTGTTATTGTTTGTGAGGTATGCTTAGTGCGGTTGCGATATGTATCTGCCTTTGGGGTCTTGGTGAGGGAGTGGAGTTGGAAGGACAGTTTTTATGTATAAGTATTGCGACCCCAGTTTTTCTGGAGCTATGGGTGGCTGTGAGTACTGTGGGTATAGTTTTCTGATAAATCTCCAGTGGTCGGAGGGGGTGTGGTGTGTTTCCTGTAAAAGGATAATCTGGACGGAGCCTTTCTAGCTCCATGATTAGTAAATTTCTTTTTCGGATGATCTCAGTCCCTTCACTTGAGAGTCGTTATTTTAACCATTTAGTTACGGGGGGGGGGGGTAGTAGGTTTATTACCTGAGCAGTGTTCGGTGGCAGCGGAGCAGCTCGAGTCGGTCTTCGTTTTTTCAACCTGTTCAAACAATAACATTGGTAGAATTAACAAATATTTACAATTGGATATAACATAATCCAAAAAACTTGAAACAGTTGTGATGTCAGAGAGAGGCAAACTCTTCTCGACTTGGGGGAGGAAACCTCTACCTCCCTGAGGGTCTGCCTGCTTCCTCTGTGGGGCTGGCACTGTCTGCCATGGGAAGCTTATTCCTCTCTCCCGGGGGGCGTGTGTCTCAGGGTCCATACTTCGCTAGCTCTCCTATTAGGGCCCCGCCCTGACTGATTTTATGTTGTTGAGAACTCTTTTTTATGTTTGTAGATATTTTTGCCGCTAGGGTGGGGCAGAGAGAGGTCTCATAGGGTCTTCTGGTTTAATATTTAGGAGAAGTCTCTCCTTTGGTAGTAATAGTTAGTGAGATTTGTTATATTCTCCTGAGGGACATGGGGGGGGGGGGGGGGTGCCCCCAGGGTCGAGCATTGCTTCTTAATATTATTGGGTTTGGCCCAAGACAGGTATGGGGATCCCCATTTGGTAGGTTAGTGCCGAGCAGGTTCTTATCAGATTGCCCGAGTGAGTCTCAAGAGTGTTTCTCTGTAGGCTGCTTTCGGGGTCAAGTGACAATTTCTTGTCATATCATCATTTATCGAATCTGCTGAATGGCACGTGGGGGGGGGTGGTACCTGGGCGTGGGTTGGAATATCTAGATAGTTATATCTAGTTTCTTTTCCCGTTGAGCCTTTGCTTATGGCATTTATTTGCGGTTTTTATACCAGCTTTGACTTCTTGGAAGTAATAAGTTGGGCACCATTTTTGTTACGTGTTATTCTGCTTTCTCTTTTGGTTCTATTGGGTCACAAGAGTATTAGTTATTAAACATTGATTTTTGTTTTCAAAACTTTTTATAATAGTGTTCAATAACAGTATATATAAAAAAAAAAAAAACACAAAGAGCCCTTTGCATAGCTTTATGGGTGGTGTCCTGTTTTTTCTTTTATTATCTTTCCTTCGAACAGTCTGGATGGGAGCAGGGGATCCCTTTTATGATTTAGGAATTTCTTCTTGCTGTCTGGGGTCCACTGTTGCTCATGTGTGGGTGAGTGAGCTTTTTATTTGTTTATTTTGGCTCTCTGGTTTGTTCTCTTAGGGATTCATCAGGGGAGAAGAGGATCCAGAGTGTGATGGTGTAGGTGTCGAGTTTTTGGCTCTTTTGGACTGGCGATCTGTGGACAAGGCGTTGTGGGATGGGACGTATGTCCAGGAGCTCTGGGGAGGTCGTGGTAGTGTAGGCAAGTTTCTCCACTCGGGTAAGGGAGTCTCTGGAATGTTCAGGGCTTTGCAAAAATCAGGTAATTCCTCTGGGTATGTTAAAGTGTGAGTTGAGCCAGCAAGTCTGGCTATTAGTTGAAAGGGGAATCCCCATCTATAAGGTATGTTTTTGTCCCTGAGTTTTTGGAGAAGCGGTCTGAGTTGTCTGCGGCGTATTAGTGTAGAAGGGGCTAGGTCTGGGTATAACTGGACGTGGGCTCATTCATGGATCACGTCGGTTAGGTTTTTATATTCCGCCATGATCGATTCTTTTTGTCCGAAGAAATGAACTCGACATATCACATCTCTCGGGGTTTTTGAGGCGTTTTTTGGGCGAAGGGAGCGGTGTATCCAGTCTATCTCTATGTTTTGAAATGTTGGGTTGCCTAGAATTGTGTTAAATAGTGATGTGATCGATTCCCTGAGTTTGTTGTCTGTTATTAATTCTGGGAGTCCTTTAATCCTTATATTGTTACGCCTGCTGCGATTTTCCATGTCTTCCATATATATCTGTATAGGTCGCGAATAGCACGGGTCTGGTCCGTCACTATGTCTGTGACCTTAGTTAGGTGTTCCTCGATAGCTCGGTTCTCCCCCTCTAGGTCCTCGACTCTACCTAGTACTGCCCTGAGGTCCCCTCTGATATAGGCAATTTCTTCCTTGCACGCCTGTTGGATTTGCTGGGCCAGGGAGTTGAGGTCCGTTTTTGTAGGGATAGTGGCTAATCTTTCCTCTATAGCCCGAAGTATATTAGATGAGGGCTGGGCTCCAGAGGTCTGGTCGCTGGCAGAGTCCATCTGGTGGGCCACGCGGGCCCGATCCCTTGGCGGGGGGGGGGGGGGGGGGCTCGATAGTAATGTCCTGGGAGGGCTCCGGTCGGCGCCGGGTACTTGTGTAGGGGGGAACCGGGAGGCCGGGGGTGAGCATCGGTCTTTCGTCTGGGGGCTCGGGGATCGCGGGTACTCACGTGGAGGGGATAGCACCCCTCGTTGATCTGGACTTTGGGACTCGGGTAAGTCTTCTGGTAGGCTTCTTTTTGACGTGAGAGGCATTTTCTGAGGAGAGGCGTCTGTTTGGTTTTGATTTACTGCGGTGGTTTTGCCAGCAGATTCCAATATGGCGTCGGCGGGACTTTCTGAGCCTTTAGCCTCGTGGTTGAAGTATTCTCCCAGATCCCTCTGTCCTCCGGGATTTGGATTTTTCCGGTCAGTTTGTGGGGGTTTGGAGTCTCTCCTTCTACCCATTTTGTGGGGTTGTAGGAGCGTAGGCCTTTGGATATAAGAGTTATTAGAAGTCAGAGCGGGAGCCTCTTCAGAGTGCGTCCGCTCAGCTAGACATCCAGGACACGCCCCAGAAATCCCTTTTAAAGTCACGCTAACCTATTTATTAAAGGAGAACTACAATGCGTGCAAAGTTTTAAAAAAACAAACAAAAAAAACTGTTAAAATTACCTGGGTCAGGTAGGTAGGACTGGTATTTCCAGCCTCCTAATATAATTTCTGTGAGGAGCACCAGCATGAAGAAAACTGCTTTAATACAGGAAATTCCAGGACTAACCTGGCAGATAAAAATTTTTGTGCTGGAGCTCCTCAATGAAATTATATTAGGAGGTTGGAATAATCAATCCTACTTCCCTGCCCCAGGTACTTTTTCATTTTTAAAAAGTTAATTATTACCGTGTAGTTGTCCATTAAAGTTGGATTTGTGAAGACGGGGGAGCATAGAGGATAAGGAGGCATGTACGTCCAATTATGGAAGTAAATCAATTGATAATCTAAAATGTATGTTTACAAATGCAAGAAGTCTGGCTGGAAAAACTGGGAAACTAGAACTAATAGCTTTAAAGGAATTATTGAAGGATACTCCTTATTTAGACATGACAGAGTTAATAAGAAAGGAGGAGGAGTATGTGGAACAGGAATTGAAGCCAAATCTAAAAGATGGAATAGATGGGGGTATAAATGATATGGCAGAAACAATATGGGTAGAGCTGTGTATGTACAGGAAGCAAGAAGGTGGGTAAATTATTTGTTGGGGTATGTTATAATACCGGGGAGGAGGTGGAAATGAATCTCCATATGCAGTTGGCGAAGGCTGCTGGTATGGGGCTACCCTGACATAGATTGGAGTAAGGGAACTGCCAGCCCCTCAAAAGGTATAAAGTTCTCAAATTTCCTATATGAGCATAAGTGCACTGGGTTAACAAAAACTTAACTTTAGGAAAGCTAATTTTATAGTAACATAGTAACATAGTAATTAAGGTTGAATAAAGACATTCGTCCATCAAGTCCAACCTATTCCCTTTTTTTTTTTTTTTTTAACCCTACCTAACAGTTGATCCAGAGGAAGGCAAAAAACCCCAGCTAAAAAAGGGGGGAAAAAATTCCTTCCTGACTCCAAACGGCAATCGGAAAGTATCCCTGGATCAACCAGATCTATATGCATTAATACCAGTAATTCTCAATATTTTTTAGTTTTAGAAACTTATCCAGGCCTTTTTTAAAGTTATTCAATGAACTTGCCATTACCACCTCTGCTGGAAGACAGTTCCACAGTTTCACCATTCTCACTGTAAAGAAACCTCTCCTAACTTGAAGATGAAACTTCTTTTCTTCCAACCTTAAAGGATGTCCACGAGTCCTCTGATATGACCTATTAGTGAACAATGCACCAGAGAGTTCACTGTATGGGCCATTAATATATTTGTATAAGGTTATCATGTCCCCACGCAACCGCCGCTTCTCCAATGTAAACAGCCCTAACTTGTCTAATCTGCCTGCATATTCAAGCCCCTCCATTCCCCTTATTAATTTAGTTGCCCTTCTCTGAACTGCCTCAATTTCCAAGATGTCCCTTTTGTATATGGGATTCCAAAACTGCACCGCATATTCCAAATGAGGCCTTACCAGTGCCTTGTAAAGAGGGAGAATAATATTTTTCTCTCTTGAATCTATTCCCCTCTTTATACAAGACAATATCTTGCTAGCTCTAGCTGTTGCTACCTGGCATTGTTTGCTACAGCTAAGTCTGTTATCTACCAGAACCCCCAAATCTTTTTCCATTTCAGATGCACTTAACACAGAGTTATTTATGGTGTAGGTGGCACAGGGATTATTAAATCCCAAATGCATCACCTTACATTTATCAACATTGAATCTCATCTGCCATTCTGCTGCCCATTTTGATAATCTATCTAGGTCTGCTTGCAGCACTTGCACATCATTGGAAGTTTCCAAAGCTCTGCATAATTTAGTGTCATCAGCAAACACAGAGACCTTGCTCTCAATGCCCCCTTCTAAGTCATTTATAAACAGATTAAACAGAAGCGGCCCCAGTACAGAACCCTGAGGAACTCCGCTTAGAACTTTAGCCCACATAGATGTAGCTCCATTAACCACCACTCTCTGTTTGCGGTCCAATAACCAGTTCTCTATCCATGAACAAATGTTTTCTTCAAGGCCAACAGTCCTCAGTTTATACATTAGTCGCCTATGTGGCACAGTATCAAAGGCTTTTGCAAAATCCAAATATACCACATCCACAGCTGTGCCTGAATCTAACTTCTTACTCACTTCTTCATAAAAACCAATTAAATTTGTCTGGCATGATCTATTTCTCATAAATCCATGCTGACTACTACTAATAAGATGATCTCTGGAGACAAAGTCAAGGATATGATCCCTTAACAAAGTTTCCATCACCTTCCCTACCACTGATGTTAGGCTTACAGGTCTATAGTTACCAGGCTGTGAACGACTACCTTTTTTGAATATTGGTATTACATTGGCTTTTTTCCAATCCAGCGGCACATCCCCAGACAAAAGCGAATCTGAAAAGATGAGACACAGTGGTCTTGCTAGAACTGAACTAAGCTCTTTTAAAATCCTAGGATGCAATCCATCTGGTCCTGGCGCTTTATTGATATTAACTTTGTCTAATTGATTCCGTACCATATCCTCTGTTATCCAATGTGAAAACTCTTCATTTCCTCCCTGCACATTGTTACAATCCCTACTGTAAGGATTCTCAACAGTAAAAACCGATGTAAAAAAACGGTTTAGCAGATTAGCCTTTTCGGCATCCTCTACAACCACCTCAGCTCCATTATTTAATGGTCCCACATTCTCAGTCCTCATTTTTTTACCATTTATATACTTAAAAAACATCTTGGGGTTGGACTTGCTTTGTTGCTGTTAAAGGAATCACTCCTGCTCATAGACTGGAGGAAATTGTTTCTAGGTAAAGATACTGAGCAGATGTAGACCACTTTTAAAGGGATATTAAACTATTACATTTGTAATTAAGTACCTTTAGGGAACAAGTGTAAAAAATTAGGTCCACTCCTGGACCCATGGCTTAAAGGAACACTAAATCAGGAAATAAGGATTTTAAGGTACATGGAATCCGTTTCTATCATTCACAGGGAGGTGAGTACACGTATTCCCACCTCCCTGTGAATAATAGGACACTCAGGGGACACTGGAACTTTACTTACTGCTGCTCCACTCGCAGCTGCTTTGGCACTGACAACCGCGCAGTCCCGACCAAGCACCTATCTTTGGCGCCTTTGGCTGTCAGTTCAGAGGCAGCTGCGAGTGGAGTGGTGGTAAGGTAAGTTTGGTAGTGTCCCTTGTGCATCCTATTATTCACAGGGAGGTGGGAATAAGAGTTCTCACCTCGCTGTGAATAAAAGAAATGGATTCTATGCACTTTAAAATCATGATTTAGTGTTCCTTTAATGCTCAGGTAAAAAGGGAAATGGAAAAAAGAAAAAGGCTTTTAACATTTTGAAATCAGAGGGAACATAACAGGCTTACAGGGAGTATAAAAGCTGTAATAAAGAGTGCAAGAAAGCAATTAAAGTGTATGTCCACTCATAAAGGAAATATTAGCTAAGAAGAAAGCTCTGACTTTAATGTACATGTACCTCTTGTAGAACTGCCCACAGTTTCCTTGTTGTCCCGATACAGGTCCCGCAATGGCACATAGCGCTGGCACTCCCCTGCACTCCGGTCAGCCCATAGTCCATTCTCCAATGCGCGTTCCCCACCGCGCATGCGCAGAAGGTCTGTTGCTGCGTCGGAAATGTCTGACCCTGCTTCAGCACCAAGAGCTAATGGGAACGTAACAGTTACGCTCCCATGGCTACAAAGATGCTGCTAGCCGTTCTAGTCGGCTGACTGTTTCATTGTGCAAGCAGCAGTAAAATGCTAACATATTTTGCACATGAATAGATGTTCCTGGGCGTTGTTTCTTGTTTGGGGTCTGGGGTTGAGAGCACAAAGCATCCTATTTATTTAATAGATTTCTGCCGTTTGGACAGGTTTGTGAGTTAACACTCACAAACCTGTCCAAATGGAAGGAATCTATTAAATAAATAGGATGCTTTGTGCTCTCAACCCTGGACCCCAAACAGACCCTTGTTTAATACCAAATCTGTATTATTTAAACTTTTGTTATACACTTATTAAATGTGATATGTAAAATTAAATATACATATTTATTTTATTTATAATTAGAAGTCACACTTCCTGCTTCCCATCCCCTAGACACAGAAAATACATAAAGTAGCATGGCAAAACACCTGTTTAACTCTCTTCTTTGTCTCTGCCTCCACTGTCTGTTTTACTGCTGACCATGCAGGAGCAGCGCATTTGTTTACATAAGACATCACAGGGTCAAGTGGACGGGGCCAGAGTGCACGGTAATAACCTAGACTCGCTTCCTCAACAGCACTATTATAGACACGCCCCACAAAATGTGTGGAACTTCTGGAGGCTGCTGCAAAGGTTATGAATAGAGATGTCCGAACTTCGCAAAATCCGGTCCGCTCGAGGATCCGCGAATTTTTGAAAAAATCCGAAAATTCGAAAATACCCGCGAGCGGACCCATTAAAATGAAAAATACCCCCGAAATTACGAGATTTTTCATATTTTCGAAAATGTTTGAAATTACGGGGTTTCGTGTATTTTCGAAAATTTTCGAAAATACGAGAAAACTAGTATTTTCAAAATATGTATTTTCGAAAATACGTGTAATCCTCGTAAATTCGAAAATTTTCGAAAATATGTATTTATGGAAATAAGATAAATCATTGTATTTTCGAAAATGTTCGAATTTACGAGTTTTCGAAAATACGAAAAATCCGCGAATCGGAAGTTCGGAAGGCGGAAAATCCGGAAAAATCTGCCGTTCGCGAACAGGATAAATCTGCGGCGGATCCGCGAACTGGCCATCCCTAGTTATGAATAGAATTTTTAAAAAATAAAGCCAGGAAAAGGTTTGTGGGGATGGGTTCTGCCTTCTAATAATTTTTTTAAAAAAATGTTTGTGAATGGACATACCCTTTAAACTAGCTAAAATAGAAAATGAAATACGGATTGCCGAACAAAGCAAGTCCAACCCTAAAATGTTTATAAGTGGTAAAAAGATGAGTACTGAGAATGTGGGACCATTAAATAACGGGGCTGAGATGGTTGTAGAGGATGCCAAAAAGGCTAATCTGCTAAACCGTTTTTTTCCATCGGTTTTCACTATTGAGAATCCTAGTCCTTACAGCAGGGATTGTAGTAATATGCAGGGTAGAAATGAGGAGGATTCACATTGGCTAACAGAGGATATGGTACGGAAACAATTAGACAAAGTTAATATCAATAAAGCCCCAGGACCAGATGGATTGCATCCTCGGATTTTAAAAAGAGTTTACAGTAGTTCAGTTCTATCTAGACCACTGTTTCTCATCTTTTTAGATTCACTTTGGTCTGCGGATGTGCCGCTTGATTGGAAAAAAGCCAATGTAATACCAATATTCAAAAAGGTAGTCGTTCACAGCCTGGTAACTTTAGACCTGTAAGCCTAACATCAGTGATAGGGAAGGTGATGGAAACTTTGTTACGGGATCATATCCTTGACTTTGTCTCCAGAACTGATCTTATTAGTAGTAGTCAGCATGGATTTATGAGAAATAGATCATGCCAGACAAATTTAATAGTTTTTTTATGAAGAAGTGAGTACTATATATACTCGAATATAAGTCAATCCGAGTATAAGTCGAAGTACCTATTTTTACCTGAAAATTGAGTAAAACCTGATTGACTTGAGTCGAGGGCAGAAATTTACCACTGCTGCCTTCTAGTTCTATATTGTTTTGAGACTGTAGTTGCCTCAAGGTTTTAGGCCAATTGTCAAGGTTTTAGGCCGAGGCCACACTAGAGTGTGTCCGAGAAATTCTGGCTCGTTGACGTATGCTGCTTTCACACAATGTTGTGCAATCAAAGTGCATGCATTTGTGTGAAAAATATGGATAGCATGCGCACAAATGTTTCAAATTGGGCCACACTAGTGTGTGCTTTTCAAGTCGCGATTGGATTGCGCTTAAAAGCACACTAATGTGGCCTAGCCCTAAAAGAACTTTCTTAAAAACTCCATTGTTGCAAGAAAGAGAATCCTGGTGACACAGGTGTGTGTAATTCTGTAGAGCTATCTTCTACAGCTTATTCAATTCTATAAAAATGATTAAACAGTCTATAGAACATTGCACAGTTCACAAAGTTAATGACTACAGTTCACAGACTAGGTCAGGTTTAATTAGATGCTACATTAAAAGAGATTTGCAGAACAACTTATTCTGATTTAATTACTTAAAATGGTAGTGTAATGAGCCTACTTAGAGAGAGAGAAAATATTTCATAAGGGGGTCCTTAGAAGTTAATAAGAGGATGAAAGTGATATTTGACAAGTCTATATTTTTAATCACTTCCTTTAGCCAAATTTGGTAGTAGCATACAGATACCTTAATACTTATAAGGGGTTGGACTGGCCCACGTAGATAACAGGGAAGCCAACTGAGAAGTTATGGCCCATTCACAGACGCATGTTATTAGTCTATCAAACAGATGGTCATACACAGGCCGATATTTTCAGTCAATGGTTGATGCCCACTTGCACAGTGATCTCTTTAATATTCAGCTAATAGAGCACATGCAAATCGCAACAAAAATGGTGATCGCATGTGCTCCGATAATCGGATTGAAGCGGAGACCAGCGCACCTAGTGTGACCAGACCCATTGGCCAACACTCGTGTGCGCTTTTTAAGGCACGATTGGATAATGATCGGATCGCCCGTTAAACCGATGTAGTGTGGCCTAGCCTCAGGGAAATTTACCAAGAGCCGCTATCGTTCAGAGTAAATCTCCCTGCCCAAATTTATTACCGGGTTTGCAGCAGTGGGACTTTCCCAGAGCAAAACTAATAGCTGACGTTCAAAAGTCACATTAATAGTCGCGCAAACCTAATATTGAATTCGGTGCGCCGGCTGCGTGCGTGCGTGTCTTATGCACAAATAATTGGTTAGTGTGACTTAAAGGGCAAGTCCAGCCCCAAAACGGTAATAGTTTGAAATGTGAAATATATAAGTCTAACCTGAAATCCTGCACAATGTCCTGTTTCCCCTGTTTCTGCTTCCTGGTTCTTCAAGTTAGTAACTGTCAGTTATGGATTTGAAAGTTGACATCACAGCCAATGACTGAATGTTAATCCCCTGTCTGCCTCTTCTGAGCATGCCCAGGCTCAGTACAGGTTTCTAAATTGCTCAGTTTCCATGAGGCATTCAGAAGCATAGCAGGTATACGATAATGAATTCATAGGACAAACTATGACATATCAACATATTTTAAAGAGGCCATTCTTTCTAAATTATGTTGTTAAGAGAGTGGAGTTGTCCTTTAAACACTGAAAATTTGCCTACCGCCCCTGGATGAGCACATCTGTTTTTCCTTTCTATTCATTGGTTGACTATTTCTGTATCTCCACAGGGATTGATTATTAGGGGCACATTTACTGGCCCGCAGTATCAGAAAACTACGGTGGGTTTGCATAAAACTACATCCGTGGTTGGACATTTGCCTCCATACGGCCATACAATACCATGCAGTAATAGAGTATCGCAATAGGCGATATTATGTACGATTGTAATTGTCCGATCGCGATCGTAAAAGGTGCGGTATTGCAAAACCGTGACTTTATAAATATGTCCCTTAGTGGACAAAGTTGGAATGTAAATAATCTGTTAATTAGTCTTTGTACTATTGTTTGCCTGGCTCAGAGGGGCTGGAAAGATGAAAAGTGTCACTAGATTTTGAGTGTTTGATTTGTGCAATAGGACAAGGAAAAACAATTTTTTCCCTTTTTAGACTTTAGAAAGAGCTAGGCTACACTAGTGCGATTTCTCACTGACATACGATCGCGATCCTTGAACTTGGCCATTTTGCATGTGCTGTGATCTGTTTTCGGAGCCCATGTGATTAACAATTTTTGGCAGATGCGCTCCGATAGACTATGACATAGCTTGCATCGCAAACGAATGGTAACCCCTGTGAAAGCGCACTGGGACTTAGTTTCTAGTAATATTTTTTGGGAGAAATGTACTGATTTTAGGTTAAGCCTTTTGTATAAGAAGGAATATTTCATGATTCACTTTTCTCATTCTGACAGGTTGATTTCAGTAAACCTGTCATTTATCATATTATACTGTTATCCACCAACTTGTTATGTATTATTCCTTTTATTTAGCCTCAATGTTTGCAAATACCTTTAGATTTGGGTACAAAGACAATTTCCGTGCTGTATACGCAGAGAGGAAATGTTAATTAAGTGTGGACAATTTACAAGAGATTTTGACAAGGATAGAGCGAAAGTGCCACTTGGAGATAGATGAGCGACTTGGCAGAAAACAATAAAGATCTTGCCTTATTGTTCTATTTACATTGTTAGCTTAGTAAAATGACAGGTTTTTGAAAATTACAGCAAGAAATGACTGTAGGAACCAAGGAAACATGTTGAGGTGGTGTCTAATAGCCCGTCAGCCTGGAAAAAAATCCTGGGTTTAAATGTACCTGCAGCTGCAAGGTGTTTGTATGTTCTCCTTATGCTTGCGTATAATTATGATTGCGATCATAGATGTACTACCGCATGGTATTGTATGAACGGACGACAATCATACTTTTATAAAAACCCACGGTATCGGAAGTTTCTGATACCATGGGGTTTTAAATACCGCCTTCAGGTCATTATTTATAAAGAATCATTATCGTTAATTTATGTCCAGAGTGTTATGTACAACAGCAACCTAAAATAACAACAGATGCTACGGTTGTTATTTTAATGTAGCGACATGGTCACAAATGACCTTTAGTGACTGGTAATTTATGTTTGTTATAAAGGAGCAATATCGTTATTTAAATACAGTTCTACAAATGTTTGTAAGTATTTCATACTGTTTAGTACCTCCAGCCTCCTGAGCCAAAGTCATCTACATGCTTTACATTAGAGCTTGAAAATTTTATAGAATCTGCTGTTGACAAAAACATCAACAAGTCTGCCATGAGATCAACCTTACCACCCACTTAGACAAAATCTATCCCAAAATGCTTTTAAACAGTGCATGCAAATTCTACAGTATTTGCTGTTGAGTGCAACACCTATTATTATTGCAGATTTATATAGTGCCAACATCTTCCGTAGCACTTTACAATTACATGTATACATTCACATCAGGCCCTTTCCTGTTATTTGACACATACAACCTATCAGTATGTCTTTATGATTGTGGGGAAAACTGCACTGGGAGAAGATACAAACTCCTTGCAGAAATGTCCAAGGGTGGACCGTGGATTCAAACTCAAGACTTCAGCGCTGCAAGACATCAGTGCTAACCACCATGCTATTGTTTCTATGCAGAATGACAAGGTTTAGATTGAATCTATAACAAGATAGCATCACACAGGAACCAATTATGCAGTGCTTCAGTGATTCTTTATTGTAAGGAAATGTGGCACATCTTCTTACAATAGAGAGTAAGGGACCACAAGATGAGAGAATTTCCTTTGTCAACACATTTGGTCCTAAAAGTAAAATGGTTAAGGAATGCATCTTAAAAAATTGGTCTAGTTTAAAGATCCTGAGTTGAGCAAATTCTGTAAAGAACCGCCCTTGTTCTCATATAGGAGGGGTCGGAGCATTGGTGATAGACTGGTCAAATCAGACTTTACAGAAACCATAAAAAGTACCACACGCTTTCTAAGTACACCAGTTAAAGAAGACTGTGTGACCCACCCCTTGAAGGGAACTAAAGTACCCTTAAAGGGATACTTTACATGTGGATCGTAATCAGTTATATATGCCCTTAAATGCTCCTGTGGGAAAGTGTATATTGGCCAAACATCTCGAGCAGTTGGAGAGCACTTCTTTAGAAATAGACATGCTGCTGCCAGCCTTAGATGGCAGGTTTTGGAACACATACCTTTACACTCTAGGGGTGGTAACAGACAGAAGATTTTACTCCAGGCTGAGCTAAGGTGGATTGATTGATTAGAGACCCTGGAACCTTTAGGCTTAAATGACGCTTTTAATATAAAATGTTTCTTCCAAAGGTGGTACAATTGTATTTATATCCACCTTCTTTTTGTTACAGATTGACCATAGGATTTATTTCTTTCACAATGGGACCTGCAGGTAGGCATCCACTTCCCTACCCTGCATTTTCTCAATGGTTGATATAGTATCAGAGTGATACAATGTAATGATGTAGTTGTATGAGATTCGAGTATAAGCCAAGGTACCTATTTTTACCTGAAAAATTTATAAAAACTTATTGACTCTAGTATAAGCCGAGGGTAGAAATTATGACCACTACTGCCTTCTGATTCAGTATTGTTTTGTGGCTTAAGTTGCCCTTTAAATGGACAGCAGAATTCCCATACATGAATCCCATACAGTAATAGCCAAATCCAGTACCAGTAACCTCCAATTCTGACCCTCATATAGTAAAGGACTCTCGGACCTCATCAGATTTACAGCATCCAGATAAGCAGTGACAGTGCTGAGTGAGTCCAGCAGCCAGACTGCAGGAAGTGTAAAGTCAGATCAGCTCCTGTAACTTTCTATGCAGGTTAACACAGCGCCATCTAACGGTTGCTATCCCCAATTGAAGAATTTGGATCGAAATTAGGACTTGACCCGAGTATAAGTCGAGGTTAGGTTTTTAGGCTAACTTTAAAGCCTGAAAAATTTGACTTATACTCAGGTATATACGGTATGTATATGTGTATATAAATAGGTAATATGTAACTTGATACCTGGCCAGAAGAGGGTGTCATATGCATGTGACCACTTGTATATAAGAGGGTGAAGGTGAGGGTTTCTTTTGTATTACTGCACCTGAAGAAAGAGCTTTTGGACTGAAACATGTTGTGCCACATCTCCTTACAATACAGAATTACTGAAGCACTGCATAATTGGTTCCTGTGTGATGCTATCTTGTTATATTATCAAGTGTGAGGATTGGTGGGCCCTCTACACACAGTTGAGCCAGCTTATGTTATATAAAGTCCTGCTGCCTTCCATTTAGATTGAATCTACCCCACTCAGTCAATAAAAACAAAAAAAAAATAGATGGAGTGGGTTAGTCGTAGTTATGTTCAGGTGATCTCCCCACTAGTGCGCTGCTGTGAGCTGTGTGTGCGATCCGTTAATTGGAGCACATGCAATCCGATTGGGAATCAAAGGGGATCACAAAAGGATGGCAACGTGCTCTTGCGTGGGGTATGCGTGTTATTGTGAGCGTTATGGCGTGGGCTGGAGCGCGGTGCAGTATAGCCTCAGCCTTAAAGGACAAGTCCAGTGTAAAAATAACTTTAGCTAGGAATTAAGATCAACCCCCCAAACCTAAGTTTTGCATTAATAAAATTTTCCTAAGATGCCCCTGAAGTCACTTACCTGACCGGGTCCCTTGATGCCTGAGTGCCGCCCCTGTTTCGAGCTGGTTTCGAGCAAAAACAGGAGCAGAGGGTTTCTGCTCTGACAGCCGCTCCACTTCCTGGTCATGGCTGGCAGCGTTGGCGTTTGGGTGTGACTGACAGCTGCAACCAGGAAGTGGAGTGGCTGTCAGCCACAGAGCAGATGGTGAGGGACAGGGTCAGGTAAGGAACTACAGGGGCATCTTAGGAAAATGTTATTAATGTGAAACCTAGGTTTGGGGGAATGATCTTAATTAGTAGCTAAAGTTATTTTTACACCCATAGCTATGTCGGCAGCGTTCAATGAAAAAGTATATGGGGAAAAAAAGACAGCTGGAAGCCCATAAGCACCAGAAGGCTATTGACAAGTAGTCAGGTAAGTTGAAGCATGCAGTAAAATCATATACCACATTTCTCTGTACTGGGCATCCACTGATAATTATTAATGGCATTCTCCAAGTTCTACACTTGGTTGCAGATTCGCACAGAACCCCCTAATTAAATAAATACGGTAATTTGTATGGACATCATTCTATGTATAGGCAATTTGTTGGGCGAAACGGGCATTTGTTCGGGGTTGTTGATGATGTGCCCTGCGAATTGGGCAACGAGCGCCCATGCAAAGAATGCTTTTCAGGAAAGTGTGTAGTGACTTGGCAAGAATGGGTCAACTGTTAGTTCTTAGCATCTGTATTAGTTCTTGCAAAGGACCAATAAAAATACCATTCCACCCTGGAACAGTCCTATTGTTTATATTACGATTAGTGAAGCATGGAACCAGATCTCCTTTTCCATACAATGTGTGGCCAAACTGTGTATCTGAAATTCTCTGCAGCTAGAGGTCTGTTGGATACATTGAGGTCACTTTAAGGGCAACCATATGTATAAAATACATATATTTGTGTATGGGAATATGAGATATGGGAACCAATATTATATTTGTGAATGGGAAGATAGGCCCATTAAAATGATACCCAACATGGAGACCTTATTCCCTTGCCAAGGCAATTACTAATATCTTGGGAAATATGTATAACACACAGGTCATGTTTGGTATTGGAGGAATTGATAATTAATACAGGAGAGGAATATGTGGTCTATATCCCAGTACAATGTACATATCTACATTTATATGGAACCTGCCTAACTGAGGGGGAATGAATGCTTTTGGCTAGTCGTAAATCTGAACATTCCTAGACACTCCCACCTCATGCTTAGCCCAGGAAGGGGGTAGTTTAACATGGGGTTTAAAAAACCTTGTAGCCCCTATAACTTTGTTCATACCGAGGGGACATGCTAAAACTGTGTATGGACCCGATGTTTCTGAGTAGGGTCTGTGAATATTTTTATCCTTTTTATTTTATATAACTGTTGTACCTATTGTATGTCATTTTATGGTAACACCATTTTATTTTATTTTATTTTTGGCAGGTGAGGCCACACTGCAACGCACAGGAATAGCGCACTAAATCGCGAGCGTTATCGCACGCGATTCTTGTGCGTTTTGCGTTCGCATTTTGCTCGTGTGTTTTCGACATTTTGCGTTATGGAAACGCATGCGTTAATGAACCAAAAATGGTGAACGCATGCGTTACCAAAACACGAACGCTGCATTGTTTTGTAAAATAAGCTCCAGAAACAAACTTTCTGTGCTCTGCTCCCAGCTCCCTTCTTGCCGGAAGTTGCAAACGGGCCAGACCGGCAGGCGCTTCTGTGATTGGCTGAGAGTCAGACAGTTATAGACGTGGCTGCTGGCTATGCAGAAAGCCGAGGGAATGCGGTCGGGTAAGTCTGTTTCTGGAGCTTGTTTTACAAAACTAACACTGTAGTTGGGGGTTGGATGGGGTACCCTACACTGCAGAAAAGCCTTTTTATGGTAGGGGATAGCACTACATTAAGGGATCTGGAAGGTGGGAGGACTCCTCTGCGCGTGCCAGAGGCCACAACAAGGACAAGGAAGAAGCAGGCCCCGGATGATACACAGACAGCTCCTACTCTTCACTTTTTGGGACTCTCAAGCACTGCAGGAAAACCATTTGGAGCAGAGGAGTAAGGTAAGGATTTTTTTAACAGTATACAGTGGGGCCAATAGTGGGATAAATTTTAGTTTTGGGGGTTGGACATACCCTTTAATTAATTATCTACTTTATGTGCAGGGGTCCCCTGTGAGATTAAAGGCTGGACCCCTGACACACCATCCCCTAGGCAGGAGATCCACCCTCGGGTGTTTTTAAACAGCTGATCACGTGGATGAAGTTTGATTCCGGTCTTTTAAACAGCTGATATGCATATGTTTCCTTAAAGGGAATGCCCACCCCTGAAACAATAATGTAATATGTTATTGGCCATTATTCTATCTTTTAAACAAGCCATTCAAATTTGTACAGCCAATTTTAAGCTACATTACTACCTTCAACTTGCAGACTAGGGGCATCTCTGTAAATATAAGCTCACTTACATCAAGTCCATGCCTTTTCCGTTCCTGCGCATCCTTTATCCTCCCTAGTGCACCACTCCAACCAACCGGAACCATCCTTCCTTTTCCTTCCACCTAGTGTACCTTAGTGTAAAACCCTTCAAGTGTATGATAGATACACCCCCTGCCCAGACCTAACCTCCAAGTTATTTTTTTAAACAAATAATCAGAATTGTACTTGCAGCGCTTTGTTCCTGTTGCGCTCCACTGATGTCAGCCGTGTCTGTGATTGGCCCCGTCTTAGCCAATCACAGATGTGGCTGCTGGTCCCGCCCCCTGCTTGCAAGTTCCGGCAATTAGGGAGTACTTACAGCCCCTTCGATCCTCCGGCGCATTGATCTGGCTGTTTAAAAACAGCTGATTGCGGATTTTTCTGCGGGGGATAGCGTGCCTCCTTACCTCTTGGGCCCACCGCTCGGGTTGTGGTTGTTACGCCCTGCTCTACTTGTTAACCTTAGGGGATGTAGTAATGTCACTTTAAAGGAGTAAAATATAGATAATGTAAAGCTACTTCCATTTGTTTCACGGCCAAATATATAAGTGCAGTCTGTTAAAAATGATTAACGACACAGTCAGTGGGAAGAACTGTTTGTCAGGATATAGAGTATAGTTAGAATGTAGGAATGAATTTGCAAGTCAGGGCTTTGCGCTACACATGGGGTTCATGAGGATTACAGCAATGCTCCATCAACACAGGTGTCATCTCTACCCGCTGCATGCAAATGAGCCTGTCTCTAATCGCCTGTACACTGTGCAGCATTGCTTAATATGTAAAGCTGTTTATTTCTAATAGAAAAATAAGAGCTCAGCTGTGCCTGGTTATCACCTTCCAATTATCTCTGGTGTTCTCGAAGGGAAGAACGTGGAAGGTCACTGTACATCTCTGCATAGTATCCACAATATATTTTCATTAATAGAAACAATAAATTGTGACAAACAGAAGGCTGTCTCCTCTTTAAAGCCCAGCTGCTCTGATGAAGTCCTTCATTTTTCATTGAGCCCTCTCATGTCTGAGAAGCCGAGCAGCCTCATTCACATTGATTGCTTGTTAAGCTTGACAGCATCACCATATAAACACATTCCTGTGGAAGCGAGCAGTCCAATGAGCATACAAAATGTATATGTGCCTTCTGCAGTGTGCACAGCACTTTAACCTTCCTGTGAATGATTCATATATACTGTATACCTGCATTTTTATTTACTATTCCCATTAACATTTCCTTTAAGTAAAATCCCCTACCTTAAATAAAAAACTCATTGACTGTTCTCGGCCTCCCACTTATCACATATTACTGCATGTGCCAAACTCAAGGAACTTATGCATTATAAAGTTATTTATATAATGAGCGCTTCCATTTTTTCAGAGCATTTATAAGCCATGAATTCTAATGTGCAAACTATTGGTCAGGGCCGAATAGCGTCCCCTTTAACGCCGTGCATTGCAATCCTAACCAACTTACCAATCAATGCAGTGATTGTAATGTAATATATGTCGTATGTAATAGACCTAAGAGATCCTGGGTAGGAAGGCTACTGCTGCACTTAAATTTAAAAGAACTGTCCTTAGACTAAATTACACTGTGGTACTGAATGCTAATGATGCACATTCCAAGGCCATATACAATATCATATTATCTATGCTGTTGAATGCATTATAAAGATCTCATCGTAAGCTGGGTACACACAGTAACGATCCGACGGTATCGGGGCTTTATCGTTATGTGTGTACGTTCATTTCCCGAACGATCGGGTCGGCCGAACGCTCGTTCGGGAAAGGCCGAAAATTTCCATCGGCCGCACTAGACTCCCTATAGAGGAGTCTAGCGCGGCCGATGGAAACACACAGTCCAGAGCGTTCTCCTATGAAGTTCATAGGGAGAACGCTCGGGATTGTGTGTATGCAGATCTTTGAAAGATGGCAGACAGGATCTTGCAGATCCTGTGTATCATCTTTCAGAAATCTGGACTGTGTGTACCTAGCTTTATTCCTAATGTGTCAAGGCATGCTGCACTTGGTGGTGCTTAATAAATAATTTTATACATACATACATAAACAAATTGGATTTAGTTTCCATATATTATTATGTACAAATACAAGGATATGCAGCTCAAACCTTTATTTTAAATTACTTTCAGGTGCGGTGCAAAGGAGTACCGGCAATTTATACATTACACAAAAGTCTCCAGCACTCAACTATACATATAAGCATAAATTAATTAGATATCACAATCAAACATATATGCAAGCAACCAAGGTGCACTAAAGTTAAAATGGATACATTTAGTTACATAGTTTGTACAAACTTGCGTTAGCTGATGCGCCACTTCAAGGCAGTATCCCAGCATCAGTACAGAGCTTCTAAACCTTGATTCCCTGGTATAGGTCATACTAAATAAAGAGAGAAGCAGGTATGGTCTTGTTCCCCCAGGGATTGTACTTTGATTGTACTCACTAGGATAGGACTGATGCTGGGATACTGCCTTGGAGTGGCGCATCAGCTGACACAAGTTTGTACAAACTATGTATCCATTTTAACTTTAGGGCAGGTAATTACCCTTCGTTGCTTGCATATATGTTTGATTGCCCTTCCTGGGCAGAGCTTCAATAGTCTACCCCCACTGTTGGGAGATTTGCCTAAGTTCATGTCTCCTCATGAAGCTGTACATGCTTGCACATGCTCAGTAAAGGCAGCTCAGAAAGCATTAGTTAGTCATTGTTCGTGACATCAACCAGCACGCCCATGAATTATAGCTGCAACCCAGAAGAAAATAGAAAGGGGCAGCGAACTTTGAGATAGGGATCTGGCTTTAGGATCTTTGGGGTTGGATGGCAAATTTTAATTTCGGGAGTGGAAATGCCCTTTTAAAGGGCATGCCCACCCTAAAAATTAAGTTTTGACATAAGGTAGGTGCCCCCTGCCCACCCCAACCGCTGAAAAAATATGCTCAGATTGATACTTCTCTCCCACATCATCTCTGATCCGGCTCCCTGCTTGCAGAATTTCAAGCAGGGTCTGGACCGGCAGCCAATCACAGATGTGTCAGCTGTCATTGAAGATGAATGAAATATATTGGCGGTTGGGGGTGGGCAGGGGGTACCTACCTTATGGCCAAAGGGATTCACGCTAGGTGCCACGGCTGCAGAGGATGAATCCGGATGGTGGGAGCGAGGGGGGGGGGGGGCGCATGTCACTGCCTTACCGAGGTTAAGGAAGCAGGCACCGGATGACTCTTTGACATGACAGCTTTTACTCTTCACTTTCCTGGACTTTGAAAATACACTGCGGGAGACCCATAAGGAACAGATGTTAGGTAAGGATTTTTTTTTAACTACACAGTGGGGCCAGTATGGAGTTAAATTTTAACTTTGGGTTGGACATGCCCTTTAAGTATATATTTACTATTTTTATCCAACAACATCTTGTTGCAGAGATGTATATAATTTTTAAAGCTTTGACTTTTCTTTGGAACCTAACACCTTGTAAGCCCTAAGGCTAGGTACCCAGGAAGGGACTATTTGTCCTGATCAAGCGCTCGCTACGAGCAACAAATGTCCGTTGGCCGCAGACGAAAGTGCGAACGATTGATCGTAAATACAATCAGAATTTACTGACACGTCCGATCCAGGTCGGTCATGGCTGGCCGCCCCACACCAGCAGATATTTTCGCCGGACCATCCGAAAGTGCCGTGAATCAGTCGGTCGGAAATATCTGCTGGTGTGTACCCAGCCTAACGTGTTTGCTTAGTGTTAATATAGGTCAGAGAGAATTCAGTAACACTGTTTGGTGGTTAATTGCTGCAAATGTAATACAAGAGTTAGACTAATCAGTATTTTTAAAATTTTGTTAATGTACAATAGCACAATTGTTATTTTACACGGTGGTCTTTATTTTACAAGGTAATATATTGCACATGTATTTTTATGCAAATAGCTGGGAACCCCCCTATCATCTAAAACTAACATTTATAAATCATTTAAGTGTATTATCTTTTAGGAGTGATTTTGCTCCAAGTTTTAATTTTGGTGTAATCCTCTAGGTGGTGCTGTGATTGTAAAAATAGGCGGATCACCGTTCAATTAGGATTTGACAAATGTTGGTAAGGCCACGTGCCAGTCTGGCTAGTCCCTGGGGGTACCCAGTTTTCTGTATATTGGCGCATACACCTTACATTCCTTTCTGCTGCTGAATTGTAGGCCATCAAAACCAAACAATTTGCAGCTTTTAACAATTCACACAATAATACTTCTGCAGGAAAATGAGATATAGACCCTGTAAAAATCATAGTAATTTAAGACAAATGAAAATTGAATTAAAGGTTAAGTGTAAACTTAAGGTTCATACACATGTGCGATTGTGGGTGCCGACCTGCGAAGCATGATGTGTATGGATGGCCATTTCAGCCGATAATCTTGCTGTGTATGGGTACTTTGTCGGCCGAAACGGCCATTCAGTTGAAGATCTGGCCGGTGGGAGTTCATAGGCTGACAGTGTCCATACACAGCACGATTATCGTCCGAAACGGTTGTTCATGCACATTGTGCGTCGTGGGTCTGCACCCTCGATGGCACATGTGTATGAAGCTTTTAATGGGGATTAGAGACGTTCAATAGGAAAACCCAGAAGAGCAAAAAAAAAGGCAACATTGAAAATCACCATCTTCCAAATTGATTAGAAAGCTTTATTCATATTTGATATTAAGGCGAAGTTCTCCTACACACCAGCGAAAGTTTCATCCTGCCGTCTGTTTGCAACTAGTGATCAGTTAACACAGGATGAATCACTGTTGGTTGCGGCAAAAGTAGCAGTTGTTGACAGTTCGCCATGAATGATTGTGCAGTCTGTAGGGAACCGCACAATCGGCTGTGATTTTCCATCATACATCATCGGCCATTCCTCTGAACAGGCAAATGACCAATACATGGTAATATTGGTTGGTCGCCTTGAAAAATTGGATATTGTGTACCCAGCCTAAAGGTGGCCATACACCGACTCTCCCGATCGTAATTACGATCGATTTTACAATCAAATGCCGCATAATAAGATCAGGATGTAAAATTTTTCAGCCAATCAATGGAAATGTCGGATTGTACATAAAATCGGCCTAATGTATGGTCACCTTAAAACATCCATCTCTTCACACCTTTATTGTTTGCGCTTGAGTCTAGCTTGCTTCCCTTATTCTCCCCTCTTCCTGTCTTGATGGTGCTACAGCGGATGTGGAGTGGAACAAATTGCTTGTTTGTACACAACTTTTGTTTAAAAGCATGTTGAGGCAGTTTGGTTTGTAGTGAACTATTAAACCACAAAAACCTTGAATTTAGTGATTCCTAAGGGGGAGGGGAGTTTCTTTCAGACTAGCTTGTGGGAGTTTCAGCAGGATTAGAGAAGCTCTACTCTCTGTGCTGAAGATGAGGAAATAAGGATTTTCTTCCACACGCTTAAGGATTTTCCCAACATCGTCTCCGCCATTCTCCTATTTCACAAGACGATGCCTATAGGTTACGAGTTACGAAGACAAAACTTTTGATTACAAAAAAAACTTTTAAAAAAATGGAATTATATTTTACGGTTTTATTTCTGGAAAAAACTACAAGCAGGAATCATAAATAGACATTTTCTAATTAAAGCAAAAATAAAAACAAAATATATAAAAAAAGGAAACAAATAAAATAGAAGGCAAAGTGGGCACTATGATAACCGTGCACATGCTAGCAACAGGAATATATTAACATCTTTTTTTTTTTTTTTTTGCTAGACAAAAAGCAGTGTTCAATAGAAATTTCCCGAAAACATTTAAAGACCTGTGAATTTTTTTTTTTTTGACCAGTTCACAAAAACCACCATTGACACTTTTTCAGCATGAAAAGGTAACAAAAATAACACACAAAAATAAAGAGAAAACCCTTAAAATTAACTCTTTGCTGTAAAGATTACACAAGAGAAATAATCAAAGCGCAGTTCCGGATGGATTTTCAGGGCAAAATAAAAAAAACAAATACATTAAAAGGTACCAACATTTGGCTGTGCTGTTAATTCACAGGTACCAATCAGATTTTATCTAACTGGAACAACATAGTAAAAAGTTAAGATCTGATTGGTTGCCGCAAATTAATGGGCAAATCTATGCAACTTTTACTGCATCAGCCCCAGAATCTGTTACATGTACAGAGGGGGAAATGTCACAAAGATATTATGTTTTGACATAAACAAGCATTCTATTAGAAAGAAACGTTAAAACAAAGAAGACGTTAATGTAACCATTTTTACACAGTAAATAAAGGTTACAAGTGTATTAACAGGACTGCTTGCGCAATTTAAAACCGTTCAGCTCCATTGTCATCGCTCGTAAAGGACACCAATGCTTAAACAAAGATGTCAAACATGTGGTCCGACCATACTGGGAATACCAGGTGAGAACATTTTTATTGACATGTGAAATGCCAACATTATACACTGAGCACAGAACTGCCATAACCTTTATTTGCGGTAACCAATCAGATGATAACTTTTTACTAAGTAATGGCTGTTGGAGAACATCTGATTGGTTCTGTGATCCTCCACCTCAGAGTGACTCAGCTGATGAAACATTGCAGTTGACAGGGCCACATATTTAAAATCCCTGTGCTAAATCATAGGTTAGCCTTGTATGAGAAAACATGTTGTCATAATAGCAGATATATAATTTTCCATACACTGAAGAGTTTTCAATGAAAATGACCGCAAACTGTAAGGGAGCTTTGTTATGCTATTTTTTTTCTTTTTTTTTCAATTATTAACCATTTGTAAAGAAGGTTCTTTTACTCATTAGTTCTTGGGCTTTGAGTCACAAATGCATTTCAGCCTTTAGTTTCCCTTAAAATTTCCTACAAAACCAATGCCATATTTATTAACTTAGAAAACACCAAACACTTAATGGTGCTGTTTTTCTTTTCCTTTCTTAATTCTTTGCAGCTGGGGAAAAAAAAAATTCTGGCTGGCCTAAATTTCATTTGGAAATATCACCACAGAAGAGATTGAAGCAGACTTCACCAGCTGCAAAGGACTGTGGGAAACAGGAAAAGAAGCAACACCAATTAACAGATTGTTATAAGGTAAATGGTATTTTTATAATTAAAAGGTCAAGAGTCACCTAAACAATTTTTAGTACAAAATTTAGCGCATAGCGTGTGCTTGCAGTACGATTCCACTAATATTTCGTTATTGAAGCACACGCAAAAAAAAAGAAAAATGGTGATTGCATGCCCTCCGAAAATGTATCACAGCACACTAAGGCCACCCACATTGTTTTTGCTTGGCATACGATTCTCATGCAGATCACAAAACGTGACGGTAAGCATGTAAAAAATGTGCTAGTGTGGCCTAGCCCTTAGTTTTCTTTCAGCCAACGGGGTTCTAGGAACAGTTTTTGGTTTTTGACTCTTAATTTCTGTGGACAAAACCAAAATTCTGTTCCAAAAACCACAAAATTTGAATAATGAAATAATGATTTGACAGCTGAGATTTCAGTAACTCTGGGTTCAACTTGTTACATCCCTACTGTTCAGGTATGGAATATTGACATATACACCTGTTATTGTTACAACTTACTTCATACAATTACTTTAGTCAGCTTTCGTATGTTTATTTCTCATTTTGCATTAAGTGCTCCTTTAATCTCGGCTTTCAACAATTGAGGGGCAGAAACACTAACACACCCCAGAACTAGCCCCAGAGGGATAAAGCCATTTTGGGTTACATATAAGCAATGGTTATTTCCATATAGTTAACAATTATTATTTTTAAATAATTTAAAGAACAATAGCTTACAAAAGTAGACTGAGAATGGTCTAAGTAAGGCAGGTTATAGGTTTCCGTGGAAACAAATTCAAAGGGCAACTGCCAGATTTGAAAAACATGTTCGGTCCAAAGTAAGTACTTTGCTATATTCGACGTTGAGAATAAAATACCCTCCCATGCAATTGGCGTCTCACCATGAGGCCGGATCAAATTTGCACATAGTAAAACAAGATGTTAATCTATGAAAACGTTAACACTGTGCTCTTTCTACCTGCTCTGTGCCGAAACATTAAACACTCCTTACCGGAAAAGCTACACACTAGTGTCGTAACTTCACTGTTGCACAAAGCATAGTTTAAGTTTGTTACACCCTAAAAACTCTCATTACAGAAAACAGCTCCACAGGTAGCATTATAGTAAGGAAAATGTGTAAATTCAGTCTGTACAGAATCCACAACACAAAATCACAAACGATTTAGGTTATAAATAGTAAATTGTGCTCAACATCAGCCATATATATGGTTTTACATAGCCGCCATTTTGCTCTACAGTGATGCAAAACATTAGCTATTTCTATTATAAGCAGCATTAGAAATAATGATTAAAAAAAAAAAACTTTCTGGGTAGCACAGGAGATGCAAACTGATCACTCTCTTCTGTATTCCACTGAATAGTGTTAACATGGTTTGCACACAATAAGCACAGGTACATATAGGTTGCATATAGATTATAGGAACTGCAGTTTACACAAATTACATTTGTGGGAGCAAATAAAAAAGCTTTTGTACTCTCCAAATCTGTAAAGAGCACTTTATTCTTAGGATTTTCATTTTTTTTTACTTTTAATGTGTTGAATGCTCATTAGTGGAGGGTTTAAGGGGGCAATTAAAAGGGTTCTTTAGAAAATATGTAGAAACTTGTTGGGCTTTAGTAGGCAAGTGTCTCCTGTAGTATGGATGGCATAGCATGTGTTTGTAACCATTTTTGATTACTTAAGCTATTTTTTACTGTTCAAATTTACTACACAGCTCCGTAGCTCCACTGCAAATGCCACATATACCTCATAGTCCCAGCTTCAATATTTCTCTAGTGGTTGTTGTTTTTTATGTTTTCCACAAAGGGAACTTGCATGTGATTTCTGAAATTGGGGGGTGGAGGGAGCAGTTAATTTGCTGTGTGATTTAGCCATCGGTGTCCCAGATACTGAAGCACTGAGAAAGGACCAGTGAGCCTAAAACATGTTATGTGACGAGCTCTAATAAAAGAGCACTTTGGCAATTACCTTGATTGTTGCATATTTAAGTCTGTCCAGGCAAATCAGTGCTTGAACTGATGTACCAATGTGATTACAGCTCTTGGTACATTGTGATTTGGTCTAAAACATTTGCATGGCTTTAAGGCCAGCTATTTGCTGGTACTAAACAAGTCAAGTTGCTGTGATTTTGATCCTAACCCTTGGTACATCGCAGAAAATAGATTAGCATGGTTAAGACGGTCATTAGGGATTGTGCCTCTCTCTACACAGCCCCATATATATTTATCTCAGATACTGAAGCACTGTGTGTAGTTATACTAGGGGTAAGAAACCAGCATTGATAGCAAAAAACAAGGGGTGAACTACTGGAATGGTGATATGGTAACAATGGAATAACATCTTGGTGTAATTCTGCACCAAACATACCTGCAGCTTAACACAGACCTAATTTTCTGTAATAAATTACATCTTGGGCCAAAAATTTAGTACACACTTTTTTCTTTAATAAATGCAATCCTCCATTTATGAAGCAAAATCATAACATCACTTAGAAACAAAGATGGCCAACTGTGTAAGATCATATAACGGCTGGTATCTCTTCCTCTGCATTTCCAGAGACTTTCCATTCCAAACCATCGCCCAAATGCTGTCCTTATTATGCTTAGTTATGTTAAAGGTACAGTGAGCTTTAACTACGTGTTATCGGTCAATGGTAAGAACCGGACGCAAACAAGCAGAAAGTGAGCAAAAACTACGAATAGACAACCCCCCCCCCCCCCAGACATTTGCAAAACCAGGACACTCGATAGCCGTATATCTCCATCCTTCATATGGGCCAGTTTTACAAACCTTATGATTTTTTTGGTCAAAACAATGGAGGAAGAGAAAAATGGATGCTGATGATGATTCTTTCCGAAATCTGTTGCCATGTCAGTAACCCCTTCTCTGCGACTGGATGGGACCTACCCAGAAGGCCAATGGTTAAACGGTATTTTCTTTGATCGTGTGTTTGACATTGTTACGCTTCACAGTGTATCAAGCACCAGTGTTTTTTTTTCTATGTATTGGTTTCAAATAACCATTTATTCATATATATATATATATTTTTTTTTATATATATATTTTTTTATATATATAGATTGATGTATAAAAATTGATTATGCTGTATTACAGGAAGAAGGAAGGGTTAAAAAAAGAAAAACAAAGGGAAAGGCAAATATGTGGATACGAGAATGTAATAAATAAAAGTAAAAAAAAAAGTTCTCATGTACATGGAAAACTATGCACAGCAGATTTGTATAAAAAAAAAAAGACTGAGGCGCACATCCAATTATAAATGATTGTTAGTGAAATCATATAAAATAATGGAATATGCAAGTGTCATCGCCAGGGGGATAGGAAATTCCTTGGTAGCCAAGTGTCCATGTCACGGAGAAGTGATCCCAGAAGCAATGAGGAGAGAGGCTTTTGTCCAAGAGGGGGGGGGGAAAGTTTCTGTCTGAAAATAATAATAATAAATGATCTAGGAGATAACCAACACAGGCAACTGGGTGTCTGGGAATTCCTGACCCAGATTTAGAGTTTCCAAACTTGTGTGCAATAATGGGCCTCCCTTAGAAAGACTCGTCGTTCACAACAGACATGTCACCCTTTGGGGTCGAGGAACGAGACGAACCCTTGTCTGTGCTCTCAGAGCCGGAACTGCTCTGATTCTGCTGTTCTGATCCCGCACTGGAGGTCACTGTGGATGAAGATGTAGAAGAGGAACGAGTCTTTTCTTTAAAGTCTGTGATTATTACAGTTACGTTGCCCACTGTTACTGCTAATTGCTGTGCGGTACTTCTGTCAATGTTCTTCAGCCTGGGTCTGTAGAAAAATGTAATACAAGGTAAAGCGCTATGGTATTGCATTATCACTTACACCCACTAACCGTTACTATATATATATACTGAATTTTACAGTTAAAAATGAATAAGTGAACTAATCCTTTAATGCATTAATTGAAGAACTGGAGATGAAGCAGCTATACTTTACCTCCCATTTTTTCAATTAATGTTACAGGAGCCAGGAATGAAGCTTTTGAAATTTATCTTGCACGCCATCCAACGCTGTCTCCACTGACATTTCCCAACTGTTTCCAGAAACTATAGTGCGCAATAGAGTGTCCATGCACTGTAGTTGGAATCTGTTGGGACCTGTAATAGGAGCAGGCGGTGGATCGTGCTCAAGTTAAATTTCTAAATCTTCGTTCCTGGCTCCTGTAAATTAATTGAGGAACGGGAGGTAAGGCATAGCTCCTTCGCCCCCAGTTCTTCAATTAAAGGGAAAAAGGCAAGTATGATTTTTAAGTGGAGACACTCTTTAAATGTCATCTAATTCTCAATATTCATCTAAAAGTGTCAAATCTGAAAAAATCTTCCAGTAATAGGCGTACATAACTGCAACTCCCTCATTTTAATTTATTTATGTATATCGTCTCACTGTCAGGTGCTCTTGCACTTAAAAGGCTGCATCTCATTAACCAGGATAAAATACAAATGATTGCCATTTAAACACAGGCAATACACAGCCAACATTTCAGCCTTTATTTCTCCTTTAAACGTAACAGTTTGGGGGTTCAAATTACAAAAATAGGCAATTTTAGGTTTCAATTTGGCTAAAGATCAACAGAACTACATTGTAAGCTCTACGGGGCAGGGACCTCCTTTCCTCTTGTGGCAAAGCTCTAGAACTTCGATTTATATAATTTATATATTTATGTACTGAACTATCGATGTATTTATCCCCCTTGTATGACTTTATTGTATTTTATACTGTACAGCACTGCATCCCCAAGTGGCACTTTATAAATAAACTATACATACAGAACAAACCTTGATTTTTGATGGGATTCTTTTTCTCATAGGGGTGAACAAAATAATAGGCCACGCCTAAGAAAAGCCATTTTAGTTTAAGAAACGTAAATGTTTATTGACTGTGAGCGCAGTAAGGATGTGGTATTCTCTACCTGATAACATGTTGTGTCGGCTGAATCTCTGAACACATTTAAAAGAAGCTTAGATAGCTTAATAGACAGGCAGAATATCCAAGGTTTGAATTGAGGACTGCATGTAGTGAGGGCATGTTTGATTGGTTCTTTCCTTGTTTAGTTTGGCTTATTGAGGGTAACATTTAATTTGAATGGAGGAGACGGCTCTTTTTATTTGTTGTAGTTGGGGGGGGGGGTTCTGTGGACAGTTTGAACTTAGATTGCTGTCTTTAATTCCATTTCTGCTCATACCATAATTAATAAATAATGTCTAGTATAATAGAAGATTGTGTCTCCATGTTTGTGTTAAAAAGAAAGTTCACCCCTCAAATGAAAAATTGGATATAGGTAAATTACCCCCTTAAACCCAAAACTACAACAGCTAGAAAGCTGACAGGGATTATGTGTTATGCAGCAGAAAATATGCTTTCCCCCACCCCCTCTTTAAACTCTCCAAGCTTTTAGATGATCAGCTGGGGAAGCTAGGGGAATAGCATTCAGTCATTCGCTGTGATGTCATCTGTTACATCCATGACTGACAGCTGCTAACAGGAAGAACCAGGAAACAGGGAAGGTAACAGAACATCAGGCAGCATTTCAAGCTAGATTTACATTTTTAAGCTTTCTAAATATTTTTAGGGGAGGGATTTACCTACATACAGTTTTTAGTTTGAGGGCTAAATTTCCCCTTTAAGGAACATTTTGAAAAGTGAAGGACAACTATACTCACCTCAGCCCCAATCCTCTTCATCAGCACTTACCCTGAAAGTACTCAGGGTAAGGACCTAAACCACTAGGTTCACATCTGCTGGGTTTATCTTCTAAATCCAGCACTAAACTTTTAAAAAAACAGTTGTGCTGTTCTTCATTTTTCATTCATTGCCATGAGTGGACCAATAGGAAGACATGCTGTTTGAGAAGTGTCTTCCAATTGGCTTTGCCCCAGGCCAAGCGTGATGGCAATAGCAACTTTATCATGTTAGTGCAGCAGTTACAACCTAAAGCCAGGGGTGAGGTACTTACCCTGGGTAATTTCCAATGGAGGGGGGTTTATTGGACACTATTGTTGTCCTTTAATAAATAAAATAATTAGTTAATAAACCTCCAACACCACCTTCATTGTGCAACCTTTAGGTTTGGTTCTCTTACCTTGAAGTGTGATTAAAGTTGCTGATCTTTGTTGTGGCATTTCCAGACTGAATACTGGCTTCATTTGATGGATTTCTTAAAATGTCAGACTTTGGTCTATGAAAATAACAAACAAACAGGCTGTATAATGAAGGAATAGACAGACACAAGTTATCACCTAGGAATATAGAATATACACTAATCAGACAGTAGGCTAAGTTGCCTCCAAAAGGCATCCACACACATATATTATTTCTACTTGATCTGGAGAATAAACGGCTACGTGAGTGGATTATCCCTAAACCAGCCATACACGGGTAAAAGTATGTTAGATTGTTTTATATTTGGATTGATTTGTTAGAAAATACAATAAACTGGTGCTTAAAGAGTTACTGTGGTCTCCACCAAATGTCCTCAATTGAAAAGAGCTCTCATACCTAGGATAGTGTCTCTAGCTTCTCTGGATCTTAAGTTATAGGCTTTTAAAGTTACATTTCGACAACCATGATAAACAAGAAGTGTGTGACAGTCACATGATGTGCTTTATGGGGCTCATTTAATAAAAAGGTGCAATATTTTGCCCATGTTCTTAATCTGCAGTGACGAATCAGATGTTATCAATTCTTTTTCTAGCTGCAGTAGACCAGTAAAAAGGATAATCTGATTGTGTGCAAATTTTTGCCTTATTAAATAAACCTTAACATCAACAAATTTATGATTTGGGATGAAGAAAATGTTAGTACCCCAACCCGGTTACTGAACAACAACATTTACAAAAGGGTAAAGCTAATGCAATTTCTCAATTCAATATTACAGGCAAAATGTTAGCACTCAGTTATCAGAACTAACAGCTTTCGAGTAACCACCTGAACTTAAAGTGTATCTCCACTGGAAAAATATTTTTTTGCCATTTCGTTTTATTGAAGAACAGGAGGTAAACGAGCTGTGTCTTACAGGTAGTAGGTACCGCGTAGTCTGACAGGTCCCCGACGGACACGCGGATGTGTTCTTCAATAAAACTAAATAGCAAAACAAAATTTCCAATGGAGATGCCCTTTAAGGGGCCCATACACACAACAATGCCAATTGTGCAATCCCAGTTTTATATGATCAGTATTTTACCAAATTGACAACATTTTGGAACAAGTCCTATAGGGGTAAAAACTCAAACCCCCAGCCACACGCTATGTCATACCATATCAGGTACGTGCATTGCGTCCAAAACAGGTTTCAAGAGAATCGCTGCGGATTAACGGGAAAAGAAAGTGTCACGCATCCAGAGTCTTGAATGATAAGATATTTAGGCGACGACCCCGGAACTGATAGGTCCCCTATGGCACCTAGGGTCGGTCTTCGTGAACCATTCTCAGAGTTTTGCACGAGTCATGCTAGCTTGTGCCGGGGAAAAAACACCATAGCGGGTGAAACAGCTCTAAACTGACACATGGTCTTACGGGCTTATCCACTCGGCATGCGCGAACGCATCCACACGTGCGTTCGATCTAGCTCGGATCTAAGCGTAGTCAGTGTAGAGAAGGATGAAGATGCACGTGCGGTCGTGACATCTTATCTTGGGAGTTTCGCCATCGGTCGGTCTTACCAAGTAGGTACTCTTACTAGCACCGGTAGGCCCATATATCTGGTGCGGCTTCATACGGGCAGCACCATGGCTCGTGCACCTGTACAGAAATCATGACTGCTCTCATACACATCCACACTTCTTTGCACTGTGTGTGCGTGTGTGCACGATTCAAAGACTGGGATCGTCAGAGAATGTCTGGGAATCTAGTCTGTCAGCAGTGCTGAGTGGTCCGGAAAAATTCCTCCAAAACTAAGCCGACTAACCTTTAAAATGAAAGTACCTGGGGCAAAGGTATGATTGTATTCCTACCTCCCAATATTTTTTTTTTTGAGGAGCACCACCATTCACAGGGATTCCTGGTCTTTTTGCTGGAGGCACGAAGGAAGCCTGGCAGTTTTCTTCGCACTCGTGCTCCTCACAGAAACATATTGGGAGGTGGAATTACGAATCCTACCTCCCTGCCCGCAAGTAACTTTTTCATTTTAACTATTATTTTAAAAACTTCATATGCACAATATCTACTTTACACAGATTGTTTGTTGTTGTTGTCATATTGCTTCCTCTTCGAATGTAGCGTAAAATTTTATCCTTTTTGTTTTTTTTAATTGGCAATTTTAATTGAAAAGGATTTTACTAATAACTATTGGCAGTATAACTGTTTGAGGTGACAGGTTTTGCAGTACATCGCTGTGATTTTCCTTACACGTCCCAATTCTCCGACCAACTGGGGTCCTCCGGGCTAAAATGTGCTGCTCACATTGTAAAGTTGCCCGTGTCGCTCCTCTTTGTGGATTGATTTTTTTGAATTTCAGTCGATATTTAATTAAATCCATATTAAATTTAATTCATCAAACACAATCTATTAGTGTTGTGTCTATCTTTGTTTCAGATTGGTTAACGTTACAATTGCCCTTTTCTGTTATATGAACAGTTGTGTAATTTGAGGGCCCTGACATATCACTATTAAACTGCAATGATATTCTCGTATACACACAATTGCAGTAATATTGTACATCGGTTCTGTAATTTGTGTTCACCCGGCTGTTGTCTTTTCCTTTTAACTGGTTACACACCAACCATAATTCAGTCTGACCGACATTTCATGTATTCGGTCGGTTGAGCCAAATATTGGATGGTTTCTGAGCCGGACGTGTATCGGTCGGTTGGGGCCGAAATATTGGATGGTTTCTTTGGCGAGATGTGACCAGCCCTGCAGTGTTCTCGATCATCCAAATGGCGATGGGATGGTCGAAAAACCATGATCGAACGTGGTAAACTGTTGTTATAGTCTTGTTGTATAATAGCTACTTTGCCTTAACCGACAGTCCTTTTGTACTGGCCAACCATCAGAGGTCGCTTAACAGTCGATCTGGACGGTGGATTGGAAGATGTGTTGCCCACCTTTACAGACTCTGTAAAGCACCAGGGTTAATTATTGAATGTTTATTGACGTAAACAAGATATTTTAATGGGTTGATAAGGTACAGTATCTTTGTTTGGGTCCACACATGTAGAACTCTCAGTGTAATCATTAACAGAATAATCCTATTAAGGCTATCACATGGTATACAGGTGGTTTATATATCACACTTGCATGGTATGGTGTACATTTTCATTCATTCCATGTATTAAAGTATAGTGCTTGAAGTAATTCATCCATTTGAATGTAAAATATCCCCCAGAAGTCTTGTTTAGTTCCGGTTTCCTGACTTGAAGACCTAGCTACAGTCCCAGGCGTTGTACACCGCATAAACATGAAAGACTACAAGGTGGCAGTTAATGTGTCGTGCTCTAGAGCCTTTGGTCTCCCACTTTGGAACTGCCGCACACAGTCTCTCACTTATTATTAGATGTATTACAGTAGTTTAGTTCTTAATATTTTTTTTGTGTCATTCATAATGGGGGTTTCATTTTAAGATCCTTTTCCCCAGGTTTAACTATTTGTACACCGTAAGAAGTATTGACGTCCATAGCGGGGCGATACATTTCCAACGACCAACCACTTTTTATGTATGTGGCAGCCCGTACCTGAGTTGTCTCATTGATCGGTGAAACAGATCACAGTCAACATAATGGGAATGCCACACACATTACATGGCCACCTTACCTGCTAGATTGTCGACTAAATTAGCCAATTATTGTTGTTACTGACCATTCATCTGGTACACATGGGCAGAACTCACTGGTGTCAGTTTGATTGGTTAACAGTCTATTAATTCAAATTAAAGTGACAAGTCGATATTTATGTCCTACAAGTTGTGCGGCCTATTGCATGATTCACTAAACATGACATGTGGCTTTTGCCTACGATTGGTTCAAATGATCATCCATGACAGATCAATTAAAATATCGGTCTGACGTAAATTGGGGTAGAAATATCTCGACCTGTGTATACCAGCACTTCAAAGGCTGCTTACTTTTTTTGTACACAGGTTTTATGGTTTCTGTGGGCAGCCATATACACAGCGTTAACTCTTGTTTTCTGCGATTATTGTGCCCCCGAATATGGAATCCAACACCGAACAATCACTGTAAAATTGTATCAGTCTTCATGCATCCTTATTCTCGATTCACAGCGCGCACCCGGAGTACGGCTGCCAACTGATTGCAAAATGACAGAAATCCATGAAACTGAATCCCCAACTGTACGCAGACAGATTGTCTACAGAAGCTTGTTTTTTGATAATATCTCACTGAAGGTCATCAATTAAATGTTCCAAATGTCTAAACTTGTGTCTAAATAGTTTTAGGGAAACTCTAAAGGAGAACTCTTTTTAAAAACTGTTGAAAAGACCTGGGGCTGTAAAGGTAGGATATGGTACGTTCTACCTACCAAATCAATTTCTATGAAGACAGCAGCACAAGAAAACTGCTTCTGCCAGCTTTCTAGGGCTTCAGCACTATCTTTGATACGGATGGCCGGGCCATAACCTGGCAGATGAACACTGTATGTGCTGGAGCTCCTTAATAAAATAATATTGGGAGGTAGGATAACATCTTACCTCCCTTCCCAGGTTGCTTTTCATTTCTAAAAGTAAATTTGTGACAATTATTTGTCCTTAACGTTAGATTATTGTTGGGCAAGTGGCCAATGAATTACCAGTTTTCCAACGATCTAACATGTGTACAAGCTCACACCACGTAAAGTGATCTGTGCAGACAATTATTTAATGCGGCAGGTGGTTCTGTGATTCTCTGGTTGCTCCACTTTTCCTTCTAAATTTAAACAGCAGGCGCTCGCTCACTCACGAGCAGCCTGTCTGTTCCTTTTGCAGATTGAATAGATGGATTATGGGAATGTATCCAATGTTCTGAGTGGAATTCTAAATGGAGTGTGGCTGGTTTTGATCTTTCCCTCTTAAAGGAGATTGTTTGAATGGAAACATCTCTCTAATGCGGTTACACGCTACGATTGCCGTCATACAGTATCAGGATATTCCCGGTATTGTATGATATAGATCGGTTTGGATGATCAGGCAAAACTTTTTCGAGGATCTGTGTGCATTGTACGATCAGATTGGACCATGTATGGCCACCCTTTAAACCAATATGTGGAAGTAAATAGCTGTAGCTGATCTCAACTGCACAGACCCCCACCACCCCCCCCCCACACACCACACACCTCTGACTTGACTAGGCAGCTGTCCTTATACTTTAGCATTACCAATGGAAGAAAACTGTTGGGTGTGTGTATTTCTTGCATGGTTTGCATGCTCTGGAAATGAGAATTTAAGATGCTGGGAAATAAATTCCCTGGGAGATTTACAAATATGTCACAGATTACGGTTGCAATCTCACATTCGTTTGGCGTTAAAGTAACAAAAAAACCTTCACTAGAAAGCATGCTGCCACTATTTAATTCCCTTTTGTGCAAAGTAATAATTTAATTGCCAACCTATTGTTCATTGGGAATTTACTGCTTAATAAAGCCTTCATTTCTGATAGGCCTTTAATTTTCTCCTGCACATTGGTTATTAATACAAATTAAAATTCTATTGTTTTTACACTTGTAATTGCCCTGTTCAGGAGGGCGTGAGCGACAGGAAAAATTTCAAGACTGTGGAATTCCCTTTGGTTGTTTAATCAGGCAGTCAAATCTCAATACCTTGCATAGTATAAACACCCTAGTCGGCCAAACAATCAATGTCAGCTGCAACTACTTAGACCGCACGATCGCCCGTAATTTACCAGCAGGTGCCTGCTAAAATCTGCAGGTATTCTGCTTGTCTGTCCACAGCCTAAGGGTTTCCTAACAAAAATATGAGGTTAATCTTTAAGTAATACATAGAAGCCCTGCAGTAAACTGCCTCCTCCTACTTTGGTTCAGTGAGCTCAGACATGCTCATTAGCAATTTCAAACTGGTTCACCTTAACTTGGAATTATAGATGACAATGATTAAATGGTAGATTTATAATTCAGGGAAAGTGTTTCATTTTATGGTTTAGTTCTCCTTTAACACGCTGAGATGGTCAAGGCTTTACTGCAAAGTAGATATTGGCTGGACTCTACTAAGTGAATATGTTGTTGGCTCGCAATCTAACCCTGGCGAATGTAATACAATTGGATTATTCCAGTTATTTTACAGCCTTGCTGTTTAATGTGTTGGGCTGGTAATAGAGTGTTGATAAATATCAATTTCCGCAATTGCGCTTCCATTTTATGCATGAATAAAAATCCTGATGAAAAAACAATAGGCCTGCAATTGTACAAAGAGTATTGATTTACTTTCTCCTGAGAGGCCAATAGAAAATCCGATTTTGCAATTAAGAAAAAAAATTTTTGGGAGGTTTCGAGTGGTGGAAAATAGTTTCAAATGTGCAGAATATAAGCAGTAGATTTCCTGTCCCAGTAATGAAACGGTTCCTATAAATAGAATTTTTGGGATCTGTCCATTCCATATTGTTGTGGTTAATAGGCCATACAATGGCTGAACATTACATTGATTGACGTTAATCCCCACAGTATTTTCGTTTATACCACTAGACCCACCCAAACCCAACTTTACTGCCCTCCTCTGATAGCTTTACGAGCTTACACAGTGGTAAGTCACTATCACTGCTGCTACCTGAAGGGACCGGAGAAAGAAGAGAAACCATCAGATTTGTATCTTTTGTAGGAATGTCAGTATTGTCAATCGCAAAATGATTGACCAAGACAATTTTTAACATTGCAGGACTGTTGTTGGTAGATCCACTAATGTATAGACACCGTATAGAACATAAAGAGCCACTGCTCTAGATGTCTGAATAGAAGGGACTAGCTACAAGCTGGCGTAGATTGTGTGGTAAAACTCCATCTTTTCCTGGCACCCTCTGATTCTTTGTTAGTATAATCATGTGAATTTTCTGATCTTGGAACGGAGACGTATCCTGATAGAGACGTTAAAGTATCAGATAAACATCACATTTAAAATGTTAGTTGGTGCCTTTGAACTTGCAGATCAGAGTTCATTACCTGCCTGATGTGTAGAGGAAACTTCACATTGAGTACTGAGGGTTCTGCACATTTTATTTCCACTCCTCTCACACTTCGGCTATTGTAATACGGGAATTACTGAGTTTGTGCTCTGTGTAACAAGCAGTATTTCAAGAACTCTGTTGTGGTTTGCTCTCGCATTCGGCACTAGTAGTTTTTTTTTACAATTAAATTGATGTTACGGCAATTTAAACTATAGTTTCCGGGTATTAACAAGACAATGTAGCATTCGTGTTTTTCAGGGTTTACCCCCACAGCGGTCTGTGCACAAGCTTTGTTTAAATAGATTATCTCATTCCTAACTACCTGTTGCTGTATCTCTAACCTCTATTCAACTGCATTAATCTGCTTTATGATAGCTGGAGATAGATCAGCGGCTCGCACATTACCGCCCTTGTGGATTTGTGATAAACACCACCAAAACAAATTGATACCTGATTATTACTCCTAATGATTTTGTTAAGATAACAAAGCTGTTTCTTTTCAGTGTAAATAAAATAAATGTGTTTTTTCAGCTCCTTTTCCTCTTGGCCTGTTAGTTAGTTGACCAGACAGACAACTGATCACTAACTGATCAACTAACTGATCAACTAACTAAAGGTGGCCATACACCACACGATATTACTTACCCACCGACCGCTCACGCGACGTTCCTCCGATCCTGCCGGAACCACCTCTCCCGATCTTATATACGACCGACATGCGATCGCAAAATCCCATTCATTTTGCGATCGCTTGTCGGTATATATATATACCGACATAGATCGTATATAAGATCGGGAAGGTGTTCCGGTCAGGATCGCAGGAACGTCGCGTGAGGGCGTCGGGTAAGAATATCGTGCTGGTGATGGCCACCTTAACTTGGTCAACTGGCACAACCAATCACTTAAAGATGACGGAATTGGCTGGAATTTACCAACATGTCCTATGAATTTTTAACTGATAGAATGAAAATCTGCCTTAATAGTGTTATTCATTGTTACGCAGGGGTGCCGATTGATATCAAGGAAGAAGTAGCTTAAGCTGGGTACACATGATGAGATATTTCGGTCCGATCGACGTAGTTCAGTGTATCGTCATCGGACCGAAATTATCACATCCGAATGCAGCCATGTCCGACCGATCGTTCGTCCAAATCGGACGATCGACATGGTGGAAAACCTCGTCCGATCGTCAGTCCTCTATGGACCGACACCCTTCCTCCTGGCCGACCGATCGAAAGTATTGAACAGTCGTCAGGAGGAAAAATCGCTAGGTGTGAACCTAGCTTAACTTGTCACCCCTCTGTAATATTGTGTTGCCATATCTATGACTCAGCCTTAAAGCTTGTAGTGATTGATCTACAAATAGATCTGACAGTTTGTTTTTCATTGATCAAGTTCAAGTTCACTCACTGTTAATGTAAATATTATCAAATCAAAACAGATACTGACAAAGGGGCTTGTAGGGTAAAGGTGAGCTAAAATAAGCTGCAGTTTCACAGTCTCTGGACTTAAAGGAGAACTAATGCTAAAATTGAAATGACCCTGAATGGTTTTCATGGATGGAAACACATTTCAATATCGACCAGTTCAGTAGGTCGATGTTCATTGACTCTGAAACTTACACTAATGATTCACCTGATTGACTGAAATTTTGTAGATCTGGTTGAAATATTGTACTGTATGACACAGCCTATTCAACTGACATTTCTCATTTCTCCTTCCTAGTGAGTACACATGTGTTTTTCTGGCTGTTTAGTCTTGTTTACACAGATGGTCTAGGAAGGTCACCCTGTAAGGAGATGAAAGGGAGGGGCACCAGAACTCACTAGCATGTAAAACTGTGCATAAGGCTAAGGCTACACTGTGTTTACCACAGGATTTACCTAATATCAGTAGCAGGTATGAGCGAATCCACCGACCGTATGCTGACAGTCAGGAAGACTTAAAAGACTACATTTCCAACGTCATTATCGGTCCCTTTACTTTAAAGTTAAGAGAGACGATTTTGTCGGCCCTGTATGGCCGCAGGCCACCCAATCCTCATACTGCATAGGTTTTCATCGCAATGTGCTGGCCGATACAACAAATTGCATGTGTAATCCCGCCTGCTCCTGATCGTTTAATTGAAGTATAGGAGGTACTCATTCCTCCTTTATCTCCCTTTCTTCAATTAAATTGAGAAAGAAAAAAACAAGTCTATTTTAGGAGTGGAGATAAGCTTGGCCCATCTTCCTGCAGAAACAAGCTATGCTTGTGTATCTATGTGTAAAAGGTACTGTGGGAAGAAATGAAAGAGTATAAATGATAGAATTATATACTGGCCTGGCCAAAGTTTGATACTTTGAAATCTGTGTACCATGTTTTTACTGATTAAGGACAACTACACTGAAAATTTATTTTTAAAAAGAAAAAGTAACATGGCAGGGAAGCACGTAAAGTTTTAATCTGCCAGTAAGTATCCTGGACTTTCCTGTTTAAAAGATAATGCTTGTGGATCTATAGTACATACGCTGCACATTTAAGAGAATGGGCCTGGGATAATATAGAATTGGAAAAATGTAACATATGCACTGTTATACTAACCCATATTATGTAACTACTAACCTACCAAACCAAACCGGATATGAAAAAGACAAGGGGGAAAAAAAAAAAAGAAAAACCTACAAATATCAACGACTGTGCTAACAAATCAGCAAACCAAGACAGACATTACAACCAAGCAACAAGAAAACTTACACCGAACTGAACTTACCCAATACCCCCTCTACTACCCAAACCCGGTTCGCCCCCTACACCCCCTCCCTCCCCAAAAACAGTTTATGAAACAGTATATGTTATTGTTATTACCACATGTTATACAAAATAAAAAATATTGACCATTAAAAGATAATGCTGAAGCCAGGAGGAAGCATGGCAGGGGCATTTTTCTCATGCTGGCGCTCTTCCCAGAAAATTTTCATTTTAGCTCTTTTTTTTTTTTTTATAGTTATCCTTTAAATTGTTGGAGGTTTTTTTGTAAATTTTGTAAATTTGGCCCTACATATGGGATAATTGTAGGGGAGGTTGACGCCCCTACCTACGTTACTTCTAACAATAAAGGCCATTTGTCTTCTTACATATAGTTTGCATCTAAAGGAAGCCTGCTCTGAAATCTTAGATCTGTATGTAAATGTTTCAGTGCTAAAGAAATGAATGAGCTTTGTCCGTTAAACGGTTACCAGTGTCTTTTCCTTCCTTGTGCACTTTGCCCCTTAATGAATGGTAAAGCTGTGGGTTTTGTTTTGCTCAGATGGTCTTGTCCTAGTCCTTATCTGTAGCTGGGATGGATCTAATTAGAAATCCGTAGGGTCAAGAGTGTAGGTCTCTGGAACAGGATTCCTGCGGGGAGAGTTGCTAGACACACACACTGGCAAAACCACATTGTATCACATGGAATTTTCCTTGCACTAAAATAAATGTGACATGGTTTGCGGCATTATTATGGCAGTCTTTTACAGTAGCTTTTTTGAATGGCATTTAAATACAGCTGCAAGGCTTTGTTATAGTTTTTTTACCGGCCAGTGTAACACCGGATTGTTTACAAAAGCCCAAATCTATAAATGGTGTTATTTTTCTTTTAAAATCCGTGGCTTGTAAAGCAACAGGCTTAACAGTGGAACATGGCTTCCCAAGAGTAGTGTTGACAGTTGCAGATACCATTATCCCTGTTGGGGTGAACCCTGTGGCTTGACATTTGGGTCAATGGCAAAACTTTAGTCAATATCAACATATAATTTATATAAATTTACATCGTGGAATGCCACACCCAAAAATAAAAACAGCGTACACCATAAAATGCATGCAATACAAACTTCAAACTAAATGTAGTTTGCACTAATGAGATCATAATGGGGGATCCATTTGAAGTGCTATAAGATTAGCCCTGGATGAGGAAGTTCAAAAGAGATTATGAAGCTAAACAAAGATCTGGGACCAGATGGTATTCACCCCAGGGTTTTCAAGGATAAAGGCAGCCATACACATAGCTGGATCAGACAAATTGAACTAATAATGGCAAGGTGTGTGGGCAAAAATGGCTGACCATCATGGAACATTTCCATTGGTCAGTATTGTCCTCCTTTATTTTAAGTAGAGCGAGCCAATGCAATCAGCCGGTCTATGGCTGCTGGCCAACTGATCCCCATACCGCACATAGCTGTATATGTGGTTACTGCCGCATGTTGCCAACAGATGTAATCGCATGTGTATAGCCACCTAATTCTATGTTTTCTAGATTACTGTATCTTATATACCCAGTTGTATGGCAATTTGGTCAATCGGGTCAAAATACTGGCGTACTTTTTTGCCCGCTACCAAAATTAGTGGACATGGTGGTATAATTCTGCCCAATCGATTGTTCACGCCGAAATTGCAGCCGACCGGCCAAGAGCAGCAACAGTCAGCATGGGATGAAATATCACCTGTGTGTACCCAGCCTTAAACCAGATCATTGTTGCTAGACCAGAACTGTGGACTGGGATTTATCCTCGCCAAGTAAAAATTCTTCAGTCAAGGCATCCAGCCCAAATCTCAATGTCTGGCATACCTAATGAAAGATCTACCGTCAATGGGTAGATAAACACTTTCTTTTTTATATTTGTGTAATGCAATGGCAAGGAACCAAACTGCAGCTAAAACAAAAAAAGAAAAGAAAATTCTTCATATCTGATCAAGTGAATTGCTCCTTTTTGTAACTCGCTTGCTGGGGGCCAATAATGTTGGTGATGATGGTATATGAACTGTATGAAGGTGTTTGTAGAAAACAAGTCAAGTCTTATCACTTGGTCAACCGTTCAGGTCTTTCTTGTTTGCATTGAGAGTCTTTGGGGTATCTCTATTTGCCTAGTTCTGTTTATTATTTAATCTAGCCAAACACTGTCCATGTATTTAGAATTAATTCTTTACCAACTGCTTTAAGATATAAAGGTCCATTTACTTTCTTAGATAGGCAAGACATAGGCAGGATATTAGACAAGCTTGGTTGACAAATTACTGTTGGTCACGGCAATAGTGGTCCCACAGGGGCCCAGTCTGATATGGATGAACAGGCGACCGTCCATTGGAAATTTCCGACCGACCAATACACGGCACTATCGGTTACTCGGCTGGAAATATCTGCTGGTGTGTACCCAGCCAAAGGTGGAGGGGACAGATGGAGTGTAATTGCCCTTTAAGGCTGAGTACACAAGCTTTTTCTAACCAACCAACAATACCGGTGTGTCGATTTGAAAAATCGCATTGTTTTCAGAGGCAGTGGTAACTGAAGTTGTTCGCCAGATTAGACAACAGCATATTGGTAAATCACCTGCCTATCATGGGGCCTGCTATGGACCCACAAAACGTGACTGTTTGTCCGGCCGACCACATTCTAGTGGTGGACGGTCGGTTGGACGAAAAATCCCTCAATGTGACCCAGCCCAATGCTCTTTTCATTTTAACAGTTGTACATCCATAAACATTCTACACAGTCATTCACTGCCCAACGAAAGTTAGACCACCAAAAAAAAGAGCTTTGGCTGCGACACACGTCTATGTTTTGATTCTATTTGTACAGTATAGTCTAACATTTCGATACAAACATGAAGGGACCAGGTGATTGGGTCGAAATATGCACCAAGTTTACCTAACAATGGCCTGTTACCTTTAAACCAGTATTTGGGCAGATTATTCCCCAGGCCCAAAATGTTTGTCTGATTAGCTGTAGTCTTACCAACGGGACTATTGGTTAAGCCAAAATATTGACTTCATTCGTGACTGCCAGACTTCCAACTATTGGTTTATTGGTTGGTAGATTGGTCGGGCGGGAACATCGGCAAGAATATGCCAATGTATATATCAGGGTTGGGCAATCAATTTCTCAGGGGCCACATAAACTTAAACTGTCATTATAGAGATTGCAAAACTAGATTTTATTAACAGATGAAATTAATATCTCTGGTTTATCGGATTTTTTTTTTCTATTTGCCATTTTTAATAGAAAGTATATTTAAACAAAGGGCAGCATGTGGCCCCGGCCTTATTTTCCCAGATCTGGTATAGTTAACTGTGTTTTTCTACTAATTTAGTGTAGTGCGGAATTAAAGCTTTCAATTTGAAATGATCACACAGCAGTGGGAACCGTGTTTAAACTGTTAATGATCCAGAAAATCCTATAATTACTGTGGTTTATCAGCTGGGGGCAAGTGAGCGTATGGAGATCTGAATTCTGTTGCTGCTCTGAGCGTGTTTAATAAAGGGGTAAGTGGAACTGACATTTTCTTTACAAACTATTACGATTTTAATCAACAAACCCTCATATTGGCTACTTGTGTTGTGCTGTTAGCTTTATTGAAATTCACGTTTTTCCTTTTTTGGTCTTTTGTAATATAAGCTGCCATGTCTCTCTGTGTGGTCCCACCACTGCAAGAAGGGGAAGGAAACTATATTTGCATGCCAAGTTTTGAACTATGTATCTTCCCATTGCCCCCATTCCGTGGAATGAAAAAAAGCCCATACAGTTACATTTATAGCATTCTGTATTAGGAGATTTGGAAAAGAAAGGACATAGAGTTGTAGATAGGGAGGGGTCACTTTTTGTCTATAGGGATGAAGTCCCAGGATATACTGGGTATATACACTTAGTCTATTATCAGCCGTGTGTCCCAGCTTAACGTGCCTCCCTATTGGAGCATATCGATGCAAGTAGATATGCCACTCAGTATCCGAGGTACCGGACCTAGATCCTTACTTTGGCAGAATTTCTAGCCTATTTGTGATCACCAGGCCAGTTTATGCCCTCACTGAGCCCTGGACTTGGCCAGTCTATTGGTTGATTTCCAGACTCGGCTAGGGGGCAGAGCGGAACAGACCTGGTGATCCACAAGTTTTGGATCTAGAGGTTCAGGTCCTTAACCTGGGTTCTTCATTACTGGACCTAACCATTTTTAGAAAAATAATATTGAAAGAAGGGTAACGTAATCTTTGTAAGTTGCCTTCAGTTACTGTACATGTGAAGAAGTGTGGGTTTGGAAATCTGGGTTTTCAATGGAATGCAAGTGGTTAACTAGTTACTGACCTTTTTTAAACTGAAGCGTATTTTCTTACAGTCGGCACAAGGGATTTTCTAAAAAGGGGGAGTGAGAGGAAATTTCAACACCAGTATGTTAGTTCATTTTTTCTTTACCCATTTTTTGGCTCGTACTCTGATACATATGTTCCATTTTAAAGGAAAACTCAACATGTGAGAATATTTAATCCATTCTTCACTGTCCTTAGTTCCTCTGAAACATAATGCTGATAAATTCATTAAATATCCCTTGGGAGGATGACTGTTTTTTAAGACCCGTAGATTAAAGGTTCTTTATATATTCCATAGCAATGCCTTAAATGAATGAAGTCAACGTTCAGATAAAGGCTTGAAAAATGACCCTTTGGTCTGCATGTTTAACTCTAATTCCCCATATTCCTAGTATTCCCCTATGAACATCTTTGTTTTATTCCTTAATAAAATTCCAAATGGTGTTGCTGTTTCTTCCTCTCACGTTCTGATTGAAGTTGGTTTTGTAGAGCGATGATTTTGGCCACGAGACAAAATATAAATTGATATTCCTTGGTGCTGCTCAGAAGCTATTGTTGTGCCAAGCCTGGCTGTAAAGAAGGCATTTAGCATAAGCATCGTGCATGGAATTGGAGATTTAAAGGAAGGCAGTTGCTTTAAACCCATCAAGTGGCATTGTTCTCTAGTTTGTATATTTGATATAGATCTAAGGCTGTGTGTACCAGGCCTATGGGAATTCTAACCAATTGTATTTTAGACTAGCTTGAGGTGCCATAAGAAGTGTACATGATAGTGTCATTAAGTAATACTCCTTGAAAAATCTAATAAATATTTAGTAAGAATTGTACATTCTTTTTGCCTGGTTGGAAGTAACTGAAAGGAAAACTAAAGTGTCAAAGAATTAGTTTCTCTTGGGATGGTATACTGATTTTCTTAGAACATCTTCACACTCTTACATCTAAGGCTGTCACTTGGATACCTGTGTAATCTACCCTAAGTACCAGAAGCATTTGAAAAATGGTGATGATCTTTAATACCTGCAACAAATACTATTTGCTCATTAAATAGCCAATAAAAAGAAGGGAAGCCAGCCCCTCCCCAAAAGAGACCTATAGCTAACTGGGGCGACTGATCGAGGCTTCCACAGCGTTGCCAGGAGGAAGGACTTTGTTTGCGGCAAAAGCAGCCGCTTCTTAACAGTTAGCCGGCGAGCAATCGTGCGGTCCATAGAGACCGCATGGTCGGTCGTGTTTTTTCCATCTGCTTTAGTCCAATTCAGATGAAGGAACAGTCGGCGATTGGTCTGAGCCAGCATACAATATTCGGCCTGACCGACCAAAACACTGAGATGCCAGTCGGGCCGAATTATTGTATGGCTTGTACCCAGCTTAAGACTAAACGCAATACTTTAATTGCATCCACTTTTTTTTAGTCCATTGCCTAAAGGGAGATAACTGGGGCTGAGATGTTGACACAGAGGAATGGGTAGGTCTAGAGCCTTGGTAGATTGTCTCTAGATTGTGTTTTTGCTTTTTTTTGTGTTATATGATGTTTGTGTTATTAATAATGTGTTAAAATGTATTTCTTTTTAGGAAACCCAGAATAATTCCCAGTTAGTTGCACAACAAGTGGCTCAGCAATATGCCTCCCCCCTCCCCCAAAAAGAAAGAAGGAAAAGATAGAGAGCCTGAAAGGAAATCAACAGAGAGAAGCTGGACAAGGAAAAACCAGAAAGGAGAAGCTAGACCGAGAGAAGTTAGACCGGGAAAAGATAGATCAGATAAGCTTGACAGGAAAACTGGATCAGGGTGGACCGGAAAAGTTGGATCGGGAGAAGTTGGACCGGAAAAGTTGGATCGGGAGAAGTGGACAGGGAAAAGTTGGATCGGGAGAAGGTGGACAGGGAAAAGTTGGATCGGGAGAAGCATGACAGAGAAAAGCTGGACAAGAGAAAACTGACAAGGAAAAGCTGGAAAGGGAAAAGTTGACAGAGAAAAACTAGAGAGGGAAAGCCAGAGAAGAAACCCGAAAAAGAAAAGACAGAAAAAGAGCAAAAAATGGACAGAGACAGACCAATAAGGATAAAGAAAAGACAGAGAGAGACTCAACTCCACTGCAGTCAAGAGGACCACTAATAAGAAGACCAGGTAGGTTAAAAAGTTTAAGTATTGTGCAAATAATTTTGATTAAAGTACAACATTTATGGAACCTTCTACAAGTACAATGGTTTAGTTAGGTCTACAGCACTCAAGGAAGTTTCAGTTTCTTGGCTAGCGGGTGACTAAAATCAAACCAAATTTCAAAATCCATTTCTCATGGAGGAAAAATAAACATACTCCTACCTCCTACTGTCCTATAATCCTACTGTCAAATAAGCTTATGCTGCGGCTGACATCTCTCCACCCCAAGCATGACTATCTCTCCCATTTTTAACATTAGTCACAAGAACCACCGTGAGTTTTCAGTGGTGGCAAGAGCAGAACTTTGACAGCTCATGGTATGTGCAGCTATGCTACTACCTTAATGGGAAATGGACTTAAAGAGTTTAAAAGAACTTTGGGTTCTTTTTTCGGCCATAGTTCCCTTGGATAGCATTACAGGTTGCTTATTAAATAGGGGATAAGAGATGGCCAACTGCCAGGTTTCCGTTTTTCGGAACGAAAGATCCGAAAACTAAACTTAAAACGGGATTTTGGATTTTTATCGAACGTTTTAATGTTTCGATATCACTCGAAAATACGATCAGAAACTATTGTCAATTTTCCAATCGTATTTTCGAGTATTATAGAACGTTCAGACTATTTTTCGCGGAATTTTCGAAAATAGCCGAACATTCGATAAAAATGTAAAACTCGTTTCGAAGTCCCGAAACCCCAACAATACTTTTTGGACGGAGCCGGATCTGAGTCGGATCCCATCTCTATAGGGGAAATGATTTCCTCGATGGAAGTTATTTTGTAGCGTGGATTGGTAAAAAGCCCAGAATACTGCAATGGTTTCTAGATTGGCCACATCCAGTCTTTATAACAGCATATTAGAAACAAAATAACTTTGCCAAGCATTAAGGTTTTAAAGGGCATGTCCACCCTAAAACGAAATTTCTGCACAAGTTAAGCAACCAGCACCCCCCCCCCCCCCCAAACCCCGGATCCATTTTAAATACCTTCCCAAAGATGCCCAGAAACCTACTTACACAACCTGTCTCTTTTCTTGTTGCGGCTTGTCAGTCAAAACACACCAATGACATCATGGCCAACAGCTTACAGCCATGACCAGGAGCAGAGGGGCTGTCAGCGCAAGAGCCTTACTGCTCCTGTTTTTGCTTTAAGCGAGCATGCAACAGTAGCATGGGGCGGCAAGGGACCAGGTCTTTTAAGTATGTACATGGGCACTTTGGGGAAGATAAGTAAAATGGAACTGGGGTTTGGGGGAATGCTTAATCAGATCAGACTGTCAGTGGTAAGACTATACACCTCACACTGCATCAAATGGGTCTGCATGGCTGTTGTCCCAGTGGTCTGATGAGACCGGATAAACTTATTTGGTTCAGATGGTGCTCTGCTTCCTGGCTGTGGCTGTCCGTCAAAGGCGCTAGAATGACATCACGACCAATACCTGACAGCCGCGACCAGGAAGCAAGTGGCTGTCGGCACCAGAGCCTTACTACTCCTGTTTTTGCTTGAAGCGAGCTTGCAACAGGAGCAGGGGGGGGGCAACTAGGCGCCAAAGGACCAGGTCTTGTAAGTATGCTCCTGTGCATCTTAGGGGAAGATAAGTAAAACGAATCTGGGGTTTGGGGATGCTATCAGTTGTATACATTTTTGTTATGGGTGAGCATGCCATTTAATGCATCTTTTAGTGATTTTCTAGGTTCCAGTTTTAAACATATGTCTGTCTGTAGAGTAGCACATTGCTGCATTAGGAAAAGTACTGCAGTCATCAGTCTAACTCTTTGTAAATCGGCACAAAAAAGTTTTTTCCTTATATTTTGTCACCTCCGCTTTAATTGTCCCCCAAAACACTGCTCGTTATCTCCTGTTAATATAATAAAAAGGACCATGAGATACCCCATGATTAATGTTTTATAATGCCATTAAAATTCTGTTTGCACAAGTGTCTCAATGACAGCCATTATTGCCAAGGTGTGCCAGTAATAACGATCATGCCAAATATCTGCCATGCTCTGCAGACTATAAATATATATAGCCATATGACAGATTTGTTTAGGCAGAAGTTTTTTTTCTTAACAGTCTGTTTTCGTACAGGAGAATTCTGATTGGAGGTAGGGGGCAACCCTTCCTGTCCAATCACATTGTTTTACCCATAAATTGGTAGCTCACAGCAAATGTATCGCTTTGTAAACCAAGTGCCATCTCTGTGGGTCAGGGATCTAAAATAACACAGGTTACATGATTTTCAGAGACTTGAATATTAAGGGGCATGTCCACCATGAAACATAATTTCACCCACTACTGGCCCCTTGTGTAGTGCATAAAAATGCTTACCTTACATCCCAGCTCCAAATGGTTCTCCTGTAATGTCCCCCAAAGTCCAGAAAACTGGCCAGCAGGGACCTGGCAGGGAGGGAAATTGTTTCCGCCTCCGAGACGTCCTCAAGTTTTTAGCTTGCTCAGAGCAGCCCTCCCCCCCCCTCCCTCTCCCTCCCGTTTTGCTCTCCCTCCTCCTAGTGTAAAAAGCCTTTGATTGTAATAGGTCTTCCTCCCCAGCCCAACCCTATAATAGATTTTCCAGAGACTCCCCCAAACTCTACTTACCTTACCTCTCTCCCCGGCATTCTGTGCAGCCGGAAGCCGCATCCGTGATTGGCTGCCTCTCAGCCAATCACGGATGCGGCTGCCGGTCCGGCCCCCTGCTGCAGTTTCATGCAAGCAGAGGCTGGGACAGTACCCGAAGGAAAGAGGCAAGGTAAGTAATGATTGGGGGAGTCTCTGGAAATTTATAGTGGTTGAGGCTGAGGGAGGGAGACCTATTACATATCAAAAATGTTAAAGGATGGACATGCCCTTTAAGACAAAGTAATATAAGTGCACTAGTTGATATGGCTAGAACGAAAAGATAGGCAATGTGTGAATTTTTTGGCTATGATCAAGGAATGAACTAAGGTCAAGCATTCAGTAAAGAAAACCAGATGACAGTTTTGTCTAATGTGGAACAGAAGGTAATTCTTATGTGTGTTTAAGTAAGAGAGTTTATAGCTCCCTCTTTGGAAACCAATTTTTAGGACATTAACAAAGTAATGGGAGATTTCTCTTTGATATAACTCCATTTAATTGAAAGTTCTTTGGCTTGTAGTCATTCCTCAGAAGTATAAAGGCACAGGACACTTTAATGAACAGCAGGTAGATAGTTTCCAACCTGAGGATAAATCTACCATAACATATATTAATTATGAAAACAAGGAGCACTCCTGGGCTTCTTTAAGAAATGTATTTAGTGCATAACAATAGGCAACGTTTCAGTCCTGTTTCTTGGTCCTTTCTCAAACCCAAAGGCTTCTGAAAGGTCCAAGAAACAGGACCGAAATGTTGTCTATTGTTTGCACTAAATATTTTCTTAAGAAGTCCTAGGAGTGCTCCTTGTTTTCATATGTTGATTTGTCTTAAGAAAGGGGTCCCGCTGACTCCGAAAGGTTGATCAAGGTTGATCAGATTGATAAAGATTATTATTTTTTAAATCAGGTGTGCGGGAGCATCCATCCCAATATTAGTACATGTTGGCATTCATGGTACACTTATAAACTGTAGTTCCCCGTGCCAACAGTACTCATTACACTCCCATCACCATGCTTCCGATGTAGGCAAGACACTTTGTCACATTGACATTATCTGAACCAAATAAGCTTATCTTGGTCTCATCAGACCACAGGGACAACAGCCTGCAGACCAATTTGCAGGTATCTCACCTTTCCCACAACTCGCGAGTGTCCCTCATTCTGGGGCGGTCTCCTGCAACCGAGAGGAGACTAGTCAAATTGGATGTCCATGGCTAGGCCTGTTCTGAGTGGAACCTGTCCTGTCAAACCGCTCTATGGTCTTGGCCACTGCACTGCAGCTCAGTATAGGGTGTTGCAATCTTATAGCCTAGGCCATCTTCTGTAGAGCAACAATCTTTTTTTTCAGATCCTCCATTTTCTTTGAACTGCACCTCATGCTAACTTCCAGTGGCCAGTTTGAAATAGTGTGAAAGCGATAACACCAAATTTATCACACCTTGTAACACTAACCAGTCACATGACACCTGGGGAAAGAAAATAGCTAATTGGGCACAATTTGGACATTTTCACTTAGTGGTGTACTATGGTTTGCCAGCAGTTCATTCATAAATGGGCTGTGTGTTGAGTTATTTTGAGGGGACAGTAAATCTACACTGTTATACAAGCTGTAGACTGACTACTGAATATAGTATTGTCCGATAAAACAAAATAATAAAATATTTACAAAAATGTGAGGGTTGTACTCACTTTTGTAAGATACTGTATATTGATCAGCCTAGTGCAGTTTATTGCCTAATGGGGCCCATATAACTAGCAATCGGATCATATGATATAAGATATACTACGATCATTGGACCATGTATGGCTGGGTTTTGTTTTACCCCTATAGGACTTGTTCCAAAATGCAGTTCATTCATAAATGGCTGTGTGTTGAGTTATTTTGAGGGGACAGTAAATCTACACTGTTATACAAGCTGTAGACTGACTACTGAATATAGTATTGTCCGATAAAACAAAATAATAAAATATTACAAAATGTGAGGGTTGTACTCACTTTTGTAAGATACTGTATATTGATCAGCCTAGTGCAGTTTATTGCCTAATGGGGCCCATATAACTAGCAATCAGGATCATATATAAAGATATACTACGATCATTGGACATGTATTGTCCCCTCAAAATAACTCAACACACAGCCATTTATGAATGAACTGCATTTTGGAACAAGTCCTATAGGGGTAAAAACTCAAACCCCCGCCCATACATGGTCCAATGATCGTAGTATATCTTTATATCATATGATCCTGATTGCTAGTTATATGGGCCCCATTAGGCAATAAACTGCACTAGGCTGATCAATATACAGTATCTTACAAAAGTGAGTACAACCCTCACATTTTTGTAAATATTTTATTATTTTGTTTTATCGGACAATACTATATTCAGTAGTCAGTCTACAGCTTGTATAACAGTGTAGATTTACTGTCCCCTCAAAATAACTCAACACACAGCCATTTATGAATGAACTGCTGGCAACCATAGTACACCACTAAGTGAAAAATGTCCAAATTGTGCCCAATTAGCTATTTTCTTTCCCCAGGTGTCATGTGACTGGTTAGTGTTACAAGGTGTGATAAATTTGGTGTTATCGCTTTCACACTATTTCAAACTGGCCACTGGAAGTTAGCATGAGGTGCCATGTTCAAAGAAAATGGAGGATCTGAAAAAAAGAATTGTTGCTCTACAGAAAGATGGCCTAGGCTATAAGATTGCCAACACCCTATAACTGAGCTGCAGTGCAGTGGCCAAGACCATAGAGCGGTTTGACAGGACAGGTTCCACTCAGAACAGGCCTAGCCATGGACATCCAATTTGACTAGTCTCCTCTCGGTTGCAGGAGACCGCCCCAGAATGAGGGACACTCTCGCGAGTTGTGGGAAAGGTGAGATACCTGCAAATTGGTCTGCATGGCTGTTGTCCCTGTGGTCTGATGAGACCAAGATAAGCTTATTTGGTTCAGATAATGTCAATTGTGACAAATGTGTCTTGCCTACATCGGAAGCATGGTGATGGGAGTGTAATGAGTACTGTTGGCACTGGGGAACTACAGTTTATTAAGTGTACCATGAATGCCAACATGTACTAATATATTGGGATGGATGCTACCGCACACCTGATTTAAAAAATAATAATCTTTATCAATCTTGATCAACCTTGATCAACCTTTCGGAGTCAGCGGGACCCCTTTCTTAAGACAAATCAACATATGAAAACAAGGAGCACTCCTAGGACTTCTTTAAGAAATATATTTAGTGCATAACAATAGACAACATTTCGGTCCTGTTTCTTGGACCTTTCAGAAGCCTTTGGGTTTGAGAAAGGACCAAGAAACAGGACTGAAACGTTGCCTATTGTTATGCACTAAATACATTTCTTAAAGAAGTCCCAGGAGTGCTCCTTGTTTTCATAATATATATATGTTATGTTAGATTTATTCCTCAGGTTGGTAAACTATCTACCTGCTGTTCATTAAAGTGTCCTGTGCCTTTATACTTCTGAGGAATGACTACAAAGCCAAAGAACTTTCAATTAAATGGAGTTATATCAAAGAGAAATCTCCCATTACTTTGTTAATGTCCTAAAAATTGGTTTCCAATAGAGGGAGCTATAAACTCTCTTACCTTAAACACACATAAGAATTACCTTCTGTTCCACATTAGACAAAACTGTCATCTGGTTTTCTTTACTGAATGCTTGACCTTAGTTCATTCCTTGATCATAGCCAAAAAATTCACACATTTGCCTATCTTTTCTGTTTCTAGCCATATCAACTAGTGCACTTATATTACTTTGTCTTAAAGGGCATGTCCATCCCTTTTAACATTTTTTGATATGTAATAGGTCTCCCTCCCTCAGCCTCAACCACTATAAATTTTCCAGAGACTCCCCCAATCATTACTTACCTTGCCTCTTTCCTTCGGCGTACTGTCCCAGCCCTCTGCTTGCATGAAACTGCAAGCAGGGGGCCGGACCGGCAGCCGCATCCGTGATTGGCTGAGAGGCAGCCAATCACGGATGCGGCTTCCGGCTGCACAGAATGCCGGGGGAGAGAGGTAAGGTAAGTAGAGTTTGGGGGAGTCTCTGGAAAATCTATTATAGCGGTTGGGGCTTGGGGAGGAAGACCTATTACATATCAAAGGCTTTTTACACTAGGAGGAGGGAGAGCAAAACGGGAGGGAGAGGGAGGGGGGGGGAGGGCTGCTCTGAGCAAGCTAAAAACTTCTGAGGACGTCTCGGAGGCGGAAACAATTTCCCTCCCTGCCAGGCTCCTGCTGGCCAGTTTTCTGGACTTTGGGGGGACATTACAGGAGAACCATTTGGAGCTGGGATGTAAGGTAAGCATTTTTATGCACTACACAATGGGGCCAGTAGTGGGTGAAATTATAGTTTTCATGGTGGACATGCCCCTTAATATTCAAGTCTCTGAAAATCATGTAACCTGTGTTATTTTAGATCCCTGACCCACAGAGATGGCACTTGGTTTACAAAGCGATACATTTGCTGTGAGCTACCAATTTATGGGTAAAACAATGCTGATTGGACAGGAAGGGTTGCCCTCCCTACCTCCAATCAGAATTCTCCTGTACGAAAACAGACTGTTAAGAAAAAAACTTCTGCCCTTAAACAAATCTGTCATATGGCTATATATAATTTATAGTCTGCAGAGCATGGCAGATATTTGGCATGATCGTTATTACTGGCACCACTTGGCAATAATGGCTGTCATTGAGACACTTGTGCAAACAGAATTTTAATGGCATTATAAACATTAATCATGGGGTATCTCATGGTCCTTTCTTATTTATATTAACAGGAGATAACGAGCAGTGTTTTGGGGGACATATTAAAGCGGAGGTGAACAAATATAAGGAAAAAACTTTTTTGTGCCGATTTACAAAGAGTTAGACTGATGACTGCAGTACTTTTCCTAATGCCAGCAATGTGCTACTCTACAGACAGACTATATGTTTAAAACTGGACACCTAGAACATCACTAAAAGATGCATTAAATGGCATGCTCACCCATAACAAAAATGTATACACTGATTAAGCATCCCCCAAACCCCAGATTCGTTTTACTTATCTTCCCCTAAGATGCACAGGAGCATACTTACAAGACCTGGTCCTTTGGCGCCTAGTTGCCCCCCCCCCCTGCTCCTGTTGCAAGCTCGCTTCAAGCAAAAACAGGAGTAGTAAGGCTCTGGTGCCGACAGCCACTCTGCTTCCTGGTCGCGGCTGTCAGGTATTGGTCGTGATGTCATTATCGCGCCTTTGACGGACAGCCACAGCCAGGAAGCAGAGCACCATCTGAACCAAATAAGTTTATCTCGGTCTCATCAGACCACTGGGACAACAGCCATGCAGACCCATTTGATGCAGTGTGAGGTGTATAGTCTTACCACTGACAGTCTGATCTGATTAAGCATTCCCCCAAACCCCAGTTCCATTTTACTTATCTTCCCCAAAGATGCCCATGTACATACTTAAAAGACCTGGTCCCTTGCCGCCCCATGCTACTGTTGCATGCTCGCTTAAAGCAAAAACAGGAGCAGTAAGGCTCTTGCGCTGACAGCCCCTCTGCTTCCTGGTCATGGCTGTAAGCTGTTGGCCATGATGTCATTGGTGTGTCTTTGACTGACAGCCGCAACAAGAAAAGAGACAGGTTGTGTAAGTAGGTTTCTGGGCATCTTTGGGAAAGGTATTTAAAATGGATCCGGGGTTTGGGGGGGGGGGGGGGGTGCTGGTTGCTTAACTTGTGCATGAAATTTCGTTTTATGGGTGGACATGCCCTTTAAAACCTATAATGCTTGGCAAAGTTATTTTGTTTCTCAATATGCTGTATAAAGACTGGATGTGGCCAATCTAGAAACCATTGCAGTATTCTGGAGCTTTTTACCAATCCACGCTACAAAATAAACTTCCATCGAGGAAATCATTTCCCCTATAGAGATGGGATCCGACTCAGATCCGGCTCCGTCCAAAACGTATTGTTGGGGTTTCGGGACTTCGAAACGAGTTTTACATTTTTATCGAATGTTCGAGCTATTTTCGAAAATTCGCGAAAAATAGTCTTGAACGTTCTATAATACTCGAAAATACGATTGGAAAATTGACAATAGTTTCTGATCGTATTTTCGAGGATTATCGAAACATTAAAACGTTCGATAAAAATCCAAAATCCCGATTTTAAGTTTAGTTTTCGGATCTTTCGTTCCGAAAACGGAAACCTGGCAGTTTCGGCCATCTCTATTCCCCTATTTAATAAGCAACCTGTAATGCTATCCAAGGGCAACTATGGCCGAAAAAAGAACCCAAAGTTCTTTTAAACTCTTTAAGTCCATTTCCCATTAAGGTAGTAAAGCATAGCTGCACATACCATGAGCTGTCAAAGTTCTGCTCTTGCCACCACTGAAAACTCACCGCTGGTTTCTTTGTGACTAATGTTAAAAATGGGAGAGATAGTCATGCTTGGGGTGGAGAGATGTCAGCCGCAGCATAAGCTTATTTTGACAGTAGGATTATAGGACAGTAGGAGGTAGGAGTATGTTTTATTTTCCTCCATGAGAAATGGATTTTGAAATTTGGTTTGATTTTTATGTCACCCGCTAAGCCAAGAAACTGAAACTTCCTTGAGTGCTGTATGACCTAACTAAACCATTGTACTTGTAGAAGGTTCCATAAATGTTGTTACTTAAATCAAAATTATTTGCACAATACTTAAACTTTTTAATCCTACCTGGTCTTCTTATTAGTGGTCCTCTTGACTGCAGTGGAGTTGATGTCTCTCTCTGTCTTTTCTTTATCCTTATTGGGTCTGTCTCTGTCCATTTTTTGCTCTTTTTCTGTCTTTTCTTTTTCGGGTTTCTCTTTCTCTGGCTTTTCCCTCTCTAGTTTTTCTCTGTCCAACTTTTCCCTTTCCAGCTTTTCCTTGTCAGTTTTCTCTCTGTCCAGCTTTTCTCTGTCATGCTTCTCCCGATCCAACTTTTCCCTGTCCACCTTCTCCCGATCCAACTTTTCCCTGTCCACCTTCTCCCGATCCAACTTTTCCCGGTCCACCTTCTCCCGATCCAACTTTTCCCGGTCCACCTTCTCCTGATCCAGTTTCTCCTTGTCAAGCTTATCTCGATCTATCTTTTCTCGGTCTAACTTCTCTCGGTCTAGCTTCTCCTTTTCTGGTTTTTCCTTGTCCAGCTTCTCTCTGTCTGATTTCTCCTTTTCAGGCTTCTCTATCTTTTCCTTCTTCTCTTTTTTGGGGGGAGGCGGGGAGGCATATTGCTGAGCCACTTGTTGTGCAACTAACTGGGAATTTATTCTGGGTTTCCTAAAAAGAAATACATTTTAACACATTAATTAAATAACACAAACATCATATAACACAAAAAAAAGCAAAAACACAATCTAGAGACAATCTACCAAGGCTCTAGACCTACCCCCATTCCTCTGTGTCAACATCCTCAGCCCCAGTTATCTCCATTTATGCCAATGGACTAAAAAAAAGTGGATGCAATTAAAGTATTGCGTTTAGTCTTAAGCTGGGTACAAGCCATACAATAATTCGGCCCGACTGGCATCTCAGTGTTTTGGTCGGTCAGGCCGAATTATTGTATGCTGGCTCAGACCAATCGCCGACTGTTCCTTCATCTGAATTGGACTAAAGCAGATCGGAAAAACACGACCGACCATGCGGTCCTCTATGGACCGCACGATTGCTCGCGGCTAACTGTTAAGAAGCGGCTGCTTTTGCCGCAAACAACAGTCCTTCCTCCTGGCCAACCTGTTGGAAGCCTCGATCAGTCGCCCCAGTTAGCTATAGGTCTCTTCTTGGGGAGGGGCTGGCTTCCCTTCTTTTTTATTGGCTTATTTAATGAGCAAATAGTATTTGTTGCAGGTATTAAAGATCATCACCATTTTTCAAATGCTTCTGGTACTTAGGGTAGATTACACAGGTATCCAAGTGACAGCCTTTAGATGTAAGAGTGTGAAGATGTTCTAAGAAAATCAGTATACCATCCCAAGAGAAACTAATTCTTTGGACACTTTAGTTTTCCTTTCAGTTACTTCCAACCAGGCAAAAAGAATGTACAATTCTTTACTAAATATTTATTTAGATTTTTCAAGGAGTATTACTTAATGACACTATCATGTACACTTCTTTAATGGCCACCTGCAAGCTAGTCTAAAATACAATTGGTTAGAATTCCCATAGGCCTGGTACACACAGCCTTAGATCTATATCAAATATACAAACTAGAGAACAATGCCACTTGATGGGTTTATAAGCAACTGCCTTCCTTTAAATCTCCAATTCCATGCACGATGCTTATGCTAAATGCCTTCTTTACAGCCAGGCTTGGCACAACAATAGCTTCTGAGCAGCACCAAGGAATATCAATTTATATTTTGTCTCGTGGCCAAAATCATCGCTCTACAAAACCAACTTTACAATCAGAACGTGAGAGGAAGAACCAGCAACACCATTTGGAATTTTATTAAGGAATAAAACAAAGATTGTTCATAGGGGAATCACTAGGAATATGGGGAATCTAGAGTTAAACATGCAGACCAAAGGGTCATTTTCTAAGCCTTTATTCTGAACGTTGACTTCATTCATTTAAGGCATTGCTATGGAATATATAAAGAACCTTTAATCTACGGGTCTTAAAAAACAGTCATCCTCCCAAGGGATATTTAATGAATTTATCAGCATTATGTTTCAGAGGAACTAAGGACAGTGAAGAATGGATTAAATATTCTCCACATGTTGAGTTTTCCTTTAAAATGGAACATATGTATCAGAGTACGAGCCAAAAAATGGGTAAAGAAAAAATGAACTAACATACTGGTGTTGAAATTTCCTCTTCACTCCCCCTTTTTAGAAAATCCCTTGTGCCGACTGTAAGAAAATACTGCTTCAGTTTAAAAAAGGGTCAGTAACTAGTTAACCACTTGCATTCCATTGAAAACCCAGATTTCCAAACCCACACTTCTTCACATGTACAGTAACTGAAGGCAACTTACAAAGATTACGTTACCCTTCTTTCAATATTATTTTTCTAAAAATGTGTTAGGTCCAGTAATGAAGAACCCAGGTTAAGGACCTGAACCTCTAGATCCAAAACTTGTGGATCACCAGGTCTGTTCCGCTCTGCCCCCTAGCCGAGTCTGGAAATCAACCAATAGACTGGCCAAGTCCAGGGCTCAGTGAGGGCATAAACTGGCCTGGTGATCACAAATGTAGGCTAGAAATTCTGCCAAAGTAAGGATCTAGAGGTTCCGGTACCTCGGATACTGAGTGGCATATCTACTTGCATCTGATATGCTCCAATAGGGAGGCAGTTAAGCTGGGTACACACGGCTGATAATAGACTAAGTGTATATACCCAGTATATCCTGGGACTTCATCCCTATAGACAAAAAGTGACCCCCTCCCTATCTACAACTCTATGTCCTTTCTTTTCCAAATCTCCTAATACAGAATGCTATAAATGTAACTGTACTGGGCTTTTTTTCATTCCACGGAATGGGGGCAATGGGAAGATACATAGTTCAAAACTTGGCATGCAAATATAGTTTCCTTCCCCTTTCCTTGCAGTGGTGGGACCTACACAGAGAGACATGGCAGCTTATATTACAAAAGACCAAAAAAGGAAAAACGTGAATTTCCAATAAAGCTAACAGCACAACACAAGTAGCCAATATGAGGGTTTGTTGATCTAAAATCGTAATAGTTTGTTAAAGAAAATGTCAGTTCCACTTACCCCTTTATTAAACACGCTCAGAGCAGCCAACAGAATTCAGAATCTCCATACGCTCAACTTGCCCCCAGCTGATAAACCACAGTAATTCATAGGATTTTCTGGATCATTTATACAGTTTAACACCGGTTCCCACTGCTGTGTGATTCATTTCAAATTGAAAGCTTTTAATTCCGCACTACACTAAATTAGTAGAAAAACACAGTTAACTATACCAGATCTGGGGAAAATAAGGCCCGGGGCCACATGCTGCCCTTTGTTTAAAATATACTTTCTATTAAAAATGGCAAATAGAAAAAAAAAATCAGATAAACCAGAGATATTAATTTCATCTGTTAATAAAATCTAGTTTTGCAATCTCTATAATGACAGTTTAAGTTCCTCATGTGGCCCCCTGAGAAATTGAATTGCCCAACCCTGATATATACATTGGCATATTCTTGCCGATGTTCCCGCCCCCGACCAATCTACCAACCAATAAACCAATAGTCTGGAAGTCTGTCAGTCACGAATGAAGTCAATATTTTGGCTTAACCAATAGTCCCTGTTGGTAAGTACTTACAGCTAATCAGACAAACATTTTGGGCCTGGGGAATAATCTGCCCAAAATACTGGTTTAAAGGTAACAGGCCTATTGTTAGGTACACTTGGTGCAATATTTCGACCCAATCACCTGGTCCCTTCATTTGTTTGTATCGAAATGTTAGACATATACTGTACAAATAGAATCAAAACATAGACCGTGTGTACGCAGCCTAAAGCTCTTTTTTTTGGTGGTCTAACTTTCGTTGGGCAGTGAATCGACTGTGTAGAATGTTTATGGATGTACAACTGTTAAAATGAAAAGAGCATTGGGCTGGGTTCACATTGAGGGATTTTTCGTCCCAACCGACCGTCCACCACTAGAATGTGGTCGGCCGGGACAAACAGTCACTGTTTGTGCGGTCCATAGCAGGCCCCATGATAGGCAGTGATTTACCAATATGCTTGTTCGTCTAATCTGGGCGAACAACTTCAGTTACCACTGCCTCTGAAAACAATGCGATTTTTCAAATCGACACACCGGTATTGTTGGTTGGTTAGAAAAAGCTCTTGTGTACTCAGCCTTAAAGGGCAATTACACTCCATCTGTCCCCTCCACCTTTTAGGCTGGGTACACACCAGCAGATATTTCCAGCCGAGTAACCGATAGTGCCGTGTATTGGTCGGTCGGAAATTTCCAATGGACGGTCGCCTGTTCATCCATATCAGACGTGGCCCCTGTGGGACCACTATTGCCGTGACCAACAGTAATTTGTCCCAACCAAGCTTGTCTAATATCCTGCCTATGTCTTGCCTATCTAAGAAAGTATAATTGACCTTTATATCTTTAAAGCAGCTTGGTAAAGAATTAATTCTAAATACATGGACAGTGTTTGGCTAGATTAAATAATAAACAGAACTAGGCAAATAGAGATACCCCAAAGACTCTCAATGCAAACAAGAAAGACCTGAACTGGTTGACCAAGTGATAAGACTTGACTTGTTTTCTACAAACACCTTCATACAGTTTCATATACCATCATCACCAACATTATTGGCCCCCAGCAAGCGAGTTACAAAAAGGAGCAATTCACTTGATCAGATATGAAGAATTTTCTTTTTTTGCCATTCTAGCTGCAGTTTGGTTCCTTGCCATTGCATTACACAAATATAAAAAAGAAAGTGTTTATCTACCCATTGACGGTAGATCTTTCATTAGGTATGCCAGACATTGAGATTTGGGCTGGACTGCCTTGACTGAAGAATTTTTACTTGGCCGAGGATAAATCCCGAGTCCCACAGTTCTGGTCTAGCAACAATGATCTGTGTTTAAGGCTGGGTACACACAGGCTGATATTTCATCCCATGCTGACTGTCTGCTGCTTTGGACCGGTCGGCTGCAATTTCGGCGTGAACAATCGATTGGGCAGAATTTACCACCATGTCCACTAATTTTGGTAGCGGGCAAAAAAGTACTGCCAGTATTTTGACCCGATTGACCAAATTGCCATACAACTGGGTATATAAGATACAGTAATCTAGAAAACATAGATATTAAGGTGGCTATACACATGCGATTACATCTGTTGGCAACATGCGGCAGTAACCACATATACAGCTATGTGCGGTATGGGGATCAGTTGGCCAGCAGCCCATAGACCGGCTGATTGCATTGGCTCGCTCTACTTAAAATAAAGGGAGACAATACTGACCAATGGAAATGTTCCCATGATGGTCAGCCATTTTTGCCCACCCACACCTTGCCATTATTAGTTCAATTCTGTCTGATCCAGCTATGTGTATGGCTGCCTTTAGTTCCTTGAAAACCCTGGGGTGAATACCATCTGGTCCCAGATCTTTGTTTAGCTTCATAATCTCTTTTGAACTTCCTCATCCAGGGCTAATCTTATAGCACTTCAAATGGATCCCCCATTATGATCTCATTAGTGCAAACTACATTTAGTTTGAAGTTTGTATTGCATGCATTTTATGGTGTACGCTGTTTTTATTTTTGGGTGTGGCTATTCCTACCGATGTAAATTTATATAAATTATATGTTGAATTAGACTAAAGTTTTGCCATTGACCCAAATGTCAAGCCACAGGGTTCACCCCAACAGGGATATATGGTATCTGCAACTGTCAAACCTACTTCTTGGGAAGCCCATGTTCCACTGTTAAGCCTGTTTGCTTTACAAGCCACGGATTTTAAAAGAAAAATTTAACACCATTTATAGATTTGCGGCTTTTGTAAACAATCCGGTGTTACACTGGCAGGCTAAAAACCTATAACAAAGCCTTGCAGCTGTATTTAAATGCCATTCAAATAAAGCTACTGTAAAAGACTGCCATAATAATGCCGCAAACCATGTCACATTTATTTTAGTGCAAGGAAAATTCCATGTGATACAATGTGGTTTTGCCAGTGTGTGTGTTCCTAGCAACTCTCCCCGCAGGAATCCTGTTCCAGAGACCTACACTCTTGACCCTACGGATTTCTAATTAGATCCATCCCAGCTACAGATAAGGACTAGGACAAAGACCATCTGAGCAAAACAAAACCCACAGCTTTACCATTCATTAAGGGGCAAAGTGCACAAGGAAGGAAAAGACACTGGTAACCTGTTAACGGGACAAAGCTCATTTTCATTTCTTTAGCACTTGAAACATTTACATACAGATCTAAAGATTTCAGAGCAGGCTTCCTTTAGAATGCAAACTATATGTAAGAAGACAAATGGCCTTTACTTGTTAGAAGATACGTAGGTAGGGGCGTCAACCTCCCCTACAATTATCCCATATGTAGGGCCAAATTTACAAAAATTTACAAAAAAAACCTCCAACAATTTAAAGGATAACTATAAAAAAAAAAAAAAGAGCTAAAATGAAAATTTTCTGGGAAGAGCGCCAGCATGAAGAAAACTGCCCCTGCCATGCTTCCTCCTGGCTTCAGCATTATCTTTTAATGGTCAATAATTTTTTTATTTTGTATAACATGGTAATAACAATAACATATACTGTTTCATAAACTGTTTTTGGGGAGGGAGGGGGTGTAGGGGGCGAACCCTGGGTTTGGGTAGTAGAGGGGGTATTGGGTAAGTTCAGTTCGGTGTAAGTTTTCTTGTTGCTTGGTTGTAATGTCTGTCTTGGTTTGCTGATTTGTTAGCACAGTCGTTGATATTTGTAGGTTTTTCTTTTTTTTTTTTTCCCCCTTGTCTTTTTCATATCCGGTTTGGTTTCTGGTAGGTTAGTAGTTACATAATATGGGTTAGTATCAACAGTGCATATTGTTACATTTTTCCAATTCTATATTATCCCAGAGCCCATTCTCTTAAATGTGCAGCGTATGTACTATAGATCCACAAGCATTATCTTTTAAACAGGAAAGTCCAGGATACTTACCTGGCAGATTAAAACTTTACGTGCTTCCCTGCCCATGTTACTTTTTCTTTTTAAAAAATAAATTTTCAGTGTAGTTGTCCTTTAATCAGTAAAAACATGGTTACACAGTATTTCAAAGTATCAAACTTTGGCCAGGCCAGTAGTAATTCTATCATTTATATCTCTTTCATTTCCTTCCCACAGTACCTTTTACACATAGATACACACAGCATAGCTGTTCTGCAGGAAGATGGGCCAAGCTTATCTCCACTCCTAAAATAGACTTTGTTTTTTCTTTCTCAATTTAATTGAAGAACGGGAGATAAAGGAGGAATGATGTACCTCCTATACTTCAATTAAACGATCAGGAGCAGGCAGGGAATTACACATGCAATTTCTGTTGGTATCGGCCAGCACATTGCGATGAAAACCTATGCAGTATGAGGATTGGGTGGCCATGCGGCCATACACGGGCCGACAAAATCGTCTCTCTTAACTTTAAAGTAAAGGGACCCGATAATGACAGTTGGAAATGTAGTCTTTTAAGTCTTTCCTGACTGTCAGCATTACGGTCGGTTGGATTCGGCTCATACCTGCTACTGATATTAGGTAAATCCTGTTGGTCAACACAGTGTAGCCTTAGCCTTATGCACAGTTTTACATGCTTAGTGAGTTCTGTGCCCCCTCCCTTTCATCTCCTTACAGGGTGACCTTCCTAGACCATCTGTGTAAACAAGACTAAACAGCCAGAAAACACATTGTTACTCACTAGGAAGGAGAAATGAGAAAATGTCAGTTGTAATAGGCTGTGTACATACAGTACAATATTTCAACCAGATCCTACTAAAATTTCAGTCAATCAGGTTGAATCATTAGTGGTAAGTTTCAGCCTCAATGAAGCAACATCGACCTACTGAACTGGTCGATATTGAAATGTGTTTCCATCCATGAAAACCATTCAGGGTCATTTCAATTTTAGCATTAGTTCTCCTTTAAGTCCAGAGACTGTGACACTGCAGCTTTTATTTTAGCTCACCTTTACCCTACAAGCCCCTTTGTCAGTATCTTGTTTTGATTTGATAATATTTACATTAACAGTGAGTGAACTTTGAACTTGATCAATGAAAAAACAAACTGTCAGATCTATTTGTAGATCAATCACTACAAGCTTTAAGGCTGAGTCATAGATATGGCAACACAATATTACAGACGGGTGACATAGTTAAGCTAGGTTCACACCTAGCGATTTTTCCTCCTGACCGACTGTTCAATACTTTCGATCGGTCGGCCAGGAGGAAGGGCTGTCGGTCCATAGAGGACTGCACGATCGGACGAGGTTTTCCACCATGTCCGATCGTCCGATTTGGACGAACGATCGGTCGGACATGGCTGCATTCGGATGTGATAATTTCGGTCCGATCGACCGATACACTGAACTATCGGTCGATCGGACCGAAATATCTCATCATGTGTACCCAGCTTAAGCTACTTCTTCCTTGATACAATCCCTGGCACCCTGCGTAACAATGAATAACACTATTAAGGCAGATTTTTCATTCTATCAGTTAAAAATTCACTAGGACATGTTGGTAAATTCCAGCCAATTCCGTCATCTTTAACGTGATTGGTTGTGCCAGTTGACCAAGTTAAGGTGGCCATACACCAGCACGATATTTCTTACCCGACCGACCGCTCACGCGACGTTCCTGCGATCCTGCCGGAACCACCTCTCCCGATCTTATATACGATCTTATGTCGGTATATATATATACCGACAAGCGATCGCAAAATGAATGGGATTTTGCGATCGCATGTCGGTCGTATATAAGATCGGGAGAGGTGGTTCCGGCAGGATCGGAGGAACGTCGCGTGAGCGGTCGGTCGGGTAAGTAATATCGTGCTGGTGTATGGCCACCTTTAGTTAGTTGATCAGTTAGTTGATCAGTTAGTTGATCAGTTGTCTGTCTGGTCAACTAACTAACAGGCCTAAGAGGAAAAGGAGCTGAAAAAACACTTTTATTTTATTTACACTGAAAAGAAACAGCCTTTGTTATCTTAACAAAATCATTAGGAGTAATAATCAGGTATCAATTTGTTCTTGGTGGTGTTATCACAAATCCACAAGGGCGCGTAATGTGCGAGCCGCTGATCTATCTCCAGCTATCATAAAGCATGATAAATGCAGTTGAATTTAGAGGTTAGAGATACAGCAACAGGTTAGTTAGGAATGAGATAATCTATTTAAACAAAGCTTGTGCACAGACCGCTGTGGGGGCTAAACCCTGAAAAACAGCGAATGCTACATTGTCTTCTGTTAATACCCTGGAAACCTATTAGTTTAAATTGCCGTAACATCAATTTAATTGTAAAAAAAAACTACTAGTGCCGAATAGCGAGAGCAAACCACAAACAGAGTTCTTGAAATACTTGCTTGTTACACAGAGCACCAAACTCAGTAATTCCCGTATTACAATAGCCGAAAGTGTGAGAGGAGTGAAATAAAATGTGCAGAACCCTCAGTACTCAATGTGAAGTTTCCTCTACCACATCAGTGCAGGTAATGAACTCTGATCTGCAAGTTCAAAGGCACCAACTAACATTTTAAATGTGATGTTTATCTGCATACTTTAACGTCTCTATCAGGATACGTCTCCGTTCCAAGATCAGAAAATTACACCTGATTATACTAACAAAGACATCAGAGGGTGCCAGGAAAAGATGGAGTTAAACACACAATCTACGCCAGCTTGTAGCTAGTCCCTTCTATTCAGACATCTAGAGCAGATGGCTCTTTATGTTCTATACGGTGTCTATACATTAGTGGATCTACCAAACAACAGTCCTGCAATGTTCTAAAAATTGTCTTGGTCAATCATTTTGCGATTGACAATACTGACATTCCTACAAAAAGATACAAATTCTGATGGTTTCTCTTCTTTCTCCGGTCCTTACAGGTAGCAGCAGTGATAGTGACTTACCACTGTGTAAGCTCGTAAAGCTATCAGAGGAGGGCAGTAAAGTTGGGTTTGGGTGGGTCCTAGTGGTATAAACGAAAATTACTGTGGGGATTAACGTCAATCAATGTAATGTTCAGCCATTGTATGGCCAGTATTAACCACCAACAATATGGAATGGACAGATCCCAAAAATTCTATTTATAGGAACCGTTTCATTAACTGGGACAGGAAATCTACTGCTTATATTCTGCAACATTTGAAACTATTTTCCCACACTCAGAAACCTCCCCAAAAATTTTTTTTCTTAATTGCAAAATCGGATTTTCTATTGGCCTCTCAGGAGAAAAGTAAATCAACATCTTTGTACAATTGCAGGCCTATTGTTTTTTCATCAGGATTTTTATTCATGCATAAAAATGGAAGCTGCAATTGCCGGAAATTGATATTTATCAACACTCTATTACCAGCCCAACACATTAACAGCAAGGCTTGTAAAATAACTGGAATAATCCAATTGTATTACATTCGCCAGGGTTAGATTGCGAGCCAACAACATATTCACTTTAGTAGAGTCCCAGCCAATATCTACTTTGCAGTAAAGCCTTGACCATCTCAGCGTGTTAAAGGAGAACTAAACCATAAAATGAACACTTTCCCTGAATTATAAATCTACCATTTAATCAATTGTCATCTATAATTCCAAGTTAAGGTGAACCAGTTTGAAATTGCTAATGAGCATGTCTGAGCTCACTGAACCAAAGTAGGAGGCAGTTTACTGCAGGGCTTTCTAATGTACTTAAAGATTAACCTCATATTTTTGTTTAGGAAACCCTTAGGCTGTGGACAGACAAGCAGAAATACCTGCAGTATTTTAGCAGGCACCTGCTGGTAAATTACGGGCGATCGTGCGGTCTAAGTAGTTGCAGCTGACATTGATTGTTCTGGCCGACTAGGGTGTTTATCTATGCAAGGTATTTGAGATTTGACTTTGCCTGATTAAACAACCAAAGGGAATTCCACAGGTCTTGAAATTCTTTCCTGTCGCTCACGCCCTCCTGAACAGGGCAATTACAAGTGTAAAAACAAATAGAATTATTAATTTGTATTAATAACAATGTGTGCAGAGAAAATTAAAGGCCTATCAGAAATGAAGGGCTTTATTAAGCAGTAAATTCCCAATGAACAATAGGTTGGCAATTAAATTATTACTTTGCACAAAAGGGAATTAAATAGTGGCAGCATGCTTTCTAGTGAAGGTTTTACTTGTTTACTTTAACGCCAAACGAATGTGAGATTGCAACCGTAATCTGTGACATATTTGTAAATCTCCCAAGGGAATTTTATTTCCCAGCATCTTAAATTCTCATTTCCAGAGCATGCAAACCATGCAAGAAATACACACCCAATCAGTTTCTTCCATTGGTAATGCTAAAGTATAAGTGACAGCTGCCTAGTCAAGTCAGATGGTGTGTGTGTGTGGGGGGGGGGTGGTGGGGGTCTGTGCAGTTGAGATCAGCTACAGCTATTTACTTTCCACATATTGGTTTAAAGGGTGGCCATACATGGTCCAATCTGATCGTACAATGCACAGATCATACGAAAAGTTTTGCCTGATCATCCAAACCCGATCTATCATTCATACAATACCGGGAATATCCTGATACTGTATGACGGCAATCGTAGCGTGTACCCGCATATTAGAGAGATGTTCCATTCTAAACAATCTCCTTTAAGAGGGAAAGATCAAAACCAGCCACACTCCATTTAGAATTCCACTCAGAACATTGGATACATTCCCATCAATCCATCTATTCATCCTGCAAAAGGAACAGACAGGCTGCTCGTGAGTGAGCGAGCAGCCTGCTGTTTAAATTTAGAAGGAAAAGTGGAGCAACCCAGAGAATCACAGAACCACCTGCCGACATTAAATAATCTGTCTGCACAGATCACTTTACGTTGGTGTGAGCTTGTACACATGTTAGATCGTTGGCTAAAATGGTAATTCATTGGCCACTTTGCCCAACAATAATCTAACGTCTTAAAGGACAAATATATTGTCAAAATTTACTTTTAGAAATGAAAAGCACCTGGGACAGGGAGGTAAGATTGATTATTCCTACCTCCCAATATTATTTTATTAAGGAGCTCCAGCACATACAGTGTTCATCTGCCAGGTTATGGCCCTGGGCCATCCTGTACTAAAGATAGTGCTGAAGCCCTAGAAAGCCTGGCAGAAGCAGTTTTCTTTGTGCTGCTGTTCTTCATAGAAATTATTTTGGTAGGTAGAACGTACCATATCCTACCTTACAGCCCCAGGTACTTTTCAACAGTTTTTAAAAAGAGTTCTCCTTTAAGAGTTTCCCTTAAAACTATTTTAGACACAAGTTTAGACATTTGGAACATTTTAATTGATGACCTTCAGTGCAGATATTATCATAAAAACAAGCTTCTGTATGACAATCTGTCTGCGTACATTGTGGGATTAGTTTCATGGATTTCTGTCATTTTGCCAATCAGTTGGCAGCCGTACTTCCGTGTGCGCGCTGTGAATCAGAATAAGGATGCATGAAGACTGATAACAATTTTACAGTGATTGTTCGGTGTTGGATTCCATATTCGGGGGCCAATAATCGAGAAACAAGAGTTAACGCTGTGTATATGGCTGCCACAGAACCATAAAACCTTGTGTACAAAAAAATGTAAGCAGCCTTATGAAGTGCTGGTATACACAGGTCGATATTTCTACCCAATTTACAGTCAGACCCGATATTTTAATTGATCTGTCATGGATGATCATTTTGAACCAATTCGTAGGCAAAAGCCACATGTCATGTTTAGTGAATCATGCAATAGGCCGCACAACTTGTAGGACATAAATATCGACTTTGTCACTTTAATTTGAATTAATAGACTGTTAACCAATCAACTGACACCAGTGAGTTCTGCCCATGTGTACCAGATGAATGGCCTAGTACACACAATAATTGGCTAATTTAGTCGACAATCTAGCATGTAAGGTGGCAATGTAATGTGTGTGGCAGTTCCCATTTATGTTGACTGTGATCTGTTCTACCCGATCAATGAGCAACTCAGGTAGGGGCTGCCACATACATAAAAAGTGGTTGGTCGTTGGAAATGTATCGCCCGCTCATGGACGTCAATACTCTTACGTGTGTACAAAATAGTTAACCCTGGGAAAAGGATCTTAAAATGAAACCCCCATTATTGAATGCACAAAAAAAATATTAAGAAACTAAACTACTGTAATTACATCTAATAATAAGTGAGAGACTGTGTGCGCAGTTCCACAGTGGGAGACCACAGGCTCGATCACGACACATTCACTGCCACCTTCTGTAGTCTTTCCATGTTTATGCGGTGTACAACGCCTGGGACTGTAGCTTAGGTCTTCAAGTCAGGAAACCGTGACACCTTAAACAAGACTTCTGGGGGATATTTTACATTCACATGGATGAATTACTTCAGCACTATACTTTAATACATGGAATGAATGAAATGTACACCATACCATGCAAGTGTCGCTATATAAAACCACCTGTATACCATGTATAGCCTTAATAGAGATTATTCTGTTAATGATTACACTGAGAGTTCTACATGTTGGACCAAACAAAGATCTGTACCTTATCAACCCATTAAAATATCTCGTTTACTGTCAATAAAATTCACATTAATTAACCCTGGTGCTTTACAGAGTCTGTAAAGGTGGGTACACATCTTCCAATCCACCGTCCAGATCGACTGTTCAGCTCCTCTGACTGGTTGGCCAGTACAAAAGGACTGTCGGTTAAGGCAAAAGTAGCTATATACAACAAGCCTATATACAACAGTTTACCACGTTCGATCATGGTTTTTCGACCATCCCATCGCCTATTTGGATGATCGAACACTCAGAGGCTGGTCACATCTGGCCAAAGAAACCATCCAATATTTCGGCCCAACCGACCGATACACGTCCGGCCTAAGAAACCATCCAATATTTGGCTCAACCGACCGATACACTGAAATGTCGGTCAGACTGAATTATTGGATGGTGTGTAACCAGCTTAAAAGGAATAAGACAACAGCCGTGTGTAACACAAATTACGAACCGATTGTACAATTTTACTGCAATTGTGTTATACGAGAATATCATTGCAGTTTAATAGTGATATGTTCAGGGCCCTCAAATTACACAACTGTTCATATAACAGACAAGGCAATGTAACGTCTAACCAATCTGAAACAAAGATAGACACACACTAATAGACTTGTGTTTGAATGAATTACATTTAATCTGGATTTTAATTAAACTATCGACTGAAAATTAAAAATAAATCAATCACAGAGCGACACACGGGAACTTTACTGATGTGAGCAGACATTTCTAGCCCGGATGACCCCAGTTTGGTCGGAGTAATTGGACGTGTAAGAAAATCACAGCCGATTGTACTGCACAACCTGTCACCTCAAACAGTTATACTGCCAATAGTTATTTAGTAAAATCCTTTTCAATTTAAAATTGCCAATTAAAAAAAATCAAAATGGATAAATATTTTACTCTACATCAGAAGAGGAAGCAATATGACAACAACAACAACAATCTGTGTTAAAGTAGAATTATTGTGCATATGAAGTTTTTAAAATAATAGTTAAAATGAAAAAGTACTTGCGGCAGGGAGGTAGGATTCGTAATTCCTACCTCCCAATATTGTTTCTGTGAGGAGCACTAGTGCGAAGAAAACTGCCAGGCTTCCTCAGTGCTTCAGCAGAAAAGACCAGGACACTACCCTGTGAACTGCTGGTGCTCCTCAACAAAACAATATTGGGAGGTAGGAATAATCAATCCTACCTTTTTGCCCCAGGTACTTTTCATTTTAAAGGGTATGTCCCTTAGTTTTTTTGCAGGAGAAATTTTCCCGGATCACTCCAGCACTGCTGACAGACTCAGATTCCCCTGACATTCTCTGACGCATCCCCAGTCCTTTGAATCGTGCACACACGCACACACAGTGCAAAGAAGTGTGGATGTGTCTGAGAATGTCAGTGAAGCCGGTGCTGCAGAGATCCGCAGTAAAGGTGCCCATACATCTATAAGATTTTACTTAACCGACCGAGCGCTCACCCGATGTTCCTTCGATCCCGCCGGAACCGCTTCTCCCGATCTTACATTCGACCGACATGCGATCGCAAAATGAATGGGATTTTGCGATCGCATGTCGGCCGAATGTAAGATCGGGAGAAGCGGTTCCGGCAGCATCGATGAACATCGCGTGAGCGCTCGGTCGGGTAAGTAAAATCTTATAGATGTATGGGCACCTTTAGTTTATCCTGCAAGTTTTGCTGAAGAACAGGTAGGACATAGCTTATTAACCCCCTGTTCTTCAGTTAAACAGTAAAAAATGAAAGGTAAAAAAAATGATAGACATACCCTTTAAAAGTTGATTTTTTTACAGTGGAGTTGTCCTTTAAATTTATAAAGACAGATTACTAAAAATAAGGATTGTACAGCCATGTGACAATAAAATAAAGGTTAAACCTAGGTTTTCTTTTTAACCAGAAGTCCCAATTGAAAGGCAAAACCCTCCAAAACAGAATAATAAATTGAAAACTGTATGAATGAGAAGTTAAATGAATGATGAGAAGATAAAGACTTTATCTCAGAAAATCTACCATGGGAATTAATTGTATTTGGGAGGGGGCTGAGACTGCAGTCATGTGCGCTAATCAGTTTAACTTCAGGCAGACACGTGTCGCGTCCGACCACAATCCCAAAATGTTACGAGCAGCTGAATAAAATAATGTCAAGTCAAACTGTAAAGTAAAATGTAAGGCTGGGTTAACACAAGCAAATGTTTAGTACGAATAAGTCGATCTCAGCAAAAATAGCTGCGGTCCATTATACCCGATGAGATCCATCGCGGCCTCAGCCCAACTGACCGATACACGGTTAAATTGGTCAGTTGGCCCGAAAAATTGCATGGTGTGTCAGCCTAAAGGAGTCTTTTCGTCTGACCTAGTAATGATTTCCAATTAAGAACTGGGGAAAACATTGTTTAGGAATCTCTTTGCTGTTAGTGTTAGGCTAGTGACACCAGTGATATCAGGGGGTTCTGACAGTATTTGTAGATTATTGGCAATGCTGTGAAATCAACCAATCCCCTAGATGAGGAACCATTGCTGTCGGATGTAGGATTTTTGCTTCCGACCAAAACAAAAGTTCTCCAATTTAGGTACCGTACATGAAGCCGATAGTAATGTGTATTGACCAGATCAATTGATCCTTATACAGAGGATATGAATAAGTACAGAGAGGTGGATAGGTTAAATACATACATGCAATTCATTGCTGGTTATTGAAAGATACTGATGGAATATGCTGTATAATTTGCCCCTGGGTGCAGTATGCAGCATAACGGTCCCCATACATTGGAAACTTATGTTACAATGTTCTCAAACCACCCAGTACAAGTGTCGATTGCAAAATATTATCCGCCTGGGAACGTTGCAAGGTAAAAAATAGATATGTGGCCTAACATTACAATGGATCCGATGTATATGGATATGGGGGAAATCGTACCCAAACGGGCATTTCTGTCTGGTTACGGACAAAACCGTGTCTAGTGTGAACCAGGTCTAATACTTTACTGCAGGAATTTCAGACAAGGTAAAACAATGTGAACGTCTTTTAAGAAACAATACAAGATAAATTATTATCCCTTAGTAGAGAGGGTAGATTTACTGGGGGGGGGGGAAGGGCATCAGGACTTTCCTGCAGGAGACGGTACAGTTGGGAGTTAATCAGCAGTAAATGATTGGGTCAGAAACCCCCTTTAAATAGTTGTCTGTTAATCTGCAGTAAAATGTATCAGAAATCACCCACTGTCCAAATCTTCCACAGAGCAGGATCACGTAGGTACAGGCAGGTGATAACTCATTCATACCCGACTGAACTCTATTACTTGTGCTGTCAGGAAGAAATAGAAAAGTAAATTAAACAAATAGCCAGGTTTTTTTCCCCGTCTGAGCACGGAGACAGTCGTCATAGATTTCTGTTTTCGTCCGAGAGGATCCGGTTTATTTTGCAAGCTTGCCTCTCCGGAGCTCGCAATCACCCGCTGACGGTTTATTAAGATGACGGTTTAGGGCAAAGATTGGGAAACTTCTAAGATGTCTCTTTATTTGGAGATGTGACATGAAAGAAAACAAACAAGCCGCACCGCTTCTTTTCTACAGAAATTCAGAGTCGTGGCTATTTACCCAGCCAGTAAGGATCAGTACATAAGTAAACACTGCTAGTGCGCAACCTGCCCTTTCCTGCTGCACAAGGGGATTTCTTTATCACAACAGGGTCCACACACATAGCAGCAGCTTAATCTTGAAAACCCAAGTCATTGCAGCTACACTCCAGGCAGCGGTTTGTCACTGTAGCTCTCCCATGGAAAGATCTGTGCGGAGTTGTGAAACGCTCCTTGGCATTCTCCTTTGTCCTCAAGTGACCTTTCTTTTCTGCCTAGCAAGAGAATTTTCTGTTACTGGATACCTGCTCTCTCTATAGCTTATTAGCCAAAGTCAAGGCTGAGCGGCTGGCTAATCATTGAGCCCACGTACAGGAGCAAGGCTGGTTTATAGATCCTCCACGTGTTCTGTACGAAGAGGACCAGATTATTCGTGTAGCTCAGACAGTGAAGGCAAGATAAGGAAACGAGAGAGAGAAAGGGAAGGGATATGAAAATACCAATTTGTCTATGGGAGTATATTACAGTTTCTGCCAACAAAAGCCTGTGTATCATAAACAGCAACCACTATGGCAACTCACTCCTCTCAAATACAAAAGATCAGGTATATACCATTCACAGTGTCTAAACCTTTTGCTAAAATTTACAAAAAACAAAATAAAGAAAAACAAACTAATTAGCGAACAGCCTTTGGTGGGGATCTAGACACATATTATCAGCCTCTTTACAATTAGCGCAACGTTAACTCCTTCCTTGTGCGAGCTGTGCGGGTTTGAGGGATAGTGGCTCTGGGTAAATCTCTCCGATTGTGGATCAGCAATGCATTTATTTTAGCAAGAGTTTAACTCCTTCATTGCGCCGAATGCATGGAAATCGCAAAAGGCCCCCCATAAATTTGCACAATGTGTAGCGCCAGTTTGAAATTTACCCAGCACCACAACCACTATATTAAATTGCCTGGAGGCCAGCGATTGTGGCTCTCGGATATCCACCCCAGTATGTTTAAATGAATAACAGTTTAAAGTCGCACCAGATATGTATAAGGGACTATGTGGGTAACGAGCAATATTCTTTTTTATAAATGCCTCTTATTATTTAAGGACAACTGTACCCAGGGTGAGGACCATAACTGTTCCTTACCCCTGGGTTTAGCCCGGATCAGCTGTTATATTTACATTAACGTTCCCTTGCAGGTATGGCCCAGCTAGGCCTCTTGATCAATGACCGGAACTATGAGAAGACACTCTCAGCAAGAAACATGTTTTCCCATTGGCCAGATCACGGACTAAGGTGGTGGAATGGGAGCAAGGGAAAGTTAAGGTAAGTATAACAATTGATCAAGACTAAACCCAGGAGTGAGGACCTAGCAATGTAGGTCCTCATCAAGGGTATTTTAAAAGGTTTGAAATAGAAGGGGGAGGTAAGTATAATGAAGATATAATAATGGAACCTTCCTAATTGATTTTTTCTCTATAATGACAAGGAAGGCACAATTTTATATTTTTACTGTAAACTAGTCTTGTCCTCCAGCTCCCATCCATAGATTGATCTCCTTAAGATGAACCATTCCTTGCCCATCCTTCACGAATACCCGCCATCACTTGCAACCTGACCAGGAAACATTCCCAGGCGGATGTGAGGATTACTGGGAATCTTGAGGCTTACTTTTCCCTGCTGGCTAAAGGCCGACCTACTGGCAGCGTGCCTGACCCAAAGCACGTGTGGAATTGTTAAACTAACACAATGTGAGGGAGCTGGGGCTGAAGTAAAACCTGCCAGCTTAGAAACAGCCCAAGGCTTGCTGAATGCACAGCTACTAAGGTTTCAAACGGAATTTATAGAGCTGCACAAGCCTGGGTTGTCTCACTTAAACAAGTAGGGGGGGGCGTGATTACTTTCACTGCCTTAACAGAGTGATGAAAATGTGATCAGCAGGGCTGGAAATTCACAAAGCTTTGCCAGTCCCAAGAAAGGAAATAGCAAGGGGAAATATTCACGGTCCTACACTATGGGATGCACAGCTTAACCCCTTCCTGGCCTGCCTACTGGGGGATTTTCTTTTGTTTTTGAGATATGTGTTGCACATTATTATCAAGATTTTAAAGGGCAAATATGGCCAACTTTACATGCCAACAACTCTGGATTCACAGCAGCTAGAGACATCATTCTATGCTATGTTTGAAAGGTATGACAGCTACTGTGATCGAGGACACAATCTATCAACTGTAGAACCACACATGGCAATCAATGGTCAATTCTTTATCTCGGACACCTGTACAACCGATTGAAAGTTCCAACCTGACCGATTGATGTTTAATTGATTCTACACTCAATATCAATCCCTTCTGGGTGATTGAACACACACAAAAAACTTGCAGAGCAGCTAGTCTGTAATTAAAAATTGTTGGACTAATTGCCCAATGATCTGTCATCAGACATATCTAAGGATGGGTACACATTAGGAGATTTTTCGGGGCAAAATGTCTATGTATTGGTCAGCAGATCCTAAAATCTGTGGTGTTTTTGCAGATGGCCACGTCACTCGTTCTTGTGGATCGGACGAACGGGCTATCCCACAAGCGGGTCACACGATCCATCGTAGCATACGGTCAGTCACGGCTGACTGTGGCCAACAGTGGTACGTCCCAGCTAACCGCTTGCTAGTATCTCTTGGTGTGTACCAGCCCTTAAGTGTAGCCGGTACAAAACATTCTAGCCAACTGCTACATACCATTGTGAAAACATTGCATTCGCATCCTCCCATTCTTTAATTCTGTTTTCCAGATTGGCAGCGGTAATACAAACTGGATGTATCCTATGATACATCAACCAATTATCCCAAAGCATAAAACTCACTCAGGATGAACAATTAGTAAAATGGAACAAATCAGCAGTGTGGGCCAAAAGGGTAATTTTTAGCAAGTAGTAATGGGGGGTGGGGACGATTTAAGTAACCCTGTAACCTCTAAAAGCAGCAGTAACAAGGCAACAAAGAAAATAAATGACCTGATCTTTGTATTAACTATTTGGATCTGACACAAACTTTAAAGGCTGGACACCAATTAACATCTGACAAAGAAATAAACCGGCTGCAAAACCGAAACCACACAAGACCCTTTTTAATAAAGACCCGGGTGCTGACAGCTACTGGCACATGACCGTGATTAATTGGGAACCTTCAGAGATGTCTGGAGTCTCCCTGTCTAAACACATAGGTGCAAGTCATAATTTCAACACATAGTAAGTAGCAGAGAAGGAAACCAGTGCCTCCCCTTTACCTGGGGTTCAACCGCAACTACCTACAGACACGACCCTCAACTTCTGACAGCCATCCCTTACAGGCAGCAATCACTTTGTGTATGGACGGTCGGTCCCATGTCTGTACTTAGCTAAAGTTTGGTGGGATAGCATAGAAATATATAAAAGTCAACAAAAAAATATTTTTTCCACCTAAACCTGGTCCAGTCCCATCTTTCTCCATCTCTGTTGACAATACCCCCATTTTCCCTATCCAATCTGCACGCTGCCTAGGGGTAATTATTGTCTCCTTTCTCTCTCCTTTACTAACCACATTAACTATGTTGCGAAAACCTGTCGCTTTTTCCTTTGCAATATAGCCAAAATCTTCAGGTTTCTTTCTCTCTGCCTCTCAGCCAATCACGGACGCGGCTGCCAGTACGGCCCCCCTGCTTGCACTTTCATGCAAGCAGAGGGCCGTGTCTGAACGCCGCGGGAAAGAGGCTGTGTAAGAACGTTTGGGTAAGTTTTTTTACAAGCTAATAAAGCGGTTGGGGGTGGGAGAGGGAGCCCTACACATACAGAAGCTGTCATGTCAGAGAATCATCCGGTGCCGCTATGCTTACTGGTATGCATGCTCTCATCCTATGGCGCCTGGACTATTGTAACCTACTACTTTCTGGTCTTCCTGCTTCCCACCTCTCTCCCCTTCAGTCTATACTTAACTCTGCCACACGTATTATTTTGCTCTCCCAAATCCGGATCCCAAATCTCTTCTGTACAGGACAACAACCTGGCTCCCTGTTAAACAGCGCATTGTATACAAAATCGCTCTGCTGCTCCTTATATTTCTTCTCTATTGTCCCCATATGTTCCTGCCCATACCCTCCACTTATCACAGAACCAGCTCCTGTACAGATCACCCACTCGTACTGCTTCTTCTCGCCATAAACCTTTCTCTCTTGTGGCTCCCATCCTCTGGAATTCTATTCCCCTCTCTCTACGTCAAGAACCTTAATTAGCAGGTTTATATCTACCCTTACATCCTACCTATCTGGTAAACAGCACAGTATATGGTATCTATATATCTATATATGATAAATCTACCCTTACATCCTACCTATCTGGTAACCAGCACAGTATATGGTATCTATATATCTATATATGATAAATCTACCCTTACATCCTACCTATCTGGTAACCGGCACGAATGATATCTTATATGATATAAATCTACCCTTACATCCTACCTTCTGGTAACCCACGTATATGATATCTATATATCTATATATGATATATCTATCCTTACATCCTACCTATCTGTAACCAGCACAGTTATGATATCTATAGATATGATAAATCTACCCTTACATCCTACATATCCGGTAACCAGCACAGTATATGGTATCTATATATCATATTGATAATCAGCCTTACATCCTACCTATCTGGTAACCAGCACAGTATATGGTATCTATATAGCTATATATGATAAATCTAGCCTTACATCCTACCTATCCGGTAACCAGCACGTATATGGTTCTATATATCTATATATGATAAATCTATCCTTACATCCTACCTATCCGGTAACCACACAGTATATGATATCTATATATCTATATATGATAAATCTACCCTTACATCCTACCTATCTGGTAACCAGCACAGTATATGGTATCTATATAGCTATAATGATAAATCTATCCTTACATCCTACCTATCTGGTAACCAGCACAGTATATGGTATCTATATATCAATATATGATAAATCTACCCTTACATCCTACCTATCTGGTAACCACACGTATATGGTATCTATATATCTATATATGATAAATCTACCCTTACTCCTACCATGTGTAACCAGCACAGTATTGGTATCTATATATCTATATATGATAAATCTATCCTTACATCCTACCATCTGGTAACCAGCACAGTATATGGTATCTATATATCTATATATGATAAATCTACCCTTACATCCTACATCTGGTAACCAGCACAGTATATGGTATCTATATATCTATATATGATAAATCTACCCTTACATCCTACCTATCTGGTAACCAGCACAGTCTATGATTGTTTTAAGCTAGGTACACACAGTACAGATTTCTGAAAGATGACAGACAGGATCTGCAAGATCCTGTCTGTCATCTTTCAAAGATCTGCTACCACAGTCCCGAGCGTTCTCCCTATAGGGAAACGCTCGGGACTGTGTGTTTCCATCGGCCGCGCTAGACTCCCTATAGAGTCTAGCGCGGCCGATGGAAATTTTCGGCCTTTCCCGAACGAGCGTACGGCCAACCCGATCGTACGCGCCGCCGCTTGTTCGGGAAACGAACGTACCCACAGTAACGATAAAGCTATAGGGAGAACGCTCGGGACGTGTGTTTCCATCGGCCGCGCTAGACTCCCTATAGGAGTCTAGCGCGGCCGATGGAAATTTTCAGCCTTTCCCGAACGAGCGTACGGCCGACCCGATCGTACGCGGCCGCGCGCTTGTTCGGGAAACGAACGTACACACAGTAACGATAAAGCCCCGATACCGTCGGATCCGACGGTATCGGGGCTTTATCGTTACTTTGTGTACCCAGCTTTATTTGCACTGCATACGTCTCACTCCAGCATACCCATTCCATTGTATCTGTATGTTACCCACCTAACTAGATTGTAAGCTCTATGAGGCAGGGACCTCCTTTCCTCTTGTGGCAAAGCTCTAGCACTTCTATATATTAATTTATATATTTATGTACTAAACTGAATATGCATCTCTAGAGATGCATGAGAAGTGTGTATGTTTAATTATGTGGTTTATTGATACCTGATATAATCATGAATAACATACACAATGTCACTTTATGAAATGTCACTTTAGAACAATGTTATTTCACATAGGTACTTTAACATTGAATATGATGCATACGTCACTTTATAGATATGTTTTATATATAGTATGGTGTGTTTGGTTTTTACATGTTTAAACACTGATATCACTATGTTAATGGACACACAAAAGTCAGTTTGAATATTTTATTGAAAGTCTTGGGGTGTGGTTTTAGTCACTGATGTTGTATAATGATATATGTGTGGTGTTGTTATACACTGTTGATTGTGTTCTGATGAAGACTAACTGAGCGTCGTTGAAACGTCAAATAAAGTTTATTGGATTTAAGAGAACAGTGTTCCTGGGAATTATCTACTATTTGTTCATAGAGGGTGTAATTGGTGGAGTTACACTTCCTGGTGGCACCTGGATCATTGAATTGGATAGTGTAGAAGTACCATGCAATACAAACTTGTAGTCCAAACTAAAACCGGACGATTGGCCATACATTACATACGCCATTGGAGTATCCCGATATCGTGCGACTAGGATTGTTGCGTGTATGGCCACACATGGACCAATATTCCGGCCCAGTCGATCCTCAGTGGATATTCTGATAGGATCAGCCAGGGACCGTTGGTAACCCGGCAGTAGTCCATCGTTATCAGTCAGGGTAATAATAGCTTGTTGTACTTTAATTCCAAGGGATGAAAGTCGCAATTGCTGATCTAGCTGGTCCAAAGCTCAGAAACAGCGAAAAAGGGGAAAATGCTACATTCCATTTGACATGGTGCCCTGACCATTCTCATTAAAGAGTAAAATGCCAATGATGTTATTTACCCTTCACTGATTTCCCAGTTAGGAGGGTCATTGACTTAAAAACACTGAATCTTTGTGATAATAAAAGCCCAAAGCACAGAAAATAGATTGGAAATCAATTTCTCTATGGCAAAAGGGACCAGCCACTATAATAAATCCCATGGGGCTTTGAATTATCCCATCACTAATAGACCCCCAGTGAAAACACTACAATGATATTCAAACGTGGAGTAGTCTCTAAACAAGGCAGAAGAAACCTTGTTTATTGGAGGATCCCAAGACAGCATCTTGTTGGGATCCTCCAAGACAGATGCTGTCTTGACCAACCAATGATAACTGCTTCCACTGCACATGCTCAAGCTCATAAAAAGCTCATTGAACAGAGGTAAACGGTAGATACCTTTGCCAGAATGAGAAAGAACTCATGATTAAATATCTGGTAACAATGCACGCATAAACTGGGAGAAAATAGCAATTGGGGTTGCAGGCGCATAACTGATAATCATCAGTTTTTTTTGTTTTAAGGGATATCCCTTTTAATAAACAAAAACACACACTGCTGCCTAATCTGTTAATTTTTTGTTCCCCATGAAACTTAAAATGCAACAAGACCAATGTGTGTTCTGTCTTATATTAAACATGTTATTTCCACTGGGCATGCCTGAATTTGGATGGATCAAAAGAGAAGGGGTTAGCAACCAATGTGATCATCTCACACTTATCTATCCTCTGTAAGGACTTGGAAGAGATGCATCATTTTATAACTAATAACAGAAAGAGAGCTCATCAACAACCTTGCTTTCAGGGCTGATTAAATACCTACTAGAACCCCTAGAGATTTCCCCTAAATCAAAGGATTACCTGGTAGCGTCTGTCCTCTTTTTGGTTAAAGCAATAAGCAGTGTTTATTTGCCAATGTGGATCATTTTGCAGTTCAGGATAATTGCAATTGAACGAGTATGAAAAATAACCGAGTTTCCCTTAAAAGACTTGGTGGTTAACAACAACATTATTGCAAAGAAATCCACAGTATATCTGATTGGTGCAATATAATGATGTGTAAGGTGTCCCTGCTATTAATCCAGCAAACATCGAATTGGTTGAAGCAAATTAATTGCAAAGGAAAAACTTTTGAACCTCTGATTGCATCAGCCCCTAATTTAAACCTTAACCATGTAAATTCCAGATTTAGGAAAACAAAATGGGCAATGGTCACGGTGATCTATGTGTTGGCCCGTAATTGAGAAGACCATCCACTTAATGTAATAGTGCAAGAGAAGAGAGACGGTCTACTGGACCCTCCGACATCACTAAAATAGAATTACTTCCATTGCAGACAAGCAGCCGCAGAAGAATCTCAGGAGCTCCAGGAGCATTGCCTGTAAGAGCTGCACTTCATCTACTAATGATATGCTTGACGCTGGGGTCCTTGGAGACAATGACTCTGATGGCAGATTAACTCTATCAACACACAGCCATTCTATAAGCACTGCAGAACCAAAGAAACAGAAGCTTCAGCCTTTGCACGGACTGCAAGGGAAACTTGGTATACAGCCACACATCACTGAAAGATTCTGCTGCTTAACAGCTCCTAATGGAGTATCCTGGGATATCAAACACAAATGCCCGCGTGTGTGGTGTGGGTGTGTGTATCGTACAATCACATGCAAGTTCAATTTGACAATCTTTATGTAGAGCTGAAGCTATTTAATGACGTTTATGCTGCTCCCATAGGGATCCTTGCTGTCAAGATGGCACAAAGAAGCGACATTTCAAAGCACGTCTATGGTTAAAACATATGGGAATTCCACATGTTGGACATCCCAGGATAAAACTGTAAAAGCAGATGCAATATAAGGAAATTCTACCACATTGTCTGATCAGATTAACCAGCAATTATGTCCAGGGGCCCAGTACCACGGTCTTTGTATTGATTCTGCAATTTTCTATCTAATGGTTATTATTCTGCTCCTATTATACTCTTGCTTATTATCTTATTGGTCATCTTATCCATACAACATGCCCTGGAACGTTGACTGATAACAGTTTCATTTGCAGGTTTATTGGGACGCACAACTGACTGAATAATTCTAATCATTAAACACGGTAATGGTAGTTCTTCAGGCCAAGCTTTTCCATAGTACAGATCATATAGGAACCTTCCCCCCTTTTTACAAGTCATTCCCGTATCCTCATAAATCATGTGATCTTCACAGGTACTGACCCAAACACAGATTTTAAAGGTAAACGGTTAATTATCGGTAGAATCTCGCCCCAACTCCGCAGCAGTGAAAATGGTATATGTTAACTGTCCAAAAAACAAAGTATATTAGTAGTTTAAACAAATTTTAATCTGTGTTAGAATTTATTACCAAGGGGGAAAAAAAGAAGTGTTTCTTTAAACCTAATAAGAATTACAATTTAAGAAAAATGTCAATCTGAATATCTATAACAGTATATGGCTATGATGAGTGGTAAAGTCCTAGATGATTTACCCAGACTCGCTGGGCATATATGGAAGTCGCACTAACCGGTTCGCTACTGGTTCGTGACTTTATATCCATATTACGTCGATGCGCAGGTTTTGCAAAAATCCCCCGCACATCTGATGCTCGCGATACAATGTCGCGTTTGCGCTAGTTTTAGTGCTGGATTTTAATGCCAACATAGCTGGCGTTAAAATCTCGCAGTGGGTAAAACCCTTACCGGGATTTATCCAGATATTGAATAGCGAAAGGAGAATTTAACCAGAGCGATAATTGAGCCTGCTAGAGTTTTATGATCCCATCTGCTTACAGGAAGAAAGGTTATCAGATTCATTGCTCTAGTACAAAAGTGTGAGATTCCACAGACAGCCTTAAAGGGAAGGATTCCCTTGTTATAATTAGTGCTGTTTATATTTAGGGCTGTCATCATAAATCAGCATGGTTTTCTGAAGCCATGTGCATGAAGATTTCATTCATTCCCCCATGAATTAGCCAGCTGGAGAACGCTCTATCTACTGTGGTTCTTATCATTACAGTAAAGGCAAGAGCAGCCTGGCAGAACCGCTAAATATCTACTAAAGTTGTAAACATACCGAAATATAAGTGAAATAACTTTAGAGATGTAAAGAAACAGAATTACTGCCACTATTACTATGTCCAATCAGTTGCCCTCGAACATTAAAAGTGGGCACTCAAGTTGCTTATACCTAATATAGTTCAGGGGAATTCAAAAATTTTTTTTTTTAAAGGTGCTAATTTTGCCCCAACCAATCAGATGTTAGCTTTCAAATGTTAATAAGATCTGATTGCTGGGGCAAAATTAGCACCATTTTAAACAATAAGAACTTTTATTGAATCTCCCTGATATCAACTGCTGAACATTAAAACAGTACATAAACCCTTTTGTATAACTTTAGGACCATTGATTTGGTGATGGTGAAAATGATCGGGGTGGGAAGGATTGTTTTCCTTTCGGTTTCTGCCTAATCAAACTCATGTATGTATGTATAATTTATTTTAAAGTGCCACTTGGGTACACAGCGCTAACATTATAAATACAGAGTATACAAACAAGTGCAAGCCATTATTCACAAGCAACTAGTCACTACCATATGAAGGTGCACATATTACCATAACCAGTTTTCTTCTGGAGGAGGAGGCTGCATCTGTCAGGTAAAGTAAAGATGCCCCCTGTTGCCCCCCCCCCCCAGGTAGTTATGCCCCTGAATGCACACTTTAAAATTTTAGGGAAATATTTTACTATATTTCACGGTGATACACAAAGTATCTGGGGCTCAATCCCCTCAATTTACCTCACACCTCCTTCTTTCTCATCCAGGACTGCCAGGACCTGCAGATTGAGATTAATAGGATTATTTAAGAATTAGCCAGGGGTGCGAATCATCCTATATAATAAAACCCTAAATGTGCGTCCCTGAGTCCGTGTGTGTGTGTCTTTTGGCTTCTACGCATGTGCGTGCGCAAGTGGACCGACACTGCAAGGAGAGGAGAGAGATCCAGAACTCTAATGGTGGTGACGTTTCCCTGTGTGACAGTGACATTCTTCTACTCTCCTCCCTAAGTAATAACGCTGCCACGAGCTGTCCACCCCACCGGACATGGCACACACCACCCCCCGGGCTGTCTGCATTTCGCCCTGGAAATTAAGATGAACAGGACAGCTGGCACCGGAATGTACCTCTAATACCGGCTCGGGTGAAACGGGATACTGTCAGGTTATGTGAGACCCAGTCAGGTTAGTGCTGGTTACTGTGAGACCCGTCAGGTTACTGGTAGCCCTCAGTTAGTGCCGGTTACTGTGAGACCCAGTCAGGTTAGTGCGAGATCCAGTCAGGTTACTGTGAGACCCAGTCATGTTACATAGTACATAGTAATTGAGGTTGAATAAAGACATGGTCCATCAAGTCCAACTTTTCACCCTCCTTTTTAACCCTACCTAACAGTTGATTCAGAGGAAGGAAAAAAAAATCAGTTAAAAAAGGGGGGGAATTCCTACCTGACCTCCAAACGGCAAACGGGTAGTATCCCTGTAATCCAGAACTGCATAACGGTATATGTATTAATACCACTAATTCTCAATATTATATAGTATCACCGTACCAACCAGAACTGCAGTATATGTATTAATACCGTATATTCTCATATATATAGTATCCCTGGATCAACCAGAACTGCAGATTTGTATTAATACCATAATTCTCAATATTATATAGTATCACCCCTACAAACCAGAACTACAGTATATGTATTAATACCAGTAATTCTCATATTATATAGTACCTCCGTATCAACCAGAACTACAGTATATGTATTAATACCAGTAATTCTCAATATTATATAGTATCCCTGTACCAACCAAACTACAGTATATGTTTAATACCAGTAATTCTCAATATTATATAGTATCCCTGTACCAATCAGAACTACAGTATATGTATTATACCAGTTATTCTCAATATTATATAGTATCACTGTACCAACCAGAACTACAGTATATGTATTAATACCAGTAATTCTCAATATTAATATATATCCCTGTACCACCAGAACTACAGTATATGTATTAATGCTCATAACCTATTGGATCCTTTGCAATCTGGATTCCGTCCTGCGCTTCCACCGAGACGGCTCTGTGTAAGGTTGTAAATGATCTGCAATTTGCAAAGGCCAATTGTCACTTTTTTATTCTTATCCTCTTTGACTCCTCCTCAGCTTTCGACACAGTTGATCATTCCCTCCTATCGGATACTTCACTCTTTGGGCATTCGGAATGAAGTGCACCTGGTTTCTATCCTATCTCTCTGACAGAACTTACTCTGTATCTTATGCTAGCAATACCTCTTCTCCAGTTCCTATTGTTGTGTGGGTTCCGCAGGGGTCTGTTCTTGGACCCTTATTGTTGTCCCTGTACACTATTTCCTTGGGAATGTAATTACCTCTTTTGCTTCAAATATCATTTATATGCAGACTACACAAATCTATTTGTCCAACCCTACGCAACTCCTGACATCCAATCACGTGTCTCCAACTGCCTCCTTGCCATCTCCTCCTGAATGTCTCAACGCTACCTCAAATTAAATCTTTCTAAAATTGAACGGATCGTTTTTCCACCTAAACCTGGTCCTGTCCCTCTTTCTCCATCTCTGTTGAGAATACCCCCATTTCCCCCTATCCAATCTGCCCACTGCCTGGGTAACTATTGACTCGTCTCCTCCTTTTCTAACCACATAACTATGTTACGAAAACCTGCCGCTTCTTCCTTCCACAATATAGCCAAAATCCGTAGGTCTTTCTCTCCCGACCACCACTATGCTTATGCATGCTCTCCTCCTTATCGTGCCTGGACTATTGTAACCTACTACTTTCTGGTCTTCTGGCTTCCCATCTCCCTCCCCTTCAGTGTATACTTAACTCTGCCGCACATATTGTTTCGCTCTCTAATAAACCGGATCCCAAATCTCCTCTGTACCGGACAACAACCTGGCTCCCCATTAAACAGTGCATTACATACAAAATCCTTCTCCTAACATTTAAATCCCTTCGTTCTGATGCTCCTCCTTATATTTCCTCTCTAGTCTCCCATATGTTCCTACCCGTACCCTCCGCTCATCGCAGGACCAGCTCCTGTACAGACCCCCCTCGGACGCTTCCTCTCCGCCTTAAACCTTTCTCTCTCGTAGCTCCCATCCTCTGGAATTCTATTCCCCTCTCTCTACATCAAAGAAACTTCAATTAGCAGGTTTAAATCTAGCATTACATCCTAACTATCTGGTAACCAGCACAATAATTGGTATCTATATTCTATATATAAATCTATCCTTACACTCCTACCTATCTGGTAACCAGCACAGTATATGATATCTATATATCTATATATGATAAATCTACACTTACATCCTACCTATCTGGTAACCACACAGTATATGGTATCTTATATGATAAATCTACCCTTACATCCTACCTATCTGGTAACCAGCACAGTATTTGATTGTTTATTTGCACTGAATAGTCTCACTCCAGCACTTATACCCATTCCATTGTAACTGTGTGTTACCCACCTAACTAGATTGTAAGCTCTACATGACAGGGACCTTATTACCTCTTGTGGCAAAGCCCTAGCACTCTTATTTATATACGTATATACTACTGAGTATAGGTTTTTAAAAAAAGCTTAAAATCCTACCTCGACTTATACTCGAGTCAATAACCTGAAATCCTTCAGCCGCTCGCTTCCTCTCTCACTTTCGCAACCCAGGTGCTGTTTCTGACGTCAGTACTCGGCACCGAGTAGTGACGTCAGGCGCCTGTACAGATGCGGAAGAAGAGGAAGCGTGCGGCTGCAGGATTTTAGATGCAACGGATCATTAAGCAGGTCCTCTCCTCCACTGGGGGGATGGGGATAGGCGAGTGCTTACCACAGAAGATGTTTGGAAACTACAACTCCCAGCAACAAAAGCATGCTGAGAGTTGTAGTTTCCAAACATCTGGAGTGGCAGGAATTGGGGTGTGTTACATTCCTCTCCATTTAAAGGGCAACTAAGCTTAAAACAATACAGTATAAGGAATATGGTATCTATTGTTTTCTTTGATTCTGTATTGTTTGGGGCTTAGTTGCCCTTTAAATGGACAGCAGAATTCACATACAGTAGTCCTATATAGTAATAGCCATACTGGATTTGGCTATTACTGTATGACTACTGTATGGGAATTCTGCTGTCCATTAAGGGCAACTAAAGCCTCAAACCAATACAGACAGGAGGCAGTTGTGGTCCTATTTTACTACCCTCCGACTTATACTTGAGTCAATCATGTTTTACTCCTTTTTCAGGTAAAAATAGCTACCTCGACTTATACTCGGTCGACTTATACTCAGTAGGTAAGTTATATTTATGTACTGAACTATCTATGTATTTATCCCCCTTGTATGACTTAATTGTATTTTGATACTGTACAGCGATGCTCCCCAAGTGGCGCTATATAAATAAACATATACATACATAACTACCAGTAATTCTCAATATTATAATAGTATGCTTGTACCAACCAGAACTACAGTATATGTATTAATACCAGTAATTCTCAATATTATATAGTATCCCTTGTACCAACCAGAACTATAGTATATTTTTTTTTGATATAACATTCCCCGTCCCCCCAGCCCCAACCGCTATATTTTTAGTATTAGAAAGTGCCCCAAACTTTACTTACCTTCCCTCTTTCCTCCGCCGCACTGCCAGGCCCTCTGCTTGCGAGAAAATGCAAGCAGAGGGGCGGGACCGGCAGTCGCGTCTGTGATTGGCTGACGGCAGCCAATCACGGACGCGGCTTCCGGAGTTCAGTGCGGGGAGGAAAGAGGAAGGTAAGTAATGTTTGGGGCACTTTCTAATTAAAAATATAGTGGTTGGGGCTGGGGGGACAGGGGGAATATTATATGAAAGGGTTTTACGCTAGGGGGAGGGAACCTAATCGGGAGGGAGGGAGAGGGAGGGGGAGAAGGGCTGCAGTACGCATACCAAACTTCTCCCGGAGGCCAGATAGGAGGCAGAGTTCTATATGGACTCTGCTATCCTCCTCTGTGGGGCAGTTTTTGGACTTTGGGGGGGGACTACAGGAGAACCATATGGAGCTGGGATGTGAGGTAAGGATTTTATTACACTACATGATGACATGATGGGGCCATTACTGGGGGGTTTATAGTTTGGGGGTGGACATGCCCTTTAATACCAGTAATTCTCAATATTATATGTATCCCCGTACCAGCCAGAACTACAGTATATATATTATAATATATAATAAGTAAATAAATACATACATACAATACCAGTAATTCTATATTATATAATACCCTGTACCAACCAGAACTACAGTATATTGTATTATACCAGTAATTCTCAATATTTATAGTATCCCTGTACCAACCAGAACTACGTATATGTATTAATACCAGTAATTCTCAATATTATATAGTATTCCTGTACCAACTAGATCTAGTACATGTATTAATACCAATAACTCTCAATATTATATAGTATCCCTTTACCGACCAGAACTACAGAATGTATTAATACCAGTAATTCTCAATATTATATATGATCCCTGTACCAACCAGAACACAGTATATGTATTAATACCAGTAATTCTCAATATTATATAGTATCCCCGTATCAACCAAACTACAGTATATGTACTAATACTAGTAATTCTCAATATTATATAGTATCCCTGTACCAACCATAACTACAGTATATACAGTATATTAATACCGGTAATTCTCAATATTATATACAGTTGTATCCCTGTACCAACCAGATCTACAGTATATGTATTAAAGTTCTCAATATTATATAGTATCCCTGTACCAACCAGAACTACAGTTTATGTATTAATACCAGTTACTCAATATTATATAGTATCCTGTACCAAAAAGATCTACAGCACATCATGTATTAAACCAGTAATTTTCAATATTTTTTAGTTTTAGAAACTTATCTAGCCCACTTTTAAAGCTATCAATGAACTTTACCACATCTGCTGGAAGACAGATTTGTGTGCAGTAGAGCTCTTCCCCCTGTCTCCCTTTTGTTTAAGCAGTCGCATCTCAGCCAAAAACAAAGATTGTAAGGAAGGAAATCTTTCCAGACCTAGCCCTCTATGTTATAGGATTGTGATAAAAAGTAGCTTGGCTTTATTGGGCATCTCACTGCAGCGTGAGTACCTTGGGTTCACAGCTCGCTTTATTGAAGAGAGAGAGAGAGAGACTCAATGTCTAGTGTTTTATATAAACATCAGTACCCCAAAATGTTTTTTTATTGGTGACATTCGGTGGTAACAATAGGCACTGCTTTGAATTAGACCTTGGATTTCACACACTGATCTACCTTGCTGTCTACATGAAACGGGGGAGTTCAGGTCATGGTGGATAAATTAGAGAATTCAGTAAGGGCTAGGCCACACTAGCGCGTTTTTCGCGCGTTTGCGCACGCGTTTCGCTCGGGAAATCGCGGGAACGCAAAATTCCCGCAATTTCCGATGCGCATGCGATTGCGCGTCCGTTCGCGTTTTGGTAACGCGAACGCAAAGGCGAACGCACAAGAAAAGCGCACACAATCGCGTGCGATAACGCTCGCGATTTTGTGCGCGATTCCTGTGTTTGTAGTGTGGCCTCAGCCTAAGGCTGGGTACACACGGGCAAAATTTCCGCCCTGACCAACTATTCTCCACAAATGAGTGATCGGCAGGGACGAATCATTGTCGGTCGCCACTGATTTACAAAAATATCAGTCGGTTTGGCCAAAAGAATTGCCTCGTGTGTATCCAGCCTTAAAGGAAGACATGGAAAAATGTCAACTATTAGCATTTTCAGTGCTGTATATTAGCAATAAAATAGCGATTTAATGATAATGTTTCCAGAATAATTATTAAAATAACATTACTTTTCCCAAGTCCGGAGAGTGTAATTGTGTTTGATACTAGATTCTTTTTATACATCCACAGCAGGATGCCTTTCTGCAATGCCCAGATTTCCTCAGAAAACTGTCCATCAAAACAGCTCAACAGAAATCCATTAAATTACATAGCATATATTTTTAGATGCACAGATGCGTACAAATTAACCCTGTCCCATCACCACCCCACGGTTACAAAATAGATAAAGGCAATATTAAAATAAAAAGTGAGCATCGCACCTAAAACAAAAGACAATCTGAAAAGAAAAAGACAACCCTACCCCTCCGAGACTATCCCTAGACTGATTCAAAAGTATCGTGCAATAATTTCCAACTAAATGAGATCTGACGGACGGACACGAAACCAAACAATCAACCACATTTAGAACACAGGAACACCTCAGATGACGCACTGAACGGTGTTCACTGAGTCTGATTACCCATTGGATAACTGAAAGACGACCCGGGTTTTTAACTATTCTGTCTCCTTCCAAGTTTCCTTCTAACTAATCTTTGCAGGAAATAGGTTCTCAGGAAGACGTGAGCTTTAATTTCTTGTGCTATTCCTCTTGTTCTTAACTGGTTACATTGGCTTCAAAATTACAGCCTTTGACAGGGAGCATTACTCTGCGCTGGATCTACTTTAATTCGCTCTCACATCCCGTCACGTGCCATTGTTTTTGTAATCTTGGCACCATTACAGAGCAGTGAGCAACACGATAATAGGCAACAGACACTCCCTCTGAAACTAACAGTGTATTAATAATTTTCTTTAAAGGACCACGTACTGTAAAATGTATTTTTAAAAATTAACTACCAGGGGCAGGGTGGTAGGATTGATTATTCCTACCCTATCCTACCTATCTGGTAACCAGCACAGTATATGGTATCTATATATCAATATATGATAAATCTACCCTTACATCCTACCTATCTGGTAACCAGCACAGTATATGGTATCTATATAGCTATATATGATAAATCTAGCCTTACATCCCCTACCTATCCGGTAACCAGCACAGTATATGGTATCTATATCTATATGATAAATCTATCCTTACATCCTACTATCCGGTAACCAGCACAGTATATGATATCTATATATCTATATATGATAAATCTACCCTTACATCCTACCTATCTGGTAACCAGCACAGTATATGGTATCTATATAGCTATATATGATAAATCTATCCTTACATCCTACCTATCTGGTAACCAGCACAGTATATGGTATCTATATATCAAATATGTATAAATCTACCCTACATCCTACCTATCTGGTAACCAGCACAGTATATGGTATCTATATATCTATATATGATAAATCTACCCTTACTCCTACCTATGTGGTAACCAGCACAGTATATGGTATCTATATATCTATATATGATAAATCTATCCTTACATCCTACCTATCTGGTAACCACACACAGTATATGGTATCTATATATCTATATATGATAAATCTACCCTTACATCTCCTACCTATCTGGTAACCAGCACAGTATATGGTATCTATTATCTATATATGTAATATCTACCCTTACATCCTACCTATCTGGTAACCAGCACAGTCTATGATTGTTTAAGCTAGGTACACACAGTACAGATTTCTGAAAGATGACAGACAGGATCTGCAAGATCCTGTCTGCCATCTTTCAAATCTGCATACACACAGTCCCGAGCGTTCTCCCTATAGGGAGAACGCTCGGGACTGTGTGTTTCATCGGCCGCGCTAGACTCCCTATAGGATCTAGCGCGGCCGATGGAAATTTTCGGCCTTTCCCGAACGAGCGTACGGCCAACCCATCGTACGCGGCCCGCGCGTTGTTCGGGAAACGAACGTACACACAGTAACGATAAAGCTATAGGGAGAACGCTCGGGACTGTGGTGTTCCATCGGCCGCGCTAGACTCCCTATAGGAGTCTAGCGCGGCCGATGGAAATTTTCAGCCTTTCCCGACGAGCGTACGGCCGACCCGATCGTACGCGGCCGCGCGCTTGTTGGGAAACGAACGTACACACAGTAACGATAAAGCCCCGATACCGTCGGATCCGACGGTATCGGGGCTTTATCGTTACTTTGTGTACCCAGCTTTATTCACTGCATACTTCTCACTCCAGCATACCCATTCCATGTATCTGTATGTTACCCACCTAACTAGATTGTAAGCTCTATGAGCAGGGACCCTCCTTTCCTCTTTCAAAGCTCTAGCACTTCTATATATATAATTTATATATTTATGTACTAAACTGAATATGCATCTCTAGAGATGCATGACAGAAGTGTGTATGTTTAATTATGTGGTTTATTGATACCTGATATAAAATCATGAATAACATACACAATGTCACTTTATGAAATGTCACTTTAGATACAATGTTATTTCACATAGGTACTTTAACATTGAATATGATGCATACGTCACTTTATAGATATGTTTTATGATATAGTATGGTGTGTATTGGTTTTTACATGTTTTAACACTGATATCACTATGTTAATGGACACACAAAAGTCAGTTTGAATATTTTATTGAAAGTCTTGGGGTGTGTGGTTTTAGTCACATGATGTTGTATAATGATATATGTGTGGTGTTGTTATACACTGTTGATTGGTGTTCTGATGAAGACTAACTGAGCGTCGTTGAAACGTCAAATAAAGTTTATTGGATTTAAGAGAACAGTGTTCCTGGGAATTATCTACATATTGTTCATTAGAGGGTGTAATTGGTGGAGTTACACTTCCTGGTGGCACCTGGATCATTGAATTGGATGAGTGTAGAAGTACCATGCAATACAAACTTGTAGTCCAAACTAAAACCGGACGATTGGCCATACATTATCCATACGCCATTGGAGTATCCCGATATCGTGCGACTAGGATTGTTGCGTGTATGGCCACACATGGACCAATATTCCGGCCCAGATCGATCCTCAGTGGATATTCTGATAGGATCAGCCAGGGACCGTTGGTAACCCGGCAGTAGTCCATCGTTATCAGTCAGGGTAATATATAGCTTGTTGTACTTTAATTCCAAGGGATGAAAGTCGCAAATTGCTGATCTAGCTGGTCCAAAGCTCAGAAACAGCGAAAAAGGGGAAAATGCTACATTCCATTTGAACATGGTGCCCTGACCATTCTCATTAAAGAGTAAAATGCCAAATGATGTTATTTACCCTTCACTGATTTCCCAGGTTAGGAGGGTCATTGACTATAAAAACACTGAATCTTTGTGATAATAAAAGCCCAAAGCACAGAAAATAGGATTGGAAATCGAATTTCTCTATGGCAAAAGGGACCAGCCACTATAATAAATCCCATGGGGCTTTGATATTATCCCAGATCACTAATAGACCCCCAGTGAAAACACTACAATGATATTCAAACAGTGAGGTAGTCTCTAAACAAGGCAGAAGAACCTTGTTTATTGGAGGATCCCAAGACAGCATCTGTCTTGGGATCCTCCAAGACAGATGCTGTCTTGACACAACCAATGATTAACTGCTTCCACTGCACATGCTCAAGCTCATAAAAAGCTCATTGAACAGAGGTAAACGGTAGATACCTTTGCCAGAATGAGAAAGAACTCATGATTAAATATCTGGTAACAAATGCACGCAATAAACTGGGAGAAAATAGCAATTGGGGTTGCAGGCGCATAACTGATAAGTCATCAGTTTTTTTTGTTTTAAGGGATATCCCTTTTAATAAACAAAAACACACAACTGCTGCCTAATCTGTTAATTTTTTGTTCCCCATGAAACTTAAAATGCAACAAGACCAGATGTGTGTTCTGTCTTATATTAAACATGTTATTTCCACTGGGCATGCCTGAATTTGGGATGGATCAAAAGAGAAGGGGTTAGCAACCAATGTGATCAGCTTCACACTTATCTATCCTCTGTAAGGACTTGGGAAAGAGATGCATCATTTTATAACTAATAACAGAAAGAGAGCTCATCAACAACCTTGCTTTCATGGCTGATTAAATACCTACAATAGAACCCCTAGAGATTTCCACTAAATCAAAGGATTACCTGGTAGCGTCTGTCCTTCTTTTGGGTTAAAGCAATAAGCAGTGTTTATTTGCCAATGTGGATCATTTTGCAGTTCAGGATAATTGCAAATTGAAACGAGTATGAAAAATAACCGAGTTTCCCTTTAAAGACTTGGTGGTTAACAACAACATTATTGCAAAGAAATCCACAGTATTCTGATTGGGATGCAATATAATGATGTGTAAGGTGTCCCTGCTATTAATCCAGCAAACATCGAATTGGTTGAAGCAAATTAATTGCAAAGGAAAAACTTTTGAACCTCTGATTGCATCAGCCCCTAATTTAAACCGTAAAACATGTAAATTCCAGATTTAGGAAAACAAAATGGGCAATGGTCACGGTGATCTATGTGTTTGGCCCGTAATTGAGAAGACCATGCCACTATAATGTAATAGTGCAAGAGAAGAGAGACGGTCTACTGGAGCCCTCCGACATCACTTAAATAGAATTATCTTCCATTGCAGACAAGCAGCCGCAGAAGAATCTCAGGAGCTCCAGGAGCATTGCCTGTAAGAGCTGCACTTCATCTACTAATGATATGCTTGACGCTGGGGTCCTTGGAGACAAATGACTCTGATGGCAGATTAACTCTATCAACACACAGCCATTCTATTAAGCACTGCAGAACCAAAAGAAACAAGAAGCTTCAGCCTTTGCACGGACTGCAAGGGGAAACTTGGTATACAGCCACACATCACTGAAAGATTCTGCTGCTTAACAGCTCCTAATGGAGTATCCTGGGATATCAAACACAAATGCCCGCGTGTGTGTGTGTGGGTGTGTGTATCGTACAATCACATGCAAGTTCAATTTGACAATCTTTATGTAGAGCTGAAGCTATTTAATGACGTTATGCTGCTCCCCATAGGGATCTCTTGCTGTCAAAAGTGGCACAAAGAAGCGACATTTCAAAGCACGTCTATGGTTAAAACATAATGGGAATTCCACATGTTGGACATCCCAGGATAAAACTGTAAAAGCAGATGCAATATAAGGAAATTCTACCACATTGTCTGATCAGAGATTAAACCAGCAATTATGTCCAGGGGCCCAGTAACACGGTCTTTGTATTGAATTCTGCAATTATTCTATCTAATGGTTATTATTCTGCTCCTATTATACTCTCTGCTTATTATCTTATTGGTCATCTTATCCATACAACATGCCCTGGAACGTTGACTGATAAACAGTTTCATTTGCAGGTTTATTGGGAGCCACAACTGACTGAATAATTCTAATCATTAAAACACGGTAATGGTTAGTTCTTCAGGCCAAGCTTTTTCCATAGTACAGATCATATAGGAACCTTCCCCCCTTTTTACAAGTCATTCCCGTATCCTCATAAATCATGTGATCTTCACAGGTACTGACCCAAAACACAGATTTTAAAGGTAAACGGTTAATTATCTGTAGAATCTCGCCCCAACTCCGCAGCAGTGAAAATGGTATATGTTAACTGTCCAAAGAAACAAAGTATATTAGTAGTTTAAACAAATTTTAATCTGTGTTAGAATTTATTACCAAGGGGGAAAAAAAGAAAGTGTTTCTTTAAAACCTAATAGAAATTACAATTTAAGAAAAAGTGTCAATCTGAATATCTATAACAGTATATGGCTATGATGAGTGGTAAAGTCCTAGATGATTTACCCAGACTCGCTGGGCAAATATATGGAAGTCGCACTAACCGGTTCGCTACTGGTTAGCGTGACTTTATATCCATATTAGCGTCGGATGCGCAGGTTTTGCAAAAATCCCCCGCACATCTGATGCTCGCGATACAATGTCGCGTTTGCGCTAGTTTTAGTGCTGGATTTTAATGCCAACAAATAGCTGGCGTTAAAATCTCGCAGTGGGTAAAACCCTTACCGGGATTTATCCAGATATTGAATAGCGAAAGGAGAATTTAACCAGAGCGATAATTGAGCCTGCTAGAGTTTTATGATCCCATCTGCTTACAGGAAGAAAGGTTATCAGATTCATTGCTCTAGTACAAAAGTGTGAGATTCCACAAGACAGCCTTAAAGGGAAAGGATTCCCTTGTTATAATTAGTGCTGTTTATATTTAGGGCTGTCATCATAAATCAGCATGGTTTTCTGAAGCCATGTGCATGAAGATTTCATTCATTCCCCCATGAATTAGCCAGCAGTGGAGAACGCTCTATCTACTGTGGTTCTTGATCATTACAGTAAAGGCAAGAGCAGCCTGGCAGGGGACCGCTAAATATCTACTAAAGTTGTAAACATACCGTAAATATGGAAGTGAAATAACTTTAGAGATGTAAAGAAACAGAATTACTGCCACTATTACTATGTCCAATCAGTTGCCCTCGAACATTAAAAGTGGGCACTCAAGTTGCTTATACCTAATATAGTATCAGGGAGATTCAAAAATTTTTTTTTTTAAATGGTGCTAATTTTGCCCCAACCAATCAGATGTTAGCTTTCAAATGTTAAATAAGATCTGATTGGCTGGGGCAAAATTAGCACCATTTTAAACAATAAGAACTTTTATTGAATCTCCCTGATATCAAACTGCTGAACATTTAAAACAGTACATAAACCCTTTTGTATAACTTTAGGACCATTGATTTGGTGATTGGTGAAAAATGATAGACGGGGTGGGAAGGATTGTTTTCCTTTCGGTTTCTGCCTAATCAAACTCATGTATGTATGTATAATTTAATTTATAAAGTGCCACTTGGGTACACAGCGCTGTACATTATAAAATACAGAGTATACAAACAAGTGCAAGCCATTATTCACAAGCAACTAGTCCATACCATATGAAGGATGCACATATTACCATAACCAGGTTTTCTTCTGGAGGGGAGGAGGCTGCATCTGTCAGGTAAAGTAAGAAAGATGCCCCCTGTGCCCCCCCCCCCCCCAGGTAGTTATGCCCCTGAATGCACACTTTAAAATTTTAGGGAGAATATTTTACTATATTTCACGGTGATACACAAAGTATCTGGGGCTCAATCCCCTCAATTTACCTCACACCTCCTTCTTTCTCAGTCCAGGACTGCCAGGACCTGCAGATTGAGATTAATAGGATTATTTAAGGTAAGTAGCCAGGGGTGCGAATCATCCTATATAATAAAACCCTAAATGTGCGTCCCTGAGTCCGTGTGTGTGTGTCTTTTGGCTTCTACGCATGTGCGTGCGCAAGTGGGACCGACACTGCAAGGAGAGGGAGAGAGATCCAGAACTCTAATGGTGGTGACGTTTCCCTGTGTGACAGTGACATTCTTCTACCTCTCCTCCTAAGTAATAACGCTGCCACCGAGCTGTCCACCCCACCGGACATGGCACACACCACCCGCCGGGCTGTCTGCATTTCGCCCTGGAAATTAAGATGAACAGGACAGCTGGCACCGGAGATGTACCTCTAATACCGGCTCGGGTGAAACGGAGATACTGTCAGGTTACTGTGAGACCCAGTCAGGTTAGTGCTGGTTACTGTGAGACCCAGTCAGGTTACTGTGAGACCCAGTCAGGTTAGTGCCGGTTACTGTGAGACCCAGTCAGGTTAGTGCGAGATCCAGTCAGGTTACTGTGAGACCCAGTCATGTTACATAGTAACATAGTAATTGAGGTTGAATAAAGACATGCGTCCATCAAGTCCAAACTTTTCACCCTCCTTTTTAACCCTACCTAACAGTTGATTCAGAGGAAGGAAAAAAAAATCAGTTAAAAAAGGGGGGGGAATTCCTACCTGACTCCAAACGGCAAACGGGTAGTATCCCTGGATCAACCAGAACTGCAGTAACGGTATATGTATTAATACCACTAATTCTCAATATTATATAGTATCACCGTACCAACCAGAACTGCAGTATATGTATTAATACCAGTAATTCTCAGTATTATATAGTATCCCTGGATCAACCAGAACTGCAGTATATGTATTAATACCAATAATTCTCAATATTATATAGTATCACCCTACCAACCAGAACTACAGTATATGTATTAATACCAGTAATTCTCAATATTATATAGTACCTCCGTATCAACCAGAACTACAGTATATGTATTAATACCAGTAATTCTCAATATTATATAGTATCCCTGTACCAACCATAACTACAGTATATGTATTAATACCAGTAATTCTCAATATTATATAGTATCCCTGTACCAATCAGAACTACAGTATATGTATTAATACCAGTTATTCTCAATATTATATAGTATCACTGTACCAACCAGAACTACAGTATATGTATTAATACCAGTAATTCTCAATATTATATATTATCCCTGTACCAACCAGAACTACAGTATATGTATTAATGCTCATAACCTATTGGATCCTTTGCAATCTGGATTCCGTCCTGCGCATTCCACCGAGACGGCTCTGTGTAAGGTTGTAAATGATCTGCAATTTGCAAAGGCCAATTGTCACTTTTTTATTCTTATCCTCTTTGACCTCTCCTCAGCTTTCGACACAGTTGATCATTCCCTCCTTATGCGGATACTTCACTCTTTGGGCATTCGGAATGAAGTGGCATCCTGGTTTCTATCCTATCTCTCTGACAGAACTTACTCTGTATCTTATGCTAGCAATACCTCTTCTCCAGTTCCTATTGGTGTGGGGGTCCCGCAGGGGTCTGTTCTTGGACCCTTATTGTTGTCCCTGTACACTATTTCCTTGGGAAATGTAATTACCTCTTTTGGCTTCAAATATCATTTATATGCAGACGATACACAAATCTATTTGTCCAACCCTACGCTAACTCCTGACATCCAATCACGTGTCTCCAACTGCCTCCTTGCCATCTCCTCCTGAATGTCTCAACGCTACCTCAAATTAAATCTTTCTAAAATTGAACTGATCGTTTTTCCACCTAAACCTGGTCCTGTCCCATCTTTCTCCATCTCTGTTGAGAATACCCCCATTTCCCCCTATCCAATCTGCACACTGCCTAGGGGTAACTATTGACTCGTCTCTCTCCTTTTCTAACCACATTAACTATGTTACGAAAACCTGCCGCTTCTTCCTTCACAATATAGCCAAAATCCGTAGGTCCTTTCTCTCCCGACCACCACTATGCTTATGCATGCTCTCCTCCTATCGTGCCTGGACTATTGTAACCTACTACTTTCTGGTCTTCTGGCTTCCCATCTCCCTCCCCTTCAGTGTATACTTAACTCTGCCGCACATATTGTTTCGCTCTCTAATAAACCGGATCCCAAATCTCCTCTGTACCGGACAACAACCTGGCTCCCCATTAAACAGTGCATTACATACAAAATCCTTCTCCTAACATTTAAATCCCTTCGTTCTGATGCTCCTCCTTATATTTCCTCTCTAGTCTCCCCATATGTTCCTACCCGTACCCTCCGCTCATCGCAGGACCAGCTCCTGTACAGACCCCCCACTCGGACTGCTTCCTCTCGCCTTAAACCTTTCTCTCTCGTAGCTCCCATCCTCTGGAATTCTATTCCCCTCTCTCTACATCAAGAAACTTCAATTAGCAGGTTTAAATCTAGCATTACATCCTAACTATCTGGTAACCAGCACAATATATGGTATCTATATATCTATATATGATAAATCTATCCTTACATCCTACCTATCTGGTAACCAGCACAGTATATGATATCTATATATCTATATATGATAAATCTACACTTACATCCTACCTATCTGGTAACCAGCACAGTATATGGTATCTATATATGATAAATCTACCCTTACATCCTACCTATCTGGTAACCAGCACAGTATTTGATTGTTTTATTTGCACTGAATATGTCTCACTCCAGCACTTATACCCATTCCATTGTAACTGTGTGTTACCCACCTAACTAGATTGTAAGCTCTACATGACAGGGACCTTATTACCTCTTGTGGCAAAGCCCTAGCACTTCTATTTATATACCGTATATACTCGAGTATAGGTTTTTAAAAAAAGCTTAAAAATCCTACCTCGACTTATACTCGAGTCAATAACCTGAAATCCTTCAGCCGCTCGCTTCCTCTCACTTTCGCAACCCACGGTGCTGTTTCTGACGTCAGTACTCGGCACCGAGTAGTGACGTCAGGCGCCTGTACTACAGATGCGGAAGAGAGAGGAAGCGTGCGGCTGCAGGATTTTAGATGCAGACGGATTACCTTAAAGCAGGTCCTCTCCTCCACTGGGGGGGATGGGGGATAGGCGCAGTGCTTACCACAGAAGATGTTTGGAAACTACAACTCCCAGCAACAAAAGCATGCTGAGAGTTGTAGTTTCCAAACATCTGGAGTGGCAAGGAATTGGGGGTGTGTTACATTCCTCTCCATTTAAAGGGCAACTAATGCCTTAAAACAATACAGTATAAGGAATATGGTATCTATTGTTTTCTTCTGATTCTGTATTGTTTTGGGGCTTTAGTTGCCCTTTAAATGGACAGCAGAATTCACATACAGTAGTCCTATATAGTAATAGCCATACTGGATTTGGCTATTACTGTATGGACTACTGTATGGGAATTCTGCTGTCCATTTAAAGGGCAACTAAAGCCTCAAAACAATACAGAATCAGGAGGCAGTTGTGGTCCTATTTTACTACCCTCGACTTATACTTGAGTCAATCATGTTTTACTCCTTTTTCAGGTAAAAATAGCTACCTCGACTTATACTCGGGTCGACTTATACTCAAGTAGGTAAGTTATATATTTATGTACTGAACTATCTATGTATTTATCCCCCTTGTATGACTTAATTGTATTTTGATACTGTACAGCGATGCGTCCCCAAGTGGCGCTATATAAATAAACATATACATACATACATACCAGTAATTCTCAATATTATAATAGTATGCTTGTACCAACCAGAACTACAGTATATGTATTAATACCAGTAATTCTCAATATTATATAGTATCCCTGTACCAACCAGAACTATAGTATATTTTTTTTGATATAACATTCCCCCTGTCCCCCCAGCCCCAACCGCTATATTTTTAGTATTAGAAAGTGCCCCAAACTTTACTTACCTTCCCTCTTTCCTCCGCCGCACTGCCAGGCCCTCTGCTTGCGAGAAAATGCAAGCAGAGGGGCGGGACCGGCAGTCGCGTCTGTGATTGGCTGAACGGCAGCCAATCACGGACGCGGCTTCCGGGAGTTCAGTGCGGCGGAGGAAAGAGGGAAGGTAAGTAATGTTTGGGGCACTTTCTAATAATAAAAATATAGTGGTTGGGGCTGGGGGGACAGGGGGAATATTATATGTAAAGGGTTTTACGCTAGGGGGAGGGAATCCTAATCGGGAGGGAGGGAGAGGGAGGGGGAGAAGGGCTGCAGTACGCATACCAAACTTCTCCCGGAGGCCAGATAGGAGGCAGAGTTCTATATGGACTCTGCTATCCTCCTGGTGGGCAGTTTTTGGGACTTTGGGGGGGGACTACAGGAGAACCATATGGAGCTGGGATGTGAGGTAAGGATTTTATTACACTACATGATGACATGATGGGGCCATTACTGGGGGGGTTATAGTTTTGGGGGTGGACATGCCCTTTAATACCAGTAATTCTCAATATTATATAGTATCCCCGTACCAGCCAGAACTACAGTATATATATTAATAAGATATAATAAGTAATAAAATACATACATACAATACCAGTAATTCTTATTATTATATAATATCCCTGTACCAACCAGAACTACAGTATATGTATTAATACCAGTAATTCTCAATATTATATAGTATCCCTGTACCAACCAGAACTACGGTATATGTATTAATACCAGTAATTCTCAATATTATATAGTATTCCTGTACCAACTAGATCTACAGTACATGTATTAATACCAATAACTCTCAATATTATATAGTATCCCTGTACCGACCAGAACTACAGTATATGTATTAATACCAGTAATTCTCAATATTATATAGTATCCCTGTACCAACCAGAACTACAGTATATGTATTAATACCAGTAATTCTCAATATTATATAGTATCCCCGTATCAACCAGAACTACAGTATATGTACTAATACTAGTAATTCTCAATATTATATAGTATCCCTGTACCAACCATAACTACAGTATATACAGTATATTAATACCGGTAATTCTCAATATTATATACAGTTGTATCCCTGTACCAACCAGATCTACAGTATATGTATTAAAGTTCTCAATATTATATAGTATCCCTGTACCAACCAGAACTACAGTTTATGTATTAATACCAGTAATACTCAATATTATATAGTATCCTGTACCAAAAAGATCTACAGCACATCATGTATTAAAACCAGTAATTTTCAATATTTTTTAGTTTTAGAAACTTATCTAGCCCACTTTTAAAGCTATTCAATGAACTTTACCACATCTGCTGGAAGACAGATTTGTGTGCAGTAGAGCTCTTCCCCTGGCTCCCTTTTGTTTAAGCATCGCATCTCAGCCAAAAACAAAGATATGTAAAAGGAAGGAAATCTTTCCAGACCTAGCCCTCTAGTGTATAGGATTGTGATAAAAAGTTAAGCTTGGCTTTATTGGGCATCTCACTGCAGCGTGAGTACCTTGGGGTTCACAGCTCGCTTTATTGAGTAAGAGAGAGAGAGAGAGACTCAATGTCTAGTGTTTATTATAACATCAGTACCCCAAAATGTTTTTTTATTGGTGACATTCGGTGGTAACAATAGGCACTGCTTTGAATTAGACCTTGGATTTCACACACTGATCTACCTTGCTGTCTACATGAAACGGGGGAGTTCAGGTCATGTGGATAAATTAGAGAATTCAGTAAGGGCTAGGCCACACTAGCGCGTTTTTCGCGCGTTTGCGCACGCGTTTCGCTCGGGAAATCGCGGGAACGCAAAAATTCCCGCAATTTCCGATGCGCATGCGATTGCGCGTCCGTTCGCGTTTTGGTAACGCGAACGCAAAGGCGAACGCACAAGAAAAGCGCACACAATCGCGTGCGATAACGCTCGCGATTTTGTGCGCGATTCCTGTGTGTTGTAGTGTGGCCTCAGCCTAAGGCTGGGTACACACGGGCAAAATTTCCGCCCTGACCAACTATTCTCCACAAATGAGTGATCGGCAGGGACGAATCATTGTCGGTCGCCACTGATTTACAAAAATATCAGTCGGTTTGGCCAAAAGAATTGCCTCGTGTGTATCCAGCCTTAAAGGAAGACATGGAAAAATGTCAACTATTAGCATTTTCAGTGCTGTATATTAGCAATAAAATAGCGATTTTATGATAAATAGTTTCCAAGAATAATTATTAAAATAACATTACTTTTCCCAAGTCCGGAGAGTGATAATTGTGTTTGATACTAGATTCTTTTTATACATCCACAGCAGGGATGCCTTTCTGCAATGCCCAGATTTCCTCAGAAAAACTGTCCAATCAAAACAGCTCAACAGAAATCCATTAAATTACATAGCATATATTTTTAGATGCACAGATGCGTACAAAATATAACCCTGTCCCATCACCACCCCACGGTTACAAAATAGGATAAAGGCAATATTAAAAATAAAAAGTGAGCATCGCACCTAAAACAATAGACAATCTGAAAAGAAAAAGACAACTCCTACCTCCTCCGAGCTACAATCCCTTTATGACTTGTTATTCTAAAAATGTATCTGTGCAATATAATTTCCAACTAAATGAGATCTGACTGACGGACACAGAAACCAACTAATCAATCCACATTTAGAACACAGGAATTTCTACCTCAGATGACTTTGCACTGATACTGGTTCACTGAGTCTGATTACCCATTGGATAACTGAAACGACACCGGGTTTTTAACTATTCTGTCTCCTTCCAATGTTTCCTTCTAACTAAGCTTTTGCAGGAAATAGGTTCTCAGGAGAGACGTGAGCTTTAATTTCTTGTGCTATTCCTCTTGTTCTTAACTGGTTACATTGGCTTCAAAATTACAGCCTTTGACAGGGAGCATTACTCTGCGCTGGATCTACTTTAATTCGCTCTCACATCCCGTCACGTGCCATTGTTTTTGTAATCTTTGGCACCATTACAGAGCAGTGAGCAACACGATAATAGGCAACAGACACTCCCTCTGAAACTAACAGTGTATTAATAATTTTCTTTAAAGGACCACGTAACTGTAAAAATGTATTTTTAAAAAATTAAAACTACCAGGGGCAGGGTGGTAGGATTGATTATTCCTACCTCCCGGTATAATTTTGTTGAGGAGCCCCAGCACGCACAGTTTTCATCTGCCAGGTTAGTGTCCTGGACTTTATATAGCATTGAAGCACTGAGAAACCTGCCAGAAGCAGATTTCTTCTGCTCCTCCCAGAACAATAGGTAACGGGTGAATGGGAATTGATTTTTGTGTTGATCAAAGTGATCGAATAAATAAAATGATTGAACTGTGCAGTTAAACTGGTTTATTCAGTTAAATCAACTGTTTTTAAAAAGGTGCACAAAGTGTTAACTGAATGATTCTATTAAACGTACAGTGTTGCACCAACCCTTTTTCCTACAATGCCTAAAACTAAATTATAAGCTATTAATAGCAACCAACCACTATGAGCTTCCATTAGCAGTCAGAACACGGAAGGAATCTCTGGCTGTATAGGATATAATTTAAGCACATGCAAGCGAAATGTGGGAGTTATTTAACAGTGTAAACCTGTGCACAGCATTCTAGTGTTTAGCAGCCCATCAGGGTTGGGGGGTCAGGACCATCTCATGGTTCCCTCTCTCTCCATAGAACATAACCGTCTGTCAGTACAAGACCGGAACCAAACTGCCATTGTGTAAACCGATTCATCTCTAAACTGTGTACATAGCTTGAGGGCTTATACACATTATACATAAATTGTTAGACCCATCCTTAGACGATCGGTCCAACAGACAGACTGGTCTGCTTTAGCTGAGCATCCTGTTCTATAGAGAGCGGAGGGGAGCAGGAGACCACTGCCCCCAATAAATCCAGTACTTAATGAAATGATACTGAGTCTACACACACGTTAGTGGCTGTTCCCCTGCTGCTTTGGCTGACAGTAACGTGTATACATAGGTAACACAGTTTAGTGCATACCTAGGCCTTGTGGTATGTCTCTATGGCATTTTAATGTGATTCAGCAAATCATTAAGGAACAGGTTACAAATAATTGGGCAATTTTGACCAAGAAATTATAATAAGAATGGATTACCAGTTTTCCATACTCCCACTGAAAATACCAGCCAATAAATATGGGCAAATGCTGAAGGTTATGGCTTTAGAGCCAATGCACATGCATCTAGGATCCCCAAACCTGTGATGTGTGAAACCCAGATTCTCCCTTAGGTAAAACTGTCTTCATTCTAAACCCAACGCTTTGCTTTATACATTCGCCTGAAGAAACAAGCAAAATGACTCTGGATGGTGAAGGTATCCCAACGTGGATATTTTTGCAAAACCAAATGTATTTTTGGTTGCGGAGTGGAGAATTAAAATAAAGTCTTAGGAGCCGGCCAGACTATTCCAGAGGAATGTGTAGCTGTGCCAGAGGAGAGGGTTATGTACGAAAACATCGATGAAAGTTTGGAGTCAGGAGTGAAATTTTAGGAGCAGTGCGGCTCCCTGCCTGTTGGAATGGATCCAGCTCTGAGGGCTTCAAAGATTGTAACTGAACAGCGTACAATAGAAGCCAAATCCAATCTAACGGGAATAGATTTCTATTGGCCCCACTGTTTACATCATCATGTGACTGTCAAAACAAGAAAATTTTTCATCAAGGTGATTATTAAATACCCCGTTGTGGGCTCAGAAAGAAATAAAAGTTACAAATACATCAATACACCAGATGCGGAATTCAACTGTACACAGACATATATACATAGGCAAATAGTATCTTCCAGCAATATCTAGAACAAAGTGTCATGCTGCATGTACTTAAACTTTAGCAGTTACATTTGGTCTCGGAATTACATTATGCATTAACCACTGAGGTTTGGCAAGCAACGCGTTAATCAGGCTTCCACTATAAATCCCCTTAATAGCATTAACAGTACATCTTGCATCCGAATACTGTGGCCTTTGCAAGGCAGGGAGCAGCCTGGGGCAGAACAGAAACAGCTGAGTAGAAACCAGCAATAGCAACAGAAAGGAACAGTGTTACTCTTTATGACAAGCTTGCAAGTCTTTGATACTGTACAGCAATAGCATCAAAGAAAAAATAAAGCAAACCTTTCAAGGGCATGTCCACCCCTATTTAATAAAACTTACCTTCCCCACCCCGTAAACCTAAAGAACACATTCATTACTTACCTGTCAGACGTTCCTAAAGCTTGGTGTCCTCTTCACTGTAGTCCTCTTCTCCAGTCCGAGCTCCAATTTCTGGTTGCAACAGTCATTCATGGCTGATGATGTCACAGCCAATGAATGATCGCTGCAGACCATGCCGTCTACTATCTATGGTCTACTATCAATACAAAGCTTCAGGAATGTCTGACAGGTGAGTAATTTATGTGGCCTTTAGGCAAATGTGGGTGGAGAAGGTAAGTACAACGTTTTATTTCAGGGTTAAACATGCCTTTAAATTAATTTCAGGTGATTCCCTACCTGAAACACTTAAAGTGGTATTTATAGTGCTATAAATGTAATTTATCGTGCTATTATTTTTTAAAATAAAATGTATGAATATAGCCATTGAGGGCCTTGTTATCTGAATTATCTACAATTGCCATTTGCCTTTGCTTCTCCTTTAATTACATCCAAGGATTTGGTTTTGCTATGTTCTCACTTTGTCGTGCCAAGTTGTTTCATAATGTGTGAAGAGAGTATTGAGAACCATATTAAAGTGACTCCTTCCCAGCTTTAAATACAATTACTAATATAGAAAACACAGAACACCAATTTCAAAAATAAACACACTAAAAAATGTTTTAAAAAAGTGCAAATAAGCACAGTAAAAAGAAAACACTGATAATATGACATTGAAGAGCTTTGTATTTCCATAGAATGGGGGAAGACATTTTGTCCTGCACATTGGTTTTGTGTGAGAAACAGAAAATAGCCACAGCTTAAAAAGCCTTCCTCATTAGGGAGAAAGGAAATTCACCAAAATAAATAAGACATTAATAATCTACCATAACTTAGGCCATTGTAGAACATACAATTTTATCCAAGGAGAAGTCTAAAGGGGCCCATACACACAATATTCACGATTTTACGATGTTGGGACATTCCCAATATTGCACGATTGTCGGAAACACTATGCATCCAGTTGTTACCAACACGCACAAGAATACACAACAAAGATCATCTGATATAGTGTTATTTAGGTATTTGTAGTGTTTGTTTAGGTAATTGCGAGCCACTGTTAAATGGATATGGGTAGGATTTACATTTGCTGGGAAAAAGCAGCATTTTAGCAGGTCAATAAAAATTCAGCAAATTCTTTGCATTCTGCAACCAAGGCATGCTGGGAGTTGTAGTTTACAAACATCTGGAGTGCCTAGGTTTGACATCGCTGCTATAATATATAAAAAATAAATGTGGCAAACAGCTGCAAATTAGCCAATTCCTATCTTGTGCTCCAGCACTATAGACCTGCAATTTCTCTGAAGAAGCCAGATATATCACCCATTACATTCCCTTGATAGACCAAACTAGTTTCTGTGTTATCAGTAGGAGCCAATTGTGCTAACAAGCCCATATATCTTGAATATCAATAGACAATTCATGGTTTCCCAGAAACGGTAACATCAGCAAAAGCAGTAGACCATGCATCTCCAAGATAAAACTACAACTCCCAGCATTCCTGCACTATATTGCACAGGCAGACAGGAGCAGCCTTTGACTTTTCTTATATAAGATAGTGACATCAGCAGAAAAACTAGAAGAACCAATCACAATGTCAGAAGGTGAACAGTGACCCTGCAATAAACACATTCACTTTCTATGTCACCATCAATAGAACAAGCACTCATAGCCCCTTGCTGCCACCTCCCTCTGCCAATTCCGTTACTGGCAATGCTCTGGCAGTCAAAGAGTTACCTATTAAAGATACATTACCATAAAACCATTGAAGCCACTCCTACGCCATTACTGTGTACAGGAGTAATCAAAACAAACATGCCAAGCTAGATCCAGGTGAGAACACCCATTCTTCAGAATATTTACTAAAGGGCACGGTAACCACGATTACACAATCCGCAATGAGTCTCGCCCAGCAAGCCACCGTGCGAAATTCGCCAACTGTCGGCTATTGTACAACAGCGGGGAGTACGGTACCTGGTTGAGGTGCCTTTCCGGACATCACAAATGTTGCATTTAAAGGCTTCTGCGCTGTTCCTGAAGGTGCAAACGCTACAGTCCCAGTAACCTTCATCCGCGGAAGGTTTTGCTTGCCTTTTTGGCCTAGAAAAAAAAAAACACACAAAAGTAAATTTACCGATTGGTCACATACAGAAAGGAAAAACCACCAGCCTCCTATTATACCCAAAGGGATAATAATGACTAAAAATAATAATGACTTTCCATCTGGATAAATACAGACACCCCACAGGCTGAAGTACAGTCACTGAAAACACTCCGTGTCCCAATAACACACAGCTTTCACAAGAGGATGATGGGAGCGTCTGGGGAGACAGACACCTGTGTCCCATCAATATTTTATAGTCAAACAAAATAAATACAAAAAACACCCATGTCCCTTGATCACGTGATAAACAGAAAATAAAGAAAAGCAATGAACTGAACCCATGATCATTTCCAGCCATGGTCGTATGCCCTTTAATCTGACATCTCCGTTTCCCATTGGTGGGTTAGTCTGTGCCAGTACCCAGACAGATCCATACACTGCATCATACCCACATGCAAAGTCAAGAATGTACAATCAGTATGACATGAAGCTATGCCAACAGTCTCCAAGCACAACCCCCCCAACACACACACTTGACACACAATTAACCCATACAGTCTAGGGACCACTTCAGCTCAGGTCCCTGTATCACTGATGGGGGGAAGGAGGAATGTCACACTGCAGGGATGTTCAACCTGCAGACCCCCAGTTGTTTTGGAAGTGCAGCACCCACCTACAGCAGATGGCCGGGGTACTACAGTTCATCAACAGCTGGAAAACCACTGGTTGGCAGTGCAAACAGCCCTCGTGCACCACCCATCTCATCACACTTAACCCCTTACTGTCACTTTCACATCATTAAGGCAACGCACACTGTAAAAAACACAAGACAAAAGACTAAAAAAAACTACAATCCCAGACCCCCCCCTTATCTCGGACTGTCATGTAAAACCAGAGGTACCAGGCACATGTTACAACCCGTCAACCACCCCATAGAAAGTCAGCGGGGGGAGCTGGACATTTCAGGGTGGATTTCCCCCCTTGTCTATTATTTATTTAGATTTTTATTTAAAGGGCAAGTGTAGGCGGTTTCTATCCTCCACCCTGCCCTCCTTTTTTTTTCTCTCCTCTCTCTCTTCTGGTAAATATTCTCTTTGTCTGAGACTGTGTAGAGGGAGTGTGTGTGTGTCTGAGAGAGGATCAGCCGCCATAGCACAGCCTGTGCCCTGTGCACTTCCTTCCTGACATACATATAATAGATATATAATGTACATGTATATAGCCACATCTATAGGGGTGGGGGGCTGCCAGGGAATGGGGGGTATTACTGCAAGGACAGAGGGTAGTGGGGGCAATATTACATGTCCAACTGTCTCTGCACTTAATGGGGAGAGGGGGGTAGATAGAAATAACCCTGTCACCCCCTCCCCCACCTCCCTCTGTACCCCACCCCCACCTCCCATTGACTGTACCTGGTGGGGCTCTTCTTGTCGCCCATAATCATGGATGGAATGATTAATCCTGGATCTCCCTCCTCCTGCCCCTTTGGGGTTGTCCGCAGGGTGTCCCCCCCCCCTCCAACCCAGTAAATAGACAGGATCTGGGGAAGGGTGGGTTAAAGGACAAGGTGGGGGGGATTTGAACAGAGCCAGAGGGAGGGGGGCTTGGGGGAGGTGGATACCGAGAAGGGGGGTACAATAGTTGTAGGGGGGAATAATCCGCTGTGCAAAGACCCAACCGAGCGCCGCTCAGACGTCGATCTGCCGCTGCTGCTAGACTGCACACAGACCAGTCACCCAGGGACGGAAGGAGGGGCGGGGCATGGCCGCTGTGGCGTCACTAAAGCGGGCGGCCAATCAGAGCGCGCGGGGGCTTTAAAAGTCCAAGACTCTGGAACTATTGAAGGTTAAACGTTCCACAGGATGGAACCGGATGGGTACAGTGGGCACGGGCTGCGGGCGGACACCACGTGTCCAGTGGAAGCTGCCATGCTGCTTAATATAGGTTCCAAATCTCTGCTCAATGTCCAGATGGTGAAACTGTCTATTAGGGCTGTGTTAATAGATCCTGTGCAAGTCCACAACAGGTGCCAAACCTATTATAGACAAGGGAGAAGTCAATAGCGCTGTCTGTGTATCTTAGATGATAACAACCAACGTCTGGGGACACACATAAGATGGGACACATATATAGCTGGGGGACACACAAGACTGGGCACACTTAAGATGGAACAAAAATATAGCTGGGGACAAACAACACTGCGGAAACACACATAAGGCTGGGGACACACATGGCTGGGGAAACTCATAAGACTGGGGACACACATAAGGCTGGGGAAACTCATAAGACGGGGACACACATAAGGCTGGGGACACACATGGCTGGGGAAACAAGACTGGGGACACACATAAGGCTGGGGACACACATGACTGGAGAAACTCAAGACTGGGGGCACACAAGACGGGACACATAAGGCTGGGGACACACAAGACTTGGGGACACACATAAGGCTGGGGGCACCAGAGCCGGATTAAGACCAAATGGGGCCCAAGGCACAATTCAGATTTTTGGGCCCCCCCTAACGTTCCATTATACATTATCACCAGGACATCCCCCTGGCACCACCAGCACACCCACTGGCACCACCAGCACAACACCAGGATATGATGGTGGTGCCAGGGGATGTGCTGGTGATGCCAGAGGGGATCATCCCCCCTGGCACCACCAGCACACACCCCTGGGGGTGGGGGAAGATCCCTGGCACTATACGCTGGTACAGTAAGTGAATGGTACACTATACAGTCACATCACACAGGTGATGGCAGACATTGTATTTCCGATGCCCCATAGAGTAATAAATTGACTGGGTACTTACTCCTACCTTTCCTTGGCCTTGGCTGCTCTGTCTCTCTGCCTCCTGTTTTTGACCCAGTAGCTGACCTATGTGGTGATAATTCCATTTTTTTCCCTGGGAGATGGGTAGTTGTGGGCATACCATTGCCTCAGCACACTCCAGCTGTTTCCTTAAAGCAGTAACTGGTCTCTTCCCTATCCCAAATGGACCTAGGCAAAGCAAACTTTCTTCTTACCCTGTATTTCTCCACTGCCCCTAGGGGGCGCCCTCACAGTTTTTCAGTTTCGATGTAATGAGCTTTGAGCCACAGTTGCTGCAGTTTGGGGTGGTTGTGTGGGGAGAACTGGTGACCCTTCAGGGTTTTGTAAAAGTCTCAGAAATTGCCCCTTTGAAAAGCCATCACCGCCTTGGCCTTGAGGACACTGACACTCTCATTCTTGTGGGTAGCTATCAAGCTCAAGCAGATTGGGGACTTAGAAGGTTCTGATTCCTCCTCCTGCTCCTGCGCAGGCTGCGCTCGCCTCAACTACGGATCGGGCCCAGGCAGGCAGCTGGAAAAACGTAGGCACTCTCGTGACCATGCCGACACGTGAGTGCTGACTGGCTGCTGTCTCCTGATTGGTAGCCCGGGCCGGGCCCCCCGCTGGAATGATTTAAAGGTAAATGCGGGAAAATACACATACTGGAAGCCCTGGCCTGGAAGGCCCCTGACGGGCCCCCCTGCCACCCGGGCCCCAGGCACTTGCCTCGGGTGCCTTGTCTATAATCCGGCCCTGGGGGGCACACAAGGCTGGGGACACACAAGACTGGGGACACACACAAGACTGGGGACACACATAAGGCTGGGGACACACATATAGCTGGGAACACTCAAGACTTCGGACACACATAAGGCTGTGTTTCACATTTTGCTGATTTTGCTAAAAACTTTGAGAACTGTCATGTGTGCTCCTATAGCACCAAAACCACAGGGAGAACAGGCCCCAGATTCATTTAAACCTAAGGACCCCAGTGTGGAATTTGGACCTGCCCATTTATTAGAACTTAGAGCATTCACCAAAAAAATCATTAAGCCCCAGAAATAAAAATAAATGGGGCCCCATCCGTTTGATGTTTGTTTACAGGGGCTGCTGGGGTGGGGCCTTTTATCTGCGGGTGGGTAAGTAGACATGCCCTGTTCCTATTGTAGCTATGCTTCTGCTGAACAACCAGTTCCCATATAGAATTAAAGGGAGGTTATTTAGGTGTGTATCCCTGTAATCTACTGACAGATTCCTTTGGAATCTTAACAATGATCACTGTATTCTGCACAAGCCTTAGGATTCAATGCTTTGTAATAAACCCAAAGAGATGCAACTTAGCTGGTTTATTATATGGGATGACATTGCAAATGAATCACACTGAAAAGAAATGTAAACCGACACCTGCCTTTAAGGCAGACATCCCACCCTGCAAAAACTAATTTCAGGGAGACACCTAACCAAACAAAAAGAAGCTAGGCTAACAATATAAAAACATAACTTACATCTACTCACCAATAAGACAATAAGTAGCATGCATGGCCCCATTTTCATATGGGAATTTACGGCGGGGGTTACAGGTGCCCAGAATCCCCCCTTTTATCTGGATTTTAGTTACCTGCAGTTCTGGCTTCTTTAGGTCATCAGACAGTGTAAGGGGCGTCAGTCTGAAAAGGGGATTAAAACAATGGAATCTGAAGGTTCTTACACACTTGCGATTGCAGGTGCCGACCTGTGACGCACGATGTGTATGAATGGCCAATTCGGGCGATAATTGTGCCGTGTATGGGCACGCTCATTCAAAGATCTACCCGGCTGGTCGGGCAACGATCCCCAACCAAACGGCCGTTTCAGCTGAAAAAAGTGCCCATATTTGGCACAATTATCGCCTGAAACGGCTGTTCATACACATCGTATGGGCACCCAAGGGTCGGCACCCTTAAGGCTGGGTACCCGTGTTTCAACTGGGAAGACAGATTGCTATTTTTGACTGATCAATATTGAAATGGACCACAGACTAAATTTTAGACGTAACCGATCTTATGGTCCATTGAAGACTGCATGGTCTACCGCCAGAACAGATCAAAAGATCATCCGTTGCGGCTAAAAGAGATCCGCCAAGTCGGTCATTCAACGATCCCTGAACAAACGCCCATTTCGGCCGATAAAGCTCCTACACACGGGCCGACTATCGAAGCGATCGTTCATACACATTGTGCGTCGCGGGTCGGGACCAGCGATCGCACGTGTGTACGATCATTAAGGTTGAACATGACCTTTAAAAGTGGGTGTGGCTAAAATGTTGGTGTTTGGTGCACTGAGCTCACCACTGTACATGATAACCCTTCCAGGAATGTCTCTGTTTTATATTCTGTGCTTGCCCGAGTCTTTCTCTAGTGCTCCCTCGTTACTGTGCGTGTAGTGTGTGTAGCAGATCATTTGTATATTACTGATGTATTATTTCACACATTTTGAAAGTGTGTGATAAAGGTTTGTTATGTTGGTTTTGCCACATTTTACCTATATAATTAGGCCCATATGTTACTGAGAGACTCCAGTAGTGGGCCCCCAGTTCTGAGAGCTCCACAATGGGTATATTTGTGTAAATGTGCCTTATTATTCTGGGGGAAGTAATCTGACATTTCTGTGTGTTCTGTATATGTGACCTTTGCCAGGAAAAATTGCAGCAATCAAAATGTGATGTAAGCTATTACTACCACTCTACTGCTGTAGGGAATCAGCAATACCCTGCATTAAGGGTAAAAATAAGGAACTCATGGACCAATGTAATATTGGTCATTTTTGGACAAAATTAGTGTAAATCTCAGGTTAGCACTAATTTCTAGTTGTACGGGCTGATGTTGTAAAAAATAAGTTGCGTCTTACCTGACCGGGATCCCGTGATGCTGTAAGTCTTGCGAAGGAGATTAAAGCTTCACGTGATTTCAGGTCAGGTAAGATGTAACTATTTTTACTACATTCGCCCCACAGTGTGCAATAAACCAGCATTGAGCTATTTTGTGATACCGCACCATTAACAGTTGTTGTTTTTACGACCATGGCCTAACATTTAGGTCCATGGACGTACATTTACAGCCGCAATTATATTAGTATATTTGTATTATATCATATATAGTATATTTGCGACCACAGTTGTAAAATACCGATACAGAGTGGTATTGCCTATACAGCACCACAGCGATATTGTACCAGCACTGCGGTATTGTATGCCCAAGGACATAAATGTACCCCCTAGTTTTTGAACTACTGCAAGTTTATAAATATCACCTCTAGTTGTTGGTAGATTGACATTTTACACTCCCAATCAGAGGCCTGGGAATGGAAGGATGTTATTTTACCATCCAGATAAAGAAGAATTACACAAACATTGGAATCCCAGTACAAACCAACCTTCTGGCTCTTGTTTCTAAACACCTGGCCATTCATATCCCTGAATCGCTAACTTATAATATGGTAACACTAAAGCTTCGTACACACGTCAGATCTTTTTCGCACGATGTGCCTGACAAACGTTCAACAACCGTCTCGTTATACACTAGTTCTGCCAATGACGTCTGTACATACATCAACTATAGTGGATAGATAATATTCGTTGGTAAAGGTGTTACGTGACGTACGTATTACGTGACGTTCGGAATATCGTGTGATCTTGAAATGTTGCACATGTGTATTTCATCCAATCTTCCATTACAATCTACCAATAATTTGCTGCCTATGTACAAACATATGACAATCGGCAGAACAAATCGTCGTTGCTTGTTGGTCTTAGAAGATCGTTAAAGCTTCATTGTCGCACGATTTGCGATGACCCATCGTGCGGCAATGAAGCTTTAACGATCTTCTAAGATGAAAATGATCTGACTTGTGCACGAGGGTTTAAGTTGCCGACATTGTCAAACATTTTCAAGGGACAAGACAGCAAAATGCTTATTCAAACTGCCTCTTCTTTCCAAAGACCACCCTCAGACACACGGAAAGCCCTTCTCACCTCAAAGTTACCAGGTTCTATAAAAATCAAATAAAAATGGATTTCTGTCTCTAGCACATTCACCCCGAGTGAGAACAGAAAATATAATAAAGTTTTATTTCTTCTGTTCCACTGCCAGTGGTGCTACATTGGAGGCAGCACCCAAAGCTAAATGCTTCTGGCACCTTCACCCTTACCAGAGCTTCCTATGGGCAATATATTGATGGGGGGAGTTGAGACAAATTTCCTGGTTTCAACAACAAATTTTCACTTTTGAAACTACAAATATAATTTCTCTTGAAATTGACATTTTTTTCTGAAAATAAAATTCTGTAACGTCTCTGGTCCCTTAACATGAGAAACATAGGATAATTTTCACCTGTGTGGAGGCTCCCTCGTCATCATTAGATGATCTACCCTGCCAGATTGCTAAAAGATATCTGGGTGGTCTCTAAAGGCTGGTACACACCATGCAATATTTCGGTCCGATCGACCAATAGTTCCGTATGTCGTTCGATGGGGCCGAAATGATCGCATGGATTTTCGCCCGTGTCCGACTGAACATTCATCCAAATCGGAAAAAAGGATGCTTGGACACGCCGGAAAACCACGTCCGATCACGTGGTCCTCTATGGACTGCCCCATCAGGTCGAGGTAAACTGTCAGCGGCTGCTGCTATTGCTGCGACCAACAGTCCTTCCTCCTTGCTGACCGGTCGGAATAGCCGAACAGTTGGTCCAGAGAACCCATTGCATGAAGTGTACCATGTTCTAGTCTCTCCTCTTCTCCTCTGCATACAACAAAAAAAGCTAATTGGCTCCTCCCAAACAGCCTGTCTGTAAAGCTAGGTACACACCTAGCGATTTTTCCTCCTGACCGACCATTCGATACTTTCGGCCAGGAGGAAGGACTGTCGGTCACGGCAAAAGCAGCCGCGTCCAATAGTTACCGTGACCGAACGTGTGGTCCATAGAGGACTGCACGATCGGACGAGGTTTTCCACCATGTCCGATCGTCCTTTCGTCCGATTCGGACGAACGGTCGGTCAGACATGGGAGCATTCGGATGAGATAATTTCGGGACCGAAATATCTCATCGTGTGTACCCAGCTTAAGGGAAAAGAAGTTAAAGATCTTTAGACCAATTATCTAATGATCGGTCAAAAAACCTTTATTTGTGTGTACATGTTCTTAAGCTGGGTACACTCTTTACCAATAAAGGACCAATCCTGTCGGTACTGCTGGGATTGGTACTTTTTTCGGATTATGAGTACGCCCGTAACAAACATTTCTGGTGTCCACAAAAGTTCATCAGCGGCATTGAAAAATGGACCTTACAGACAGAAAATTTCCCTCAGTTGTGGTTGGCCCCCTGTACTAAAGTACACCGCCAGATAAATACTGGGATCCAGCAGTGTACAGGTTCACTATCTATTTTATTATTATTACACAGGAGGGATAAAGGGAAAATACCGTTAGGATCGGCCCTTTATTAGTAATGTGTGTATGCGCAAAACGCAAATATCCAGCGCCGGAAACAGTCATTTTGAAAAAAAATTTCCCCAGTGCCGTGTCACATATTTAAAGATGACAGAGAGAATCTCTCAGATTAGTATTATGTACCCAGGTTTACGTTGTATTCTGTGTGCCTCTATTCCATAGTTATACCCCTCCATATCTTGCATGCAGAGGCATAACTAGGAATCATTGGCCCCCCTAGCAAAATTCTGATGGGGCCTTCCCTCCCTGCTTCATCTACCATGTTTTTCTGTGGGGGGCTGTATCAGTCATAGGAAAATTAAGAAGATGGGGCCCCCTTCCAGGCCCCGCTGTAGTCGCTCCCCTAGTTGTTACGCCCGTTAGATTGGGCTCTGATTCCTCCTCCGTAGTAAGTCTCTGCTGACTGGTCTCTCTGCCAGTGTTCCGTGCACACAACTCTGCAGGCCTAACTAAGCACACAGGTTAAAGTCTGCTGAAAAATATAATCAGTGCACACAGAAGATTTAAAATTAGAGGGAACATTGCTCTCTGCCCTCGTCTGTCAATGCAAGGGTAGAACCATCTCAGACAGTGACCCTCTTTAAATTTGCCTGTGCTGAGAACAGTTCTGTGACAGACGGTGGAATGTGAAGGGGACTGAAGAAATTATCAATTGAAATGGATGTGGAACAGAAGAATAGAGAAAAGAAGGTTGGGGGTAGGGTGGGGTTCCGGTGATTCCACTCATGTAGTGTTACCTTATGCAGTGAAGATATTTTGATACCAGTTACTGTTATTTCCACTGCTTTCCACTTCTGTGGTTCTCTGGATAGGACTGGAGTGCAAAGGTTACACCTGCCCAGCAGATTCCACAAGGATGCAACACATATAAAGGGCAGCACATATAAACCCCTTTGTTTATAAAGTATGCCAGTGTGCAGATAATATGATATTGTATGGGGCCCAGGAATGTGCATTGATTATCTTTTCTATGTTTGCATATAAAGGGCAGGGTAACTACCAGGGGAGCAACTGCAGGGGCCCCCCATCTTTCCCCCCTCTTCCTGACAGATATAGCCTACTCCCAGAAAATCACTGCTGATGAAGCATGGATAGGGGCCCCATTATGAGTTTGCAGGGGCCCAGTGATTTCTAATTACACCACTTTAAGGAGCATGATCATCCCTCAAATGACAAATTGTATCTAGTTAAACAGCCTTAAAGGGCATGTCCAGCCTAAAATAAACTTTTAATATTCTGGTAGAGGACCCCCCCAAACAACCCCGGTTTTGCAATATTTAGAAATAGTAAAGATGCATCTGAAGGGACTTATCTGACCTGGTCCCTTGTCATCTGGGCCCCGCTCCCTGCTCATGTTTTGAGCTCATTTTGAGTAAACACAGGAGCAGAGAATTTCTGGTCGTGGCTGTCAGGCAATTGGGCGTGATGTCATGTCACGCCTTAATTGACATCAGCGACCAGGAAGTAGCGCGTCTGTCAGCTGCAGAGCAGCGGAGGAGCAGAGAGGGACTGTGTCAGGTAATTCACTTCAGAGGCAACTTGTAATTATTGTGAAAATATGTATTTTTTAACAAGCTTTTACATGGTAAGAGTAAGGAGCTAGGGGAATGACATTCAATCACTGTTACATCCTTGACTGATGGCTGCTAACTGAAAAAACAGGAAGCAGAATGAGAGGTAACAACACCAGTCAGTATTTCAGGTTAGACTCACATCTCTCAGATTATTAACTGTTGCAGTTTTGGCATTTTAGGGGGGGGGGTGCTTGGACCAAATTATCTTTCATTTCATTATAGGTTTTCACTACACATGGGATTGTGTTGGCCTTTCATTAATTTGTTCACCTTTTATTTTCCTGTCACCTCACATGGTTAAACATTTGTCCGTCATCATATTGAGCGAAGCGTACAGTTTCAAGTACATGAATTACAGGGAAGACTCACTACATGACTGACAGCTGTGGCTCTCCCTTCCCAGTGCCTGTGATGTGTGCAGGATTCCCTGCTACAGCTGCAATTGTACTGAAACTACTTCCCATGGCTATGGCCAATTACTAGAGTACATTTGCAGGTGCTCCGCAATAATGTCCCTGTAGGTTTGCCCTTAGCCTGCCCTTCTCCATTCATCTCTGTAACAAGAGAGCAGCAAAACTAGACACTTGTACCTGTAGAATAAAAACTCCGCCTGAATGATGATCACTGTGGAATTTAAAGGAATTTTCATGCAGATGTTCTTAAGTTGTCACAGAACTTTCACTATCATCCAGTTCATGGTGAACTAATCCCTGGTTAACCTTACTGCTCACAAAACAGAAAGTGTGGTCTATTCACATCCTGGGGGATAACTGGTTCCTGTCCTTTTAATTAACTGGAGAGTACCAAATGCTAAATGGGGGGGTTGTAGCTATTGTGAGAATTGAGTAATGTTCACAATGTTACAATTGATACACTGTCAATCCCCAGGGTTTCAATCTACCCCCCCCCCCCCCCCCCCCCCCCCCCCCCCCCCCCACTTACATACATGTCAAACAACAAACAGCTCCATAATTACTACTACACCTGGTTGGAATATGGTTAATTTAAACAGTGTCGCTTGTATCCTACTAAAACTTACAGGAATACCTTAAAGGGTAACTAGAGAAGGCAAATAAACCATTTAAAAGCCCATTTCCTGGGTAGGTAGGAAACCCTATAACTACCTCCCTGGCTGGCCAATAAGATGTGTGGTGACCTGTCAAAGTACTGCTTGTGCAAACATGACTGTAGGTCTGTTCACACATCCAGTAGGACGAACGATGCCCCATCCCTAAGAGCAAGACACATCACAGACGGACGACCGATTCGGGGATAAAGATAGACAGAGTTTTGTTGTAAAACTTTAGTTTCTGCCTTTTGTAAAGAGTTATGAAATTGCTCCAGTTTTGTAAAATAAGAAAAACCTGGCATTTTTTCAATACCACAACACCCTGTGTGTGTGTAGCAGCCCCATTACTATATAGCGAAATGTGTGTAAAGTAACACAGCAAGCGATCATTTAGCCAACAATTCATTTATGTATGGGCGTTAAGTCGGGCTGCGTTGCCAGGTGTTCTTTGTGCTGTTGGGGGTCAGGCGTCGCATATGAAATCACATATCTTTACCTACCTTAAGGTGGTTGAAGATAGTAATAGAAAGCGGATGATCTGATTAAGGTAATTATATTAATAGGGGAGGTCTTGTTCTATAAAAGAAAGCTAAAAAAACAAAAAATGTATTAGTAGCACGTCCTACTACTTTATATCATTCTCAGCGGGAACTGATCCATAATGACATTGTGCGTTTTGTCGAGGTGCAATTTCCCAGGAAAATTTTCTGTGGTCAAAGCAGTGGTGTTAGATTTAACCCGAGAAGAAAATTTATCAGGCCCATTTATCAGCAGTTTTGAGTTTTCACCTTTTCTAGCATTGGAAAGTACCTGGAAAAATGTGTCGGAAAATGATATGTTGGGGGAATCTCTAAAAACTTTTTTTTTTAATATTTGAATAGAGAAAAAAATATCCATGGTTACAGCTGGTGCCCCCCCCCAACTGTCCAGGCTGGACACATTCTGAAGAGGGTCTAGGGACACCTGTTATCCCATGGTGACAGAGCTTGAGTTTTCCTGGGTATTGTCAGGGTGTTCTTTGGGAAAGGCCAGGTGGGTTGGGGGTATGTTGTTTTGTGAATGATTTGGGAGGAGTACAAATAGGCCCTGCCCCCGGTCCCTAGGTGCTCCATCCCTGCATCACAGCCTTTTAATAAAAATACTTTTTTTGTGTATATTACTTCATTTACTATGCTCATGGGAAATAAGGTGCAAACCTTTGCAATTAATCTGTAGTGACCAATCAGATGTAATCTAAATGCAGTAACTTTTCCACCTCTTCATCAGCTCCCGAATATATCCAGAAACAGACAACAGATGAAAACTCTACAAGTCTGTAGTTATATCTGAAATTAATAATTACTCAACTTCTTACAGTGTGCATGTAGAGGGAGAACCAGCATTGTCTTTATTTCAGGGGTCACAGCCCTTTTTTGACTGTGACACACTTGACAATGCAATATTTGGGCCGATCCGTTCAAACGGATGAAAGTTTTATTGGGCACATTGGTAAATTCCGCCCGATAATGCGGTCTCCAATAGGCTGTATGAAATGTCGTCTTTTAACGGTGACCGATTGTCTGTGCCAAAATATCTGCAAATGTGTACCTAGCCGTAATATTGGACTTAAAGTTGTAATTGCTCACATTTTATGCCCTTTTCAGTGTATATTGGAATCAAATTTGATTATAATTAATTTAGTGTAAATTTTATCTCAATAAATATAACTTTAAAGGGCATGTCCACCCCCAAAACTATAATCCCCCCAACTACTGGCCCCACCATGTAGTGTAGTTTAATCCTTACCTCACATCCCAACTCCATCTGGTTCTCCTGTAGTCCCCCCCCAAAGTTCCAAAAACTGCCCACCAGGAGGCTAGCAGGTCCATATAGGACACTGCCTGCTACCTGGCCTCCCGGAGATTCCTGCCATGCGTGCTGCAGCCCTTCTCCCCCCTCCCGGGGAGGTAAGTAAGAGTTTGGGGAGCTTTTTGAAAAAACAAAACATGCGGTTGGGGCTGGGGGACATGGGGGAGCAGAATATTAAAATTCTATTTTAGGGGTGGACATAGCCTTTAAAGTACAAAATAACAAAATTATAGTAAATATTTTTAGTACCAAAATTATAAGGCCCACCTCTAGCTTTCTGAAGGCTCCACACCAGTGTATCCCAGCCCACTCTTAAGCTGGGTACACACAGTAATGGTACCCGACGGTATCGGGGCTTTATCGTTATGTGTGTACCTTCGTTTCCCGATCGAACTTGCGGCCGCTGAACGATAGGGTCAGCCAAACGCTCATTCGGGAAAGACCGAAAATTTCCATTGGCCTATCCCTATAGAGGAGTCTAGCGAGGCCCCTGGAAACACACAGTCCTGAGCGTTCTCCCTATGATGTTCAAAGGGGAACACTCAGGACTGTGTGTATGCAGATCCTGTCTGTCAACTTTCACTGATCTGTACTGTGTGTACCTAGCTTTAGAGAAAACATGCTTAATTCGACAGCCTGAAACCACCTTTGTCTTTGTCAAAGCTAGAGTCATCCTACAGCTAATGAGAATACAGGAAGAGACAACCTGTAACCAGTAAAATAAGAACTTTCACATAGCTGGATCAACCTGTAGCCAATCAAAACATAAAACATTCTTAGGTCTGAACCAGTCCGTAGCCAATGAAAACATAAGAACCTTAACAGGGTTAGACTAAGCTACCAAATGAAAACATTTATTGCAGTTAACAATTCATATGTAAACAGTAAATGGGAACTTTATTTTCTCAGCATCATATACAGTAGGATGGTTCTGGTTCTGTCAAGTTATTCACTTTGGCCACTCAAATCACAGTAGTTCTGTCATTTTTGAACATTTGTTCTGCTGTTGCCTTTAATGGTAATGTATGAAACACCAGGAACAGATAGTCACAACCAGTGTAGAGCACATCCTTTACCAGTGAACAGTGTGTCTGTTACCAGTGTGCAGTACATCCTTTACCAGTGAACAGTGTATCTGTTACCAGTGTGCAGTACATCCGATCCTTTACCAGAGTACATTATATCCTTTACCAGTGTACATTACATCCTTGACCAGTGTTCATAACATCCTTTACCAGTGTAAATTATATCCTGTATCAGTGTACATTACTCCTTTACCAGTTTAAATTACATCCTTTACCAGTGAACAGTGTATCTGTAACCAGTGTGTAGTACATCCTTTACCAGTGTACATTACATCCTTTACCAGTGTACAGTAAGCCTTTACCAGTGTACATTACATCCTTTACCAGTGTACAGTACATTACCAGTGTACAGTACATCCTTTACCGGTGTGCATTACATCCTTTACCAGTGTACAGTACATCCTTTACCAGAGTACATTACATCCTTTACCAGTGTACATTACATCCTTTACTAGTGTACATTACATCCTTACGGTGTTAATTACATCCTTACCAGTGTAAGACATCCTTTACCAGTGTACATTACATCCTTTACCAGTGTACATTCATACTTTAACGGTGTACATTACATCCTTTACCAGTGTACAGTACATCCTTTACCAGTGTACAGTACATCCTTTACCAGTGTACATTACATCCTTTACCATTGTACAGTACATCCTTTACCAGTGTACAGTACATCCTTTACCAGTGTACATTACATCCTTTACTAGTGTACATTACATCCTTTACCAGTGTACATTACATCCTTTACCAGTGTACATTACATCCTTTACCAGTGTACATTACATACTTTACCGGTGTAATTACACTCCTTTCATCCTTTACAAGGTACAGTAACATATTATTTACCAGTGTACATTACATCCTTTACCAGTGTACAGTACATCCTTTACCAGTGTACATTACACCTTTAACGTGTACAGTACATTACCAGTGTACAGTACATCTTACCGTGTACATTACATCCTTTACCGTGTACAGACATCCTTACCAGAGTACATTACATCCTTTACCAGTGTACATTACATCCTTTACTAGTGTACATTACATCTTTACCAGTGTACAGTACATCCTTTACCAGTGGACATTACATCCTCTACCAGTGGATTTACATCCTTTACCAGTGTACATTACATCCTTTAACGGTGTTAATTACATCCTTTACCAGTGTACAGTACATACTCCAGTGTACATTACATCCTTTACCAGTGTACATTAGATACTTTACCGGTGTACATTACATCCTTTACCAGTGTACAGTACATCCTTACCAGTGTACAGTACATCCTTTACCGGTGTACATTACATCCTTTACCAGTGTACAGTACATCCTTTACCAGTGTACAGTACATCCTTTACCGTGTACATTACATCCTTTACCAGTGTACAGTACGTCCTTTACCAGTGTACATTACATACTTTACCGGTGTACATTACATCCTTTACAGTTACAGTACACTTACATGTCATTACATTTTACCAGTGTACATTACATCCTTTACCACTGTACATTACATCCTTTACCAGTGTCCTTTACCAGTGTACATTACATCTTACCAGTGTCCTTTACCAGTGTACATTACATCCTTTACCAGGTACATTACATCCTCTACCAGTGTACATTACATCCTCTACCAGTGTACATATATCCTCTACCAGTGTACAGTACATCCTTTACCAGTGTACAGTACAATCCTTTACCAGTGTACAGTACATCCTTTACCAGTGTACAGTACATCCTTTACCAGTGTACATTACATCCTTTACCAGTGTACATTACATCCTTTACCAGTGTCCTTTACCAGTGTACATTACATCCTTTACCGGTGTAAAGTACTTTCTTTCCTATTGCTTCCTTTATCTGCCTGACCTGCTAAAGGGCTGAGTGCAATAATTTGCCAAACAAGAGTATTGTGAAAATTAGTGCATTTATGTACAGCTCAATAGATATTTACATGTGGTAGAAACACCATGTGTGCCCTGGCAAAACTAAAACGAAATATTTTTTAAAGGAGAACTAAAGTTGCGATGTTAATTACCTTGGATTGATACGACTAATCCATAACTAGCCAGTAGAAGTTTACATCTCACATCTGAAATCAGATGCATTGTGGAAAAATCATCTATAATTCTACAGATTTCTGTTATTTTCCTCCCTCCTAGTGAGTGACAGTAGATTTTCTAATTGTTTTGTTCTGGTTTACAAAGAGGTCAAGGGCAGGTTGCCCAGCAGTTGATTGAAAGCTCTATCAGGGCAGGGTGGGAGAAAGAGGAGGCTTGATATTTTAACTGGGCATGTGCATCTCTAACCTGGGTGCAGGATCCACTGAAAAAGGATTTTCTAGTAAAAACCAAGCAGCGGTACCATTCATTACATGGTAAATAGAGCCGAGAGTTACTCTGAGCAAGTGCTAGCCTTATAAATGGGTTCCTAACCACAACCCCGAAATCTTATTGGTGTAAATACTCCTAATCCAGTGGTCCCCAAACTACCTACCCATAGGCCTCTGCTGTCCCCCTTCCAGAACGACTCTGGAACCAGGAGATGCAAGTAGAGTTTGGAATGGATTGTTTAACTTCTAATTTAGCGGTTGGGGGTGGGAGGGGATGCCCTACAATATAGATAAATGTTTATATGAAGGGTGGAGATGCCCTTTAAATCTTTATCTGAAACAATTTTCTTGTTGATCTTGGACAGGGACAGGTAACCAGTAGTTATCCAGATAGTTTGAAAACTACAGCCCCCAGCATTCACTCTATAGCCAAGGAATGCTGGGAGTTAGAGTTTTCAAACATCTGAAGATCTACTGGTAACCTATCTATGATTTCATAACTATGTCCTGCAGGATATACATCTCAATCTCCACTTACTGTGTAAACATTATGGGAGACACTATACTTGGATAAATGACACGTCCGGATGGTGTCAAGGGCACCTCACTTTTCTGCTCCCAAACTTTCAGACCGTAATACGTACTAATATATGTAATAAGGAGGCGTCCACGCAGATACAATCTGCTGATAATTTAATGCGACATGTTACGGGTCCACACCGACCTTCAGGCTTGAGAAAGGGTCGGTGTGGACCCGTAACATGTCGCATTAAATTATCAGCAGATTGTATCTGCGTGGACGCCTCCTTATTACATAAATTAGTATTTATGGGAGACAGTAAAGGTTACAATGAGTAGGTACCAAAACAGAGGATTATGGGTAGGGAGCAGGTGGAGCTGCAGTGAAATATCTACACCTTTATATGGGTGTAGATATTAATGCAATGTTATGAAAACTACAACTCCCAGAATTCCCTGTCGGCACTCTGCTGTTGCACAATGCTTGGGAGTTTTTTTTAATCCTCTCCAAGTGAAGGAACTTTATTGTTTTTTTACAATATTCATAAGAAAATAACATTAACATACAGAAATGCACATTCCAGATTTAAACATAAATACACTTACCAGTGTGGCATTGTACAAATCCGAGTGCTGTGTTAACTTACAGATTAATAGTTTTCCAATGCGTACAATTGAACGTCGTCAAAATAATTCTTTTTCAATAGCTGCTGTAATTTGTACCATTCTAGTGAGTACAGAGCCTGAGCCCAGCTCCCTCTACTTGGATACAATGTTACAAATGAACTGAAGGTGAAGGAAGGAGGGGGGAGGATGAGCACAGCTAATAGTACTGAGGAGAACAGTTCTAAGTGCCAGGTAAAAAATCTGCTGCAGACTTTATAACAGTGACCCTGTGACTAGCAGCCATGAGATCTCTATCCCTACCACTTTCTTCCTTCCATCCAACTCTCCAATTAGATCTTAAGGTGGCCATACATATATACAATTTTCTTACCCGACCGAGCGCTCCCGTGACATGCTATCGATCCTGCCAGAACTGCCTCTCCTGTTCTTCTATGCGACCGACATGTGATCGCAAAATCACATTCATTTTGCGATCACATGTCAGTCGCATAAAAGAACGGGAGAGGCAGTTCTGACAGAATCGGGTTGAAGGTCGGGTAAGAAAATTGTATGGCCACCTTTAGTAGTAGGTGAGTAGGTGAGGAGTGAACAATTCAATGGAGGAGACATGGAAAGCAGGTACATACTGTATATCATGTCAATGCTGGCAGCTGAAAGGGTTAATGATAATATTGTGCTGGCACTGAAAATATTAATAGCAATACTCTGGGAAAGTGCTGGCACTGATGGGTAATGGCAATACCCCCCGGGAAATTGCTGGCACTAAAATTATTAGTAAAAAGTCTGCTGGCACCAAAGGGTTAGTGGTAATACTCTGCTGGCACTAAAAGTGGTAATCATAATATTCTGGGCAAGTCTGCTGGCACTGAAGGTTTAATGGTAATACTCTGGGAAAGCGCAGGCACTGAAAGTGTTGAGTCCAATACTCTTGGAGGGCTAGGCAACACTACTATGATTTTAAGCGCTATGGGATTGCGATATGATCATGCTAGGGCACCAAGATAGCTAGAAACGGCCCTAACTGCAAGTATTAAAACCCTAACTTTACCTAAAGAACATGAGCAGATAATCCTTATTAAGTGATAAACAAAGGGAACAATTAGGAGAGCGTGTTAAAGTATTTAATTAATGTTGTCAACAGTTGCACGCTCACATATAGAGGAGGAAAAGGGGAGGGGAGAGGTAAGGGGAGGTAGTAGAGAAGAGATGGGGGATCTGAATAGTGGGCCAAAAGTATTCATTTAAGAGTGAATCTGTTGCTGCCTTTGCATTTGGGGCAGTTTTGAAAGTTTCCAGGAGAGTATCAATATATGATAGTCTTATTAATTGTCCCGAGTTGGGTAATATATAATACAGGTATATAGGTTATACTTACCTGTTCAGACTTACCTGTTGGGACATATTTCTCTTTCAGCTCACCTAGGATTTGTTTTTAGTATATTTATTAATGTGTTTTTTTTATTTGTTATTGGGGTTTAAGAAAGGGTTTATGGTTCTTATTATATGTAGAATTGAATGGTATTGAATGGCACTGTGGTATCTTTATTACCTACTTCTATTTTGTATATTGTTATATACCATTCATAGCACCGGTACGATGTGTACCTAGCTGTATTCTTCATCCATCTAGTTCTTTACGCTACCTTTATTCTAATGTACAAATTATTGCCTGGTGGGCCTCCGTTTGGCGCTGCATGGGTGGTAGAACGTCCCCCACTCCCACAATTCCAGTCTCTATTTCCGTCACTCTGTTGCCCAGATTATGTAAAGAGATTAAGTAGAGTTACTGCATGAGTATAATTAGAATAACATGACAAGAAACTCGGCACAACAGTATTATCAAAGACTGGTGTTATTTAGTAATTGTGTTTTGTGTGAAGAAAGCATACACCTTCTTCAGACAAAACCAAACTCAAAGTGCAACAAAGTGTACATTCTTATACTGTATACTTTGTTGCACTTTGAGTTTGGTTTTGTCTGAAGGTGTATGCTTACACCGAAACATCACAATATAATTATAATTATAAGTGCCTAGTTTCTTCTCATGTTATTCTAATTATACTCATGCAGTAACTGATTGTTTTCTGGCTTCTCCTCCTCCTTCATTAGCATATGTTCTCCAATATCAGAGATGGGAGAATTGTCAGTGACAATGACTGTGGGAGGAGCCAGAGGGCAAAAAAAACTTGATTTCTGCACGTTACTGTATAAGCATAATTCTTCGTTTAAAATCCCAATTTATCTCTTCTATTGAATATTCTTCTATAGGCATGCATTCTGTATTTACATACATTTGTATTTTTAACACTTTTTGTTACTTCATATTTTCCGTGACTCTTTGTGATTAATGTTCTGCTGAAAAAATTGTAATCAATCCAAAGTCTATAATTCAGGCCAAACTACGAGATAATGAATCAGGATGTAAGTGAATAAAATCCTAACCGTCAGGAAGTTAGCTACTGTGTGCAAGCAGAAAAAGTGATTAATATTTAAGTAAATCTCTATAGTCGCCATATTTTAACGTTTCGCATGGTTTCAGGCACAAATAAAAAAACCTAAATGCTTTGAGGATACGGCCTCTTAAACAATGTGGAAAGCGATAAAGGACCAAAGAGGAGGAGGAGAGAAACGGACAGATGGGGAGAATCAATCTGAGTGGTAGAAATGCACAACTTCAAACGTTTACTTGTTAAACTTTTCACCCAGACTGACCCTGGGCTAATTCTTTACATGGAACAATAGCTGAGATTAGCATTGCCTATTGGCAAAGGCATTAATGTGTGACTGCAGTTACAGCTGCACAAAGACACTGACTTGTTATGCAGTGGAAAGTAATACTCTATTAACAGAAAGGATTAAAGTATCCAAGTCAGTTTACTGTAAATAGTTATATGCAAATTGCTAATGAAACCTTCTGCCTGCTGGTGTTTCATAGTGTAAGGCTGGGTACACACCAGCCGAGTTTTTGTCCTGACCGAGCGCACGCTACTAGTCCCAACCGAACGCATACACACGTGCGATTCTCGTCTGAAACAGCCGTTCGTCGCACAAATGCAGCGTGGTAAGGGCTCAGTTCTAAATCGTATGTGTGTACGAACCTTAGTATTGGGTGTCGCCATGCAGGGAATTATTGAAAAAAAATATAGGGGCCGATTTACCCAGACTCGCTAGGCAAATATATGGAGTTAAAGCCGCGCTAACTGGTTCGCTACCGGTTAGTGCAACTTTTAATCCATATTAACGTTGTGTGTGCGGGTTACGCAAAAATCACCTGCGCATCCGACGCTCGCAATTCAATATTGCGTTTGCGCTACTTTTAGTGCTGGATTTTAAAGCCAGCAAATAGCGTTTGCAAATTCGCAAACACGATATTGAATAGAGAAGGAGCATTTACCCAGAGCGATAGTGGCTCTGGGTAAATGTGCCTGATAATGTTCTTAAGGCTTTGGGATATCTTGAATGCGGTGAAATGCAAGACAAGTGAATGAAACCCGGCGAATTTAACACTGCCATCGTTTCCACAGAAAGTGTCGGAATTCTACTTAGCCGGAATATTTGAATCAAACCCAACTGAATTCCACAAGAGCAGAATTTTTAAATTTCCATCATCACAATATTCCATAAAATCCGGTCTTTTTAAATTCCAAAAGTTACGCGGGATCGGTAAATGTTCCAAGTAAGCAGTTCTGCCTCAAGAACACGTCCGGTTCGAAACCGGGATTGTGAATTTCATTAAATTTTGCATCAGATCCCGGTTCGTCTCTTACCATAAATTAACTCGAAGGTTCTCAGAAGGAATGCGAAGTAGCACACTGAAAATACCAGACTTCTTACATTCTCCTGTAGCAACACTTAGACGGCCACTTCTGAAAGAGAAGAGCAGGGCGATGTATAATGCCTTTTGAGCTTACCAGATAGATCAGCACTTAGGCGGATAAGCATCTACTTCAGCGAGGGGCTACTTCAAGAATTAGAGCAGGCGCTGCAGTCTTCTACGTTGTCTCTGTGGCAACCAGACAAGCGACTTTTTCTCCTATTAGATATAGTCTCTTAGCACTGATCATCTGTTCTCCTGGGTGAGATTTAAGGAGAGAGAGAGGGAGGAAAAGGCTTTTATGTAGATATAAGGAGCTAATCCATCGTTCCCTTTCCTGGCAGAAGGCGGAATTAGCTGAACCAACTGGTGCCGTATGAATCTTATATGATAGGGAAAAAACCTATGCCCCAGGGGGCGCCTGTCACTCTCAGAGGGTATTTTGGGGGTTTTATCGCTGGTACATTCGTGTAATTGTATAATATATTTAAACATGTTAATTTCTAGCTATTATAGGAGTTGTTCCTCTCTAGGAAAGAGGTGAAATAAGGATACACCTGCAGAATTACAGATACATTACAGTTAGTTCTCCTTCAGTTTAGGAAAATACAGATCTGAGAACATTTTAAAGATAAAGTACCATAAATATTATTTGAATCACAGAATCCCCCAATGTCTTATGTCTGCTTCCCAAGCTGGTTCTGTGTCTGTGTATACTCATAAAGACCCTTAAAAGCAGGGATGTTAAACTTGAAAAAACAACAACTCCCAGCATTCCCTGGTTGCATACTGTGGCCACCATAGATATACAGTAGGATCTCTTTATTCGCTGTGGCCACCATAGATATACAGTAGGATCTCTTTAGTCACTGTGGCACCCTAGATACAATAAGATATACAGTAGGATCTCTTTATTCGCTGTGGCCACCATAGATATACAGTAGGATCTCTTTAGTCACTGTGGCCACCATAGATATACAGTAGGATCTCTTTAGTCACTGTGGACACCATAGATACAGGATCTCTTTAGTCACTGTGGACACCATAGATATACAGTAGGATCTCTTTAGTCACTGTGGACACCATAGATACAGGATCTCTTTAGTCACTGTGGATACCATAGATAAGATCTCTTTAGTCACTGTAGCCACCATAGATATACAGTAGGATCTCTTTAGTCACTGTGGACACCATAGATACAGGATCTCTTTAGTCACTGTGGACACCATAGATATAAGATCTCTTTAGTCACTGTGGACACCATAGATACAGGATCTCTTTAGTCACTGTGGATACCATAGATATAAGATCTCTTTAGTCACTGTGGCCACCATAGATATACAGTAGGATCTCTTTAGTCACTGTGGACACCATAGATACAGGATCTCTAGTCACTGTGGACACCATAGATATAGGATCTCTATCACTGTGGGCACCATAGATATACAGTAGGATCTCTTTAGTCACTGTGGCCACCATAGATATACAGTAGGATCTCTTTAGTCACTGTGGGCCACCATAGATATACAGTAGGATCTCTTTAGTCACTGTGGGCACCATAGATATACAGTAGGATCTCTTTAGTCACTGTGGACACCATAGATACAGGATCTCTTTAGTCACTGTGGACACCATAGATAAGGATCTCTATAGTCACTGTGGGCACCATAGATATACAGTAGGATCTCTTTAGTCACTGTGGCCACCATAGATATACAGTAGGATCTCTTTAGTCACTGTGGACACCATAGATACAGGATCTCTTTAGTCACTGTGGACACCATAGATATAAGATCTTTTAGTCCTGTGGACACCATAGATACAGGATCTCTTTAGTCACTGTGGATACCATAGATATACAGTAGGATCTCTTTAGCCACTGTGGACACCATAGATACAGGATCTCTAGTCACTGTGGACACCATAGATATAGGATCCCTTTAGTCACTGTGGACACCATAGATACAGGATCTCTTTAGTCACTGTGGACACCACAGATACAGGATCTCTTTAGTCACTGTGGACACCATAGATACAGGATCTCTAGTCACTGTGGGCACCATAGATATAGATCTCTATAGTCACTGTGGGCACCATAGATATAGGATCTCTTTAGTCACTGTGGACACCATAGATATAGGATCTCTTTAGTCACTGTGGACACCATAATACAGGATCTCTAGTCACTGGGACACCATAGATATAAGATCTCTTTAGTCACTGTGGACACCACAGATACAGGATCTCTTTAGTCACTGTGGATACCATAGATATAAGATCTCTTTAGTCACTGTGGCCACCATAGATATACAGTAGGATCTCTTTAGTCACTGTGGACACCATAGATACAGGATCTCTTTAGTCACTGTGGATACCATAGATATAAGATCTCTTTAGTCACTGTGCCACCATAGATATACAGTAGGATCTCTTTAGTCACTGTGGACACCATAGATACAGGATCTCTAGTCACTGTGGACACCATAGATATACAGTAGGATCTCTTTAGTCCACTGTGGACACCATAGATATACAGTAGGATCTCTTTAGTCACTGTGGACACCATAGATATACAGTAGGATCTCTTTAGTCACTGTGGACACCATAGATACAGGATCTCTTTATCACTGTGGATACCATAGATATAAGATCTCTTTAGTCACTGTGGACACCATAGATATAGGATCTCTTTAGTCACTGTGGACACCATAGATACAGGATCTCTTTAGTCACTGTGGACACCATAGATATAGGATCTCTTAGTCACTGTGGCACCATAGATATGGACTCTTTAGTCCCTGTGCACCATAGATATAGGATCTCTTTAGTCACTGTGGACACCATAGATACAGGATCTCTAGTCACTGTGGACACCATAGATATAAGATCTCTTTAGTCACTGTGGACACCATAGATACAGGATCTCTTTAGTCACTGTGGACACCATAGATATAAGATCTCTTTAGTCCACTGTGGACCCCACAGATACAGATCTCTTTAGTCACTGTGGATACCATAGATTAAAGATCTCTTTAGTCACTGTGCCACCATAGATATCAGTAGGATCTCTTTAGTCACTGTGGACACCATAGATACAGGATCTCTTTAGTCACTGTGGATCCATAGATATAGATCTCTTTATTCACTGTGGCCACCATAGATATCAGTAGGATCTCTTTAGTCACTGTGGCCCATAGATACAGGATCTCTAGTCACTGTGGACACCATAGATATACAGTAGGTCTCTTTAGTCACTGTGGAAACTAGATATAGTAGGATCTCTTTAGTCACTGTGGACACCATAGATATACAGTAGGATCTCTTTAGTCACTGTGGACACCATAGATACAGCATCTCTTTAGTCACTGTGGATACCATAGATTAAATCTCTTTAGTCACTGTGGACACCATAGATACAGCATCTCTTTAGTCACTGTGGATACCATAGATATAAGATCTCTTTAGTCACTGTGGACACCATAGATATAAGATCTCTTTAGTCACTGTGGACACCATAGATATAAGATCTCTTTAGTCACTGTGGCCACCATAGATATACAGTAGGATCTCTTTAGTCACTGTGGCAACCATAGATACAGGATCTCTAGTCACTGTGGACACCATAGATATACAGTAATCTCTTTAGTCACTGTGGACACCATAGATATACAGTAGGATCTCTTTAGTCACTGTGGACACCATAGATATACAGTAGGATCTCTTTAGTCACTGTGGACACCATAGATACAGCATCTCTTTTCACTGTGGATACCATAGATATAAGATCTCTTTAGTCACTGTGGACACCATAGATACAGCATCTCTTTAGTCACTGTGGATACCATAGATATAAGATCTCTTTAGTCACTGTGGACACCATAGATATAGATCTCTTTAGTCACTGTGGACACCATAGATATAAGATCTCTTTAGTCACTGTGGATACCATAGATATAAGATCTCTTTAGTCACTGTGGACACCATAGATACAGGATCTCTTTAGTCACTGTGGATACCATAGATATACAGTAGGATCTCTTTAGTCACTGTGGACACCATAGATATACAGTAGGATCTCTTTAGTCACTGTGGACACCATAGATACAGCATCTCTTTAGTCACTGTGGACACCATAGATATAAGATCTCTTTAGTCACTGTGGACACCATAGATATAGGATCTCTTTAGTCACTGTGGACACCACAGATACAGGATCTCTTTAGTCACTGTGGACACCATAGATATAAGATCTCTTTAGTCACTGTGGCCACCATAATATACAGTAGGATCTCTTTAGTCACTGTGGACACCATAGATACAGGATCTCTTTAGTCACTGTGGATACCATAGATATAAGATCTCTTTAGTCACTGTGGCCACCATAGATATAGGATCTCTTTAGTCACTGTGGACACCATAGATACAGGATCTCTTTAGTCACTGTGGATACCATAGATATAAGATCTCTTTAGTCACTGTGGCCACCATAGATATACAGTAGGATCTCTTTATTCACTGTGGACACCATAGATACAGGATCTCTTTAGTCACTGTGGATACCATAGATATAAGATCTCTTTAGTCCACTGTGGCCACAATAGATATAGTAGGATCTCTTTAGTCACTGTGGACCCATAATACAGGATCTCTAGTCATGTGGACACCCATAGATATAAGATCTCTTTAGTCACTGTGGCCACCATAGATATACAGTAGGATCTCTTTAGTCACGGTGGCCACCATAGATATACAGTAGGATCTCTTTAGTCACTGTGGACACCATAGATACAGGATCTCTTTAGTCACTGTGGATACCATAGATTAAGATCTCTTTAGTCACTGTGGCCACCATAGATATACAGTAGGATCTCTTTAGTCACTGTGGACACCATAGATACAGGATCTCTAGTCACTGTGGACACCATAGATATACAGTAGTCTTCTTTAGTCCCTGTGCCACCATAGATATACAGTAGATCTCTTTAGTCCTGTGGACACCATAGATACAGCATCTCTTTAGTCACTGTGGATACCATAGATATAAGATCTCTTTAGTCACTGTGGACACCATATATATAAGATCTCTTTAGTCACTGTGGACACCATATATATAGATCTCTTTAGTCACTGTGATCCATAGATATAAGATCTCTTAGTCACTGTGGACACCATAGATATAAGATCTCTTTAGTCACTGTGGATACCATAGATATAAGATCTCTTTAGTCACTGTGGACACCATAAGATAGATCTCTTTAGTCACTGTGGACACCATGATATAGAGATCTCTTAGTCACTGTGGACACCATAGATATAAGATCTCTTTAGTCACTGTGGACACCATAGTATAAGATCTCTTATCACTGTACACCATTATATAAGTCTCTTCACGTGGATACCATAGATATAAGATCTCTTTAGTCACTGTGGACACCATAGATATAAGATCTCTTTAGTCACTGTGGATACCATAGATATAAGATCTCTTTAGTCACTGTGGACACCATGATACAGCATCTCTTTAGTCACTGTGGACACCATAGATATAAGATCTCTTTAGTCACTGTGGACACCATAGATATAAGATCTCTTTAGTCACTGTGGCCACCATAGATATAAGATCTCTTTAGTCACTGTGGATACCATAGATATAAGATCTCTTTAGTCACTGTGGACACCATAGATACAGCATCTCTTTAGTCACTGTGGACACCATAGATATAAGATCTCTTTAGTCACTGTGGATACCATAGATACAGGATCTCTTTAGTCACTGTGGCCACCATAGATATACAGTAGGATCTCTTTAGTCACTGTGGACACCATAGATACAGGATCTCTAGTCACTGTGGATACCATAGATATAAGATCTCTTTAGTCACTGTGGCCACATAGATATACAGTAGGATCTCTTTAGTCACTGTGGACACCATAGATACAGGATCTCTTTAGTCACTGTGGCCACCATAGATATACAGTAGGATCTCTTTAGTCACTGTGGACACCATAGATATAAGAACTCTTTAGTCACTGTGGCCACCATAGATATACAGTAGGATCTCTTTAGTCACTGTGGACACCATAGATACAGGATCTCTAGTCACTGTGGATACCATAGATATAGATCTCTTTAGTCACTGTGGCCACCATAGATATACAGTAGGATCTCTTTAGTCACTGTGGACACCATAGATACAGGATCTCTAGTCACTGTGGACACCATAGATATAAAATCTCTTTAGTCACTGTGGCCACCATAGATATACAGTAGGATCTCTTTAGTCACTGTGACACCATAGATATACAGTAGGATCTCTTAGTCACTGTGGACACCATAGATACAGTAGGATCTCTTTAGTCACTGTGGATACCATAGATATACAGTAGGATCTCTTTAGTCACTGTGGCCACCATAGATATACAGTAGGATCTCTTTAGTCACTGTGGACACCATAGATATACAGTAGGATCTCTTTAGTCACTGTGGACACCATAGATACAGCATCTCTTTAGTCACTGTAGATACCATAGATATAAGATCTCTTTAGTCACTGTGGACACCATAGATATAAGATCTCTTTAGTCCTGTGACACCATAAATATAAGATCTCTTTAGTCACTGTGGACACCATAGATATACAGTAGGATCTCTTTAGTCACTGTGGACACCATAAATATAAGATCTCTTTAGTCACTGTGGATACCATAGATATAAGATCTCTTTAGTCACTGTGGACACCATAGATATAAGATCTCTTTAGTCACTGTGGCCACCATAGATATACAGTGATCTCTTTAGTCACTGTGGAACCTATAGATATACAGTAGGATCTCTTTAGTCACTGTGGACACCATAGATATAATATCTCTTTAGTCACTGTGGACACCATAGATATAAGATCTCTTTAGTCACTGTGGACACCATAGATATAAGATCTCTTTAGTCACTGTGGACACCATAGATATAAGATCTCTTTAGTCACTGTGGACACCATAGATATACAGTAGGATCTCTTTAGTCACTGTGGACACCATAGATATAAGATCTCTTTAGTCACTGTGGACACCATAGATATACAGTAGGATCTCTTTAGTCACTGTGGACACCATAGATACAGGATCTCTTTAGTCACTGTGGACACCATAGATATACAGTAGGATCTCTTTAGTCACTGTGGACACCATAGATACAGGATCTCTTTAGTCACTGTGGACACCATAGATATAAGATCTCTTTAGTCACTGTGGACACCATAGATACAGGATCTCTTTAGTCACTGTGGACACCATAGATATAAGATCTCTTTAGTCACTGTGGACACCATAGATATACAGTAGGATCTCTTTAGTCACTGTGGACACCATAGATACAGGATCTCTAGTCACTGTGGACACCATAGATATAAGATCTCTTTAGTCACGGTGACACCATAGATACAGGATCTCTTTAGTCACTGAGGCCCACATAGATATAAAGTAGGATCTCTTTAGTCACTGTGGACACCATAGATACAGCATCTCTTTAGTCACTGTGGATACCATAGATATAAGATCTCTTTAGTCACTGTGGCCACCATAGATATACAGTAGGATCTCTTTAGTCACTGTGGACACCATTGATACAGATCTTAGTCATGTGACACCATAGTATAAGATCTCTTAGTCACCGTGGACACCATAGATATAAGATCTCTTTAGTCACCGTGGACACCATAGATATAAGATCTCTGTAGTCACTGTGGATACCATAGATATAAGATCTCTTTAGTCACTGTGGACACCATAGATATAAGATCTCTTTAGTCACTGTGGCCACCATAGATATACAGTAGGATCTCTTTAGTCACTGTGGACACCATTGTACAGGATCTCTAGTCACTGTGGACACCATAGATATAAGATCTCTTTAGTCACCGTGGACACCATAGATTAAGATCTCTTTAGTCACCGTGTGACACCATAGATATAAGATCTCTGTAGTCACTGTGGATACCATAGATATAAGATCTCTTTAGTCACTGTGGACACCATAGATATAAGATCTCTTAGTCACATGTGCCACCATAGATATACAGTAGGATCTCTTTAGTCACTGTGGCACCATAGATCATCATCCCTTTAGTCACGTGGATACCATAGAATATAGATCTCTTTAGTCACTGTGGCCACCATAGATATACAGTAGGATCTCTTTAGTCACTGTGGACACCATTGATACAGGATCTCTAGTCACTGTGGACACCATGTATAAGATCTCTTTTGGCACTGTGGAAACCATAGATATAGGATCTCTTTAGTCACTGTGGACACCATAGATATAGGATCTCTTTAGCCACTGTGGACACCATAGATACAGGATCTCTAGTCACTGTGGACACCATAGATATAAGATCTCTTTTGGCACTGTGGAAACCATAGATATAGGATCTCTTTAGTCACTGTGGACCCATAGATATAGGATCTCTTTAGCACTGTGGACACATAGATTAGGATCTCTTTAGTCACTGTGGCACCATAGATATAGGATCTCTTTAGTCACTGTGGACACCAAGATATAGGATCTGTTAGTCACTGTGGCACCATAGATAGTGATCTCTTTATCACTGTGGCACCCATAGATTAGGATCTCTTTAGTCACTGTGGACACCATAGATATAGGATCTCTTTAGCCACTGTGGACACCATAGATATAGGATCTCTTTAGTCACTGTGGCACCATAGATATAGGATCTCTTTAGTCACTGTGGACACCATAGATATAGGATCTCTTTAGTCACTGCGGACACCATAGATATAGGATCTCTTTAGTCACTGTGGACACCATAGATACAGGATTTCTAGTCACTGTGGACACCATAGATATAGGATCTCTTTAGTCACTGTGGACACCATAGATATAGGATCTCTTTAATCACTGTGGACACCATAGATACAGGATCTCTTTATCACTGTGGACACCATAGATATAGGATCTCTTTAGTCACTGTGGACACCATAGATACAGGATCTCTTTAGTCACTGTGGACACCATAGATACAGGATCTCTTTAGTCACTGTGGACACCATAGATATTGGATCTCTTTAAGCACTGTGGACACCTAGATATAGGATCTCTTTAGTCACTGTGGACACCATAGATACAGGATCTCTTTAGTCACTGTGGACACCATAGATACAGGATCTCTTTAGTCACTGTGGACACCATAGATATAGGATCTCTATATTCACTGGTGGACACCATAGACACAGGATCTTTTAGTCACTGTGGACACCATAGATTAAGATCTCTTTAGTCACCGTGGACACCATAGATACAGGATCTCTTTAGTCACTGTGGACACCATAGATATTGGATCTCTTTAGTCACTGTGGACACCATAGATATAGGATCTCTTTAGTCACTGTGGACACCATAGATATAGGATCTCTTTAGTCACTGTGGACACCATAGATATAGGATCTCTATAGTCACTGTGGGCGCCATAGATATAGGATCTCTATATTCACTGTGGACACCATAGATATAGGATCTTTTAGTCACTGTGGACACCATAGATACAGGATCTCTTTAGTCACTGTGGACACCATAGATATAGGATCTCTATAGTCACTGTGGGCACCATAGATATAGGACCTCTTTAGTCACTGTGGACACCATAGATATAGGATCTCTATAATCACTGTGGGCACCATAATATAGGACCTCTTTAGTCACTGTGGACACCATAGATATAGGATCTTTTTTGGCACTGTGGACACCATAGATATAGGATCTCTTTTGGCACTGTGGACACCATAGATATAGGATCTTTTTTGGCACTGTGGACACCATAGATATAGGATCTTTTTTGGCACTGTGGACACCATAGATATAGGATCTTTTTTGGCACTGTGGACACCATAGATATAGGATCTTTTTTGGCACTGTGGACACCATAGATATAGGATCTTTTTTGCACTGTGGACACCATAGATATAGAATCTCCTTTAGCCACAGTGGACACCATAGATATAGAATCTCTTAGCCCCAGTGGACACCATAGATATAAGAATCTCTTTTGGCACTGTGGACACCATAGATATAGTATCTCTTTAGCCCCAGTGGACCCCATAGATATAGAATCTCTTTAGTCCTGTGGACACCATAGATATAGTATCTCTTTAGCCACAGTGGACACCATAATATATAGAATCTCTTTTGGCACTGTGGACACCATAGATATAGTATCTCTTTAGTCACTGTGGACACCATAGATATAGGATCTCTTTAGCCACAGTGGACACTATAGATATAGAATCTCTTTAGTCACTGTGGACACCATAGATATAGGATCTCTTTAGCCACAGTGGACACCATAGATATATAGAATCTCTTTTGGCACTGTGGACACCATAGATATAGGATCTCTTTAGCCACAGTGGACACTATAGATATAGAATCTCTTTAGTCACTGTGGACACCATAGATATAGGATCTCTTTAGCCACAGTGGACACCATAGATATATAGAATCTCTTTTGGCACTGTGGACACCATAGATATAGTATCTCTTAGCCACAGTGGACCCCATAGATATAGAATCTCTTTAGTCACTGTGGACACCATAGATATAGTATCTCTTTAGCCACAGTGGACACCATAGATATATAGAATCTCTTTTGTCACTGTGGACACAATAGATATAGTATCTCTTTAGCCACAGTGGACACCATAGATAATAGAATCTCTTTTGTCACTGTGGACACCATAGATATAAGATCTCTTTAGCCACAGTGGACACCATAGATATAGAATCTCTTTAGCCACAGTGGACACCATAGATATAGGATCTCTTTAGCCCCAGTGGACACCATAGATATATAGGATCTCTTTAGCCACAGTGGACACTATAGATATAGAATCTCTTTAGATCAGACAAATCTTTATGTTATTCTTGCTGTATACACAAATTTGGATCATATTCCTCACACAAATCCTCTCTTTATATCTAATATATCAGTTCAAAAAAGTAAAATCACCCACTACTGGCTTAGCCCAATTAAGTTGGATTGCCGTTAGCAATTTCACATAATTAGATAATTAGATAAATTAGCTAATTAAATACAAATGCTGTAAAATAAAGACAGGTAGAGCCTCTATGGTGATAAGTACATCCAAGCTTGGGGAGCAATAAAGGGAAATTGTAGATCAGGGCTGATTGAGTCACGTGGCACAGGAAACACTTTCCCTACGTCTCTCGCTGATGAGGAAATAGAACAATGGCTTCTCACTTGTTTTCTGTAGAGAAAATGTTCAACCTCCACATCATAAACCGCCTTGTCTTCTAGATTTTCCCTGTTATTAAATATTTAAGGTTTGTTTGGAAAGCAACTGTTAGTTTCAGCTACATACACATGTTAGATAATTGTTGACCGATTCGGACAGCAAACAACCGCTTAGGTTGTCAATCCACATTGTATAGATTGATTTGTTTAAGAATTTTATCTGCTATTCCCCTCCAGACAGGCTGCTTGGCAGTGTCCCCAGGGAAATAGTAGATAGTGATCATTCCTAACAATAATTATCTAATGTGTCTATGTAGCTTTACACGTGGTCCATAAGAAAGATACTAAGCATGTGCCTATGTGATGTTCTCAGCCTTAAACTTAAGAACTGGCTACCAATAATTGCAACCAAAGAGTTCATGTAAGTTGTAATCAACCTTTTATATAAATGTATTGCTGGTCATGCACCTGGACTATAATACTCCAATTTGAGGTTCTAGCTGTTCCGTAACGCTGTAACCAGGCAGTTCTTATGATGTCATGCAAACTTTGAGATAATGCCACGGGAATGACGAAGGGCCTTAAGGTTTATTTAATCTGGCCTGCGGAACTAGGAGGACTTTCCGACCAACCATTTTTCAATTGACAGTCACAAAATTATTGTGGAAACTTGTCTAGTGAGTCCACTCTCCTGCTTGATATTTGGATTGAAAAATTGTTTTCGAAAAATATCAAATCTGTCTCCTATTGTTCTAGTGTATGGAAAGCTTTAATTCTTATAAGATTTATGGGAGTAACAGTATTTTCTGTGTTGTAAGGTAGTAAACCCCTGCTCTTTGCATATTTGTATCAATATTTTGTGGATCCGTGGGCATCCTGGCAGGTTTGGGTTCATTCCAAAATTTAGGCTGGGTACACACGCAGGGACTATTTGTCCCGACCGAGCACTCGCTATGAGCGAGTGCTCGGCCGGGACAAATGTCCGTCGGTCGCAGAAAATTCGGCCATGGCTGGATTTGCGAGCTATCGATTGGGCGGCCCTATAGGGAACCGCACGATCGATCGGAATTTACCGACACGTCCAATCCTTCATTCGTCTGATCCGGACGAAGGGATGATTGAGGTCACTGGCGGCCGGCTGCCCCAAACCAGCAGATATTTTCGGGCGTCCGACCGAAAGTGCCGGTCAGTCGCCCGAAAATATCTGCTTGTGTGTACCCAGCCTTACTTTGAGCCTCTTTGGTATTCTCTGCCTAATGCAAAACTGATCCTGGAAGTTTCAGTGTTGGGGGATTATTTTCTTTTCCTTTAAAGGGCATGTCCACCCCCAAAACTATAATCCCCCCAACTACTGGCCCCATCATGTAGTGTAGTGTAATCCTTACCTCACATCCCAGCTCCATATGGTTCTCCTGTAGTCCCCCCCAAAGTCCCAAAAACTGCCCACCAGGAGGATAGCAGAGTCCATATAGGACTCTGCCTCCTACCTGGCCTCCGGGAGAAGTTTGGCATGCGCACTGCAGCCATTCTGCCCCTCCCTCCCCCTCCCTCTCCCTCCCTCTCCGGATTCCCTCCCCCTAGCATAAATCCCTTTTAATATAGTATTCCCCCTGTTCCTCCAGCCCCAACCGCTTCATTTTTATCTTTAGAAAGTGCCCCGAACATTACTTGCCTCCCCTCTTTCCTCCGCTGCACTGAATGACCGGCAGCCGCGTCCGTGATTGGCTTGAGGCGGAGGAAAGAGGGGAGGTAAGTAAAAGTTTGGGGCACTTTCTAAAAATAAAAATGAAGCGGGTGGGGCTGGGGGACCAGGGGGAGTACTATATCAAAAATTAGTTTTAAGGGTGGACATACCCTTTAAAAGGCGTGTCCACCCTTCCAACTTTTGAGATAATGTACTGCTCCTTCCCCCAGCCCCAACCGCATTACTATTATTCACAGAAAGTGCCCCGATCTTTACTTATCCTGCCTCTATCCTTCGCCGCACTGCCCCGGCCCTCTGCTTGCACGGAAATGCAAGCAGGGGGCGGGAGGCAGCCAATCACGGATGCAGCTGCCGGGAGTTCAGACTGGTGAAGGAGAGAGGCACTTTCTGTGAATAATAGTAATGCGGTCATGGCTGGGGGAGGGAGCAGTACATTGTATAAAATAGGTTTTATGGTAGGGGGAGGGAGACAAAATTGGGTGGGAGAGGGAGGGAGGGGGAGAAGGCCTGCAGTGAGCATGCCAAACTTCTCCCGGAGGGGAGACAGGAGGCAGAGTTCTATATGGACTCTGCTATCCTCCTGCTGGCCAGTTTTTGGGACTTTGGGGGGGGGGATTATAGGAGAACCATTTGGAGCTGGGATGTGAGGTAAGGATCTTTACACACTACATAGTGGGGCCAGTGGTGGGTTAAATTATAGTTTGGGGGTGGACACGCCCTTTAATTTTACAGGCTTTTTTTGTGGCAAATATTTAAATTACTGAAACAAACCTTTCCCATTTATATCTAAGCGCCATGGAAGATGTTGGCTCAATATATTGTAAATCTATTATTATAATAATTTATATCTTTAGTATAATACTGTTATTTATCTTTTGGTGTATCTGTGGGTAATCTATTTTTAGATAAATCAGAGCATTAGGCTGGGTACACACCATACAATATTTCGGACCAACCAACCTATAGCAGGTGCAGGCGCCTCAAATGCTCTTGGTCGTCTGTTTATCCAGATAAGATAAACGGACGATTGAGTATGTTGGTAAAACATGGCCGATCGTGTGGTTGCCTATGGGACCGTACGATTGGTCGCAGCAAATTGATGGGCGCATCAACTTTTGCTGCGTCACTAGTGGCAAACGGGCAAATTTCTTTTTTTCTTTGTAAAATATTGCCATTTCCTCCATTATTTGCTGCATGCACAGAGCTACTGAATTTTAGACGAAGGGCAGAAACTATATCATCTACACATGTATGGTCGTAAAGGATCCAATAGGTCAATAAGGGATCCAATAGGCCAATAAGGGATCCAATAGGGTCATAAAGGATCCAATAGGTTAACAAGGGATAGGAAATAGAAATGCAAGTGATTTGCATTGGTCTTTTTCTTTGCATGACAGGTACTGGTCCATGTAAGGAAGTCTTAGTAGAAATGCACCGTCAGCGACAGACAACATTTCTCTATTAATGATGAACCCGAACCCGAGTTTGGGACGAACTATATGAGTTCTCAAACTATCCAAACTAGTTCGGGATTTCTGAACTCGCAGTCTTATTTTCGATTATTATCTATAAATCCTGTAATTCTCAAATTCTCAAATCAGTAACCCTTGAATGTAACATTTGAAGTCGGGTACCCTCGAATGTATCCTTCAATTTCAGTAACCCTCGAATGTAGTGGTCGATTTTGGTAATCCTTGAATGTATGGCTCGGTAACCCTCAAATGTCGCTGCTGACTTTGGTAATTTTCAAATGTAACGTTGAGTAAACCTCGAATGTAGCAGTCGATTTCCGTAACCCTCAAATATATTGTTCTGTAACCCTTGAAAGTAGCGTTCAGTAAGCCTCAAATGTATCCTTCAATTTCAGTAACCCTCGAATGTATCATTTGATTTTGGTAACCCTCGAATGTATCGGTCGATTTCGGTAACCCTCGAATGTATAGTTCTCTAACTAACCCTCAAAAGTAGCATAGTAACATAGTAATTAAGGTTGAATAAAGACATACGTCCATCAAGTCCAACCTATTCACCCTTTTTTTTTTTTTTTTTAACCCTACCTAACAGTTGATCCAGAGGAAGGCAAAAAAAACCCCAGCAAAAATGGGGAAAAAATTCCTTCGTGACTCCAAACGGCAATCGGAAAGTATCCATGGATCAACCAGATCTATATGCATTAATACCAGTAATTCTCAATGTTTTTTAGTTTTAGAAACTTATCCTGGCCTTTTTTTAAAGCTATTTAATGAACTTGCCATTACCACATCTGCTGGAAGACAGCGTTCGGTAACCCTCTAATTGGCCAAAATCCTTGAATGTAGCATGCGGAAACTTGACAATTGTCCGATCCTGAGGAAAGTTATGGTTTAAACAAATTTTGGTGGTATGTACATATTCTCCAGACCATTTCCCAGGTGCCAGAGCCATTTACAGTAAATAACCTTTGCTAATTTAACTGTAATTTATCCAAACTTTTCACACTATTTCCTCCTATTGACTTTAATAGGTTTGTTTCCGAACTTCCAAACTTTTACTGGGGGAAATAATTCACCGAAACCACAGCCAGTCTTCTAGCTTATCGATCAATGGAAATAGTCCAATCACACTATAGGTCCTTCTGTGTTAACTGTGTTAAGGGAAAGGAAACGTAATCCAGGGGTCATTTAGGAAATGTATTACCTTCTGTGTTTTTGTTTTCATGATACAAAATATACAATGTTGTTGTCAGGATGATGTTTAGAAATAACATGGCAAAATCCCACTAATGTTGCCTTATTTAGATCTGGACCGGTTATTCCAGGGAAACACTAACAGTAAAATCAATTAAACTTGGCTATATGTGGAATCAAGGTTTCTATCTAACTGCTGGGTATGCGCATTAGAAACAAAGGGGCATATTTATAAAAGAGCAAAAAGTAGCGAAATGTTTTCGCATTCGCTTTTCGCATGGGTTTTCGCCAAAAAGACAGTTAACGCTATTTATAAAGGTAGCGTTAACGAATGGCGAAACCGTTTCCGCGAGCTATCGCTAAACCCTTTTCGCCTTACTTCGCAATGGTAATTTTAGCGAAAAGGGAGCGAAAAGGCATAATGCAATTTATAAAAGAGCGAAAGGTGGTTTTTGCGTTAAAAAGAGCGAAAGATTAGCGCGACACTGAAGGTGGTGAAAAGTCATTGTTTGAGCGAAAAGGCATTCTAATGGGTAATATGCCTTGAAAAAGCGAACGCGCATTAGAAGGGCGATCGCGCATTAGAGTGTAATATGCCTTGGAAAAGCGACATTAGAAAGGCGAACACTCATTAGAATGTAATATGCCTTGGAAAAGCGACATTAGAAAGGCGATCGCGCATTATAATGGAATATGCCTTGGAAAAGCGAACGCGCATTAGAAAGGCAAACACGCATTAGAAAGGCGAACGCACATTAGAAAGGCGAACGCACATTAGAAAGGCGAACGAACATTAGAAAGGCGAACGCGCATTAGAAAGGCGAATGTGCAGTGCAAAAGAAAATTGTATTCCAATTGAGAAATTCTAAGAAGATTGACTAAATAAGACATGGCTGACTTCTTGGTAAATGTGAGGTGGCCATTTTGAACTTGACATCATTTTCTAGTGGGCTTTTCTGGTTTCGAATGGTTTATACTTTTCGCTCTTTATCGCGCCGGTTCGCCTTTTTCAGCCGCGAAGTGTGTTTTTTTCGCTTTTTTATAAATAAGGCGAAACGAAGCCCCATGTGGCGCTATTTTCGCTGCGATGTGCTGCGCTAATTATTTGGCGAAAAAGACAATCCTTTATAAATATGCCCCATAGTGTCCCCCTGGAGCCCGCACAACGACACATTAATGACTGACCTCAGTCCCGTCATAAAACAAAGACACACATATAAATAGGCCTGCATTAATTTTTGCATCCCTCCTTCCGAGTAACAATTGGTTTTCTTACTGCACCATGCTGCTTACAATGAGGTAGTTACTTGCCTGCTCTAGGAGGGAGATACAGGAAGGAAACTAAAGAATTCACTAAGCGTTTGCATCAAGGTTCACCTACTATAAGCCAGAAACCTGCAGAATTAAACAAATTATTTCTCCAAATCGTTGCTGATTCCCAGTGAGAAAAGTAACCGTCTGAAATGACTGAATTCACGCAGGATTATTTTTATGTTAGCTGTAGTTCTTCTTTAATCCTGGGGCTTAGTTTGGGATGGATAAAATAATAAACAAGGACTCAGGGTGCATTAAAGGAAAGGGTTAATGCATTGTCTGTGCACGGTGGGCACCATCCTAGTGAACTTACAGTTTGTAATTAGTGACAATAAAACCTATTCACATGGACTGGGAGGAGATCAGACCCTGTGTTCACTGTACCTACCTCCTGCTGGTAGGTAAAAGGTGCTGGAAGGTGAGATTGGTGAATCCTGCTCATTACCCCAGTGGAGCTGTCAGCATAGAGGAAGCAATAACATCAGAAGGCCCAGATGGCCTGTAGGGAGGATCATCGGCGAAGTGGCCCACGGAGAGGAGGAAGAAGGAGATGGGGAATCCTGCAGCTGGTTAGTATTATACACTGGGGTGTGGGGTAGAGAGAGACAGTAAAATAAATAAATGAAACCTGCAACCTTTCCTCCACAATGAGTCAAATGTGTTCTTATTAAAGGGGAACTAAACTAACCTACATTTGATTTCTTTTCACAATACATTGTCCTTCAGTACAATTAACAAGGAGTGTCAGTGTAATGAAATATTAGGGCAAAAAAACAAAATAGGCCCCACGACCCATTGAAAAAATGATTTGGCATGTAACATGCCTGGTCTAGTCACACAAGCCAATAACCAGGACTGGTTAACCAGAACTGGTTAAGAAATTGGTCATTCACCTTGTCTAGTCCTTGATATAAATGATGTAGTAGTAGTGAATTTGTACCTTTTATTGACTTAATTAGCACCTTACCTGAAGAAGATAACTGGGTGGCCATACACCCAACTATATTGTAGGATCTTTAGATCATGTATGGAAGATCTAAAGCTGGGATCCTTATTCCCAACTGTCCGTTCACCACTAGCGTGCAGTCGGCCAGGACGAAGTGTGCTGTCCATAGTGGGCCCATGAGCGACTGTGGTTTGCCGATGCTTTCGATCACCCATTTGTCCAATTCAGTCACACGTTGGTTGTGGCCCACCACAAAAGCATGGAATTTTTTTGCCCCGATTGACCGGTACATTGAAATATCGGCCAAATATCAGGCCAAAACATTTCATGGTGTGTATCTTACAACGATCTTCTGAAATTCATACGATTTTCTTGCCTATCTGACAAAACTGGTTGCACGATACCATGATTGTGATGTTAGCCACTGGGTCTCTGCAGTTTGATATCATCTGATTGGTTGATGCAGATAATAGCACAGGCGAACGTTTGTACCTCTTATTGAATCAGCCCCTAAATCTGCAGCTACATCATTCTTCCCTCGGATGTTTGTAATGTGCACCTGTATATTTCTAAGGCACGTGGCAATTTACTCTCTGTGAACTGGCACAGTCAGCTAATTGCCATGTGTCTGCGCCCTAATAAGGAAGCACCAATTATGAAATGATTGTTGTTAATAAATCTAGCAGCACATCCTTAGATAACTCCCCCTTAACGTTTATATTTATTATTACACTATATACAGATACACCTCGTGTAAGCCTTCCATAAATATCTGTATACGTTATAATTCTGTCAAGCACTGGGTCTCTTTCCAGATTTATTTTTTAATTACCCATTGCCACTGTGGAAAATTCCCTGCTGCTAATGGATTTAAACTCCCTATTTGTTTAAATAAACCTGTGTCTGTCCCTGGTCTCCGTTTACATGATACAGCCAGCAATCAGTGTAGTTCTGGCCTTAAATTTTGTACACACGTACAATTTTGCCAGCTATCTCCGACACAGAGCGCTACCCATGACGAACTGCGGTTTCAGACGAGAATCCTCCGTGTGTATGCTTTCGTTGGGGGTCGTTCACCTGATCAACGAATGACCCCGACCGAACGCATACACATGGACGATTCTCGACCAAAACGGCTGTTCATCGTGGGTAGTGCTCGGTGTCGGGGATCGTGGATAGTTGGCGTACATGTGTACGAACCTTTACACTACTGAGACATTCAATAAACTCCACGTTCCGTCGCTGATTCTATGAAATGTATTTAGGCTAGGTATACACCAGCAGATATTTTAGGCCAAGAGACTGGCCTGAAATATCTGTTTTTTTTCCGGCTGCCACTGGGTGATGTCCCCCCCCCCTTTTTTTTCCCTCCAAATCAGACAAAAGGATATTGGACATGTCAGTGAATCATAGGCGATCATGTGATATCGTATGGACCACACAATCATTTTTAGTGAAATGTCGCCCTCACTTCTCTTGCTACAACTGATGTTATTTCGCTCAACCTATTGATCTATTGGAAAATCTGGCCCTGTGTTCCTAGTCTTACCTTGCAACGTTCCCTACCTAGCTTATTCATTTTGTGGTTGCAAAAAAATATAAGGACAGGCTGTGACATTGCTTGAACATCTGAGAAACCTTATGGGAACATTGGAAGGTAAGTTTACAATGTATGGGCACCTTTAGCCATAGACCCACATTGCCTACACAGAAGGAAAGATGAGTGGTAACTACAGAATTAGCAACTGCAGATGTACCCTGCCCAGACAGATGGTAAGGGGATATCTACATACACAGGGAGTATAAATATAAATAGAGAGACATAGTGCAGAGCTTTAGGGTCCCAGAGAGGATATTGAAGTGAACCTGAGCACAGCTCTGTGAAATGCATTTCTCATCAGTCTACCTATATAAAGGGAAATGTTGCCTTAGACTACTGCTAGGTCATCAAACCAGGGTTTTCTGTAGATTATGTGCACCAAACTGTCAAAACCTGGCTTGTAATGCTAATCTTGCCCAATCCTCCTTCAACAGTCCTGAACTGGCCAATGCGAAGTCACACTACTTGCAGAGCCCATTGGACAAGTCCAGGAACTGCAGAGGAGGCAGCAAGAGACCAGCAATAGGAACTGAACTGGGTAGGAGGGCTCGTTCACACTAGAAACTGACAGTAATGCACAGCATGTGTTTCTGTCAGTTTGTATCCATTTTTTTCATACATTTGTATCCATTTTTTAACAATGTGTACTCCATAAAAACGGACAGAAATGCTGTATGCAGTGCGTTTTTTAAACGGACTGGAACGGAACAGAATATAACGCAGCAGATATGAACGATATTATGAAATCCTGTGGGGTTTTACTGTCTGTCCATTTTTTTAAACGGACCTGCATTTGAAAAACTGATACAAACTGATGTAGTGTGAACGAGCCCTAAAGCTTCATACACACGATGTATGCACGGCCGTTTCGCCTGATAATTGGGCCATGTTTGGGCACTTTATCGGGCAAAATGACTGTTTGGTCGGGATGGTTGCCTAAGCGGCTGGGCGGACCTTCAGAACGCCCGTTTTGCCCGACAAAGTGCCCATACACGGCACGATTATCGCCCGAAATGGCCATGCATACACATACACAGCGTCACGGGTCGGCACCTGCGATCACACAAGTGTATGAACCTTCACTTTCCCTAAGACAGAGATACAGCCCCCCCCCCGAAAACCACCATAGATGAAACAGGGAGGGGGCCCCATCATAGTTTAGCAGGGGGGCTGTGTGATCCCTAGTTACACCACTAGCACAGCAGGTTGTTTCCAACAATCTATTGGTCTCTATTGTGCTTGACGGAGATCTTCCTTGGGAATAGGACTGAGTATCAGCGATGACTTTACCGTACAATGGCAGGTTCTATATATAGAGATGAAATAGTTTTTCTGCAGGCAAGACTATGTGACTGTAAGGCTACAACTCGCTGCAACACAGGAACTCGCCTCCAGCCATTTGTAAAACACATTGTGGTAGTTAAGTGATTAGCTTCACGACTTCCAACAGCTGCAAAACTTTATTAATTCAACATTTCATGGCTTGACTACCTTTGGAATAGCAGGGAATTGATATGTGCACTAAGCCTAGAATGGCATCTGGTTTTATAGGGAAAAATAGAATTCAAACCGCAACGGTACAAGAGGTGGGAGGTGTCACCAGTTCAATTAAATACAAAAGAAGGACGAAATCTGCCTACAGTGTGTTTTACATTTTCAATGCATTCATATTTCATTTTAACTAAAAGGTCAGAATCGCCACAACGCGCTTATTTACTGAGAGATGCAATTTCTTATTTACAAAGGGTTAGCGTCACTTTAAGAGGGCAATTTACCTTTGGAAATGGTAACTATATCCCCAGCAAGTGATTGAAAGTACCTGGGGTAGGATTCATTATTCCTACCTCCCAATATTGGAGCACCAGCACGTACAGTCTTAATCTATGTCCTTGGCTTTCCTGTATTAAATAAAGCGCTGAGAAAGTCTGGCAGAAGCTGTTTTCTTCATGATGGCGCTCCTACCAGAAATGATATTGGGGGGTAGGAATTAACAGTCCCATAGGTATAAAAGTCACATAGGTATAAAATCCCAAACGTATTCTACCCTGAGCCACAAGGACCTTATTTAATCTTTGCTCCTCCTGCACTTGGGTCTCTCGGGAAAAAAGGCCTGTACCCCAAATTTACAAATAAAATCTTTCATATTTGATAAAATAATTCATTCTTCCTACAGAAAGATGCGTGGAAAATCTTGTATACTGTTTAACCCTCATCCATCATCACATTAAGGGAAGTTAAAAAGTCAAATTACACAACATCTAATTGAGTATTTATTTCTCAATTTTTTCATTTGGAACATGCAACTTGAAAAAAAGGTCCAAGGGCCCTTTAAGGAGCTTTACTACACCATGTTTTAATTGGAACCTTTCAGTGAAAATAATGTGCTGAAAGCTGTCAACAATCATCGTTACTTACAGTTTAATTTTTACGACTTATTGTAAAACCGTTGGGACGGTTTCACTGTTTTGTCTTGAATCGCGCATTTCATTACACTTCTCCAGAGACCGTTTAACACTTCCCATATGGAACAATATTTTGGCCTGATCGACCACCGCAACCTTAATTTCAGTAGATCGGGTTAAAATATTGGAGGTAATTTTTCACCTGAGATGTTGGTTGAACATTCGGCCAAATTGGACAAACGTTTGATCGGAGAGGCCAGTGAATTTTGAGTAGCGCCAAATTATTGGCCACAGACCATTTGCATTCGATATTTGCTGACCAGTCAAATGCAGTGATCAGTCATTTGAATGTAAATATACCCCCTAAACTGGAAAAACCTGAGTTCCTTGCTGGTTTGGATTACTATTGCACTGGTAGGCATCAGAAGACAAGAAACACCATCAAGCATGGCCAAATTACACAGCCACTATTGTTAAAAGAAGACTCCTTTAACTTGCATTCCTTTTTATTCCTTTCTTCTTGCTGCTACCTTATTATAATATATAGTATATATAACCACATTTCGGCTGTAGTCAAATCTGCCAACTTTCATCTGAAGAACATTGCAAAAATCAAACATCTGATCCTCCCAGAGGATCTTCCAACCCTAGTTCACGCTTCATCACATCACGGCTGGACTACTGCAATGCCCTTTATGTAGGTCTCCCACAAAAATACCTGTACCACCTACAATTAGTGCCGAATGCTGCTGTCAGACTGCTAAGAAACCAGCCTTGCCACTGTCACATTACACCGATCCTTCGCTCACTGCACTGGTTACCAGTACAATGGAGAATACTCTTTAAGATTGGACTGTTAACTTTCAAATCACTGCACAATCTGGGCCCTGGATACATGAAGGACTTGCTGAAGCTGCACCACACCTCTCAACCTCAGATCTGCAGGTTCCTTAAACTTGGTCACTCCCAGAGTGCGCCTCAAAACCTTTGGAGACAAAGCTTTCTGTCATGCTGCCCCTACCCTTTGGAACACCCAGTAAAGACAGCCTCTTCCCTGGAGTTATTCAAATCCAGACTGAAAAGCCACCTGTTTAGCCTGGCATTTCCGGATTTATAGAGTTCTTCCTCTATACCACAATTTACCAATCAACCAATTATTGGTCTGAGCCATGCTTACAGCGCTTTGAGTCCTATGGGAGAAAAGCACTTTACAAATCAGTGGCGTAACTACCGCCCCGGGGGGGCCTGGACAGCAGTAAGGCCGCCACAAGCCCATAATCCAGCCTCTTCATGCAGCCGATCGTGCGTAAGAAGAAAACTTACGTGCGATCAGTTGTTTAAAAGACCAGACCCGAACTTCCGGTTCAGTTCTGGAAGTTCGGGTCTGGTTTGAAACAGCTGATCACGCTTAAGGTTTTTTCTTACGCGCACGTGATCTGTTTAAAGAGGCTGCACGGAGGGAGTCAGGGGCCCGGTCCCCTTCAGGTATGCCCCTGTTACAAATGTTATTTGTTGTTTTTTGTTGTTATAATGATTTTGCTTAGTGCCCTATACGTGTAATGCTGAACAGCAAGCTGGCACCGTGGACTCGCATGTCAGCCATAAAGGGAGCCAAAAATTGGGACAGCCAGTAATAATATTCAAGTCATAGGATACGAATCAACGCCCAATCCTAGGCCCCATACAATATCTTACTATCTGTGCACTAGCATACACTATAAACAAAGGGGTTGAATACATTACAGAGATCATATAATTGAAAAGCCAGGGAATGTGCATTGATTATCTTTTCTTTGTATGAAGTATTGACCAGATCAGTAGCACTTTCACAAATGTAATTGTAATTTAGCCTGAGGAGTGCTACCATAGTCCTATGATAGCAACCGCCTTAAGCATCAAAGTTAGTTAATCAATATGTTTTATTTTAGTCTAACACTACTTATATTGACGATATCAAGGCATCCAAGTTATTTGGTTGTGAGCTTGATTACATACAGGGTAACATAGGTCTGTATTTATAAAGGTATCGCTAGTATGCCGTATTACAATTTATATTATTATTGCTGCCAAACAATTACGAGCGCGATTGTAAATGTAGTATGGCAATCATAATTACCTCATGGTATTGTACAACGTTCATAAATGTATGATCACGGCTATAGATCTATGCCCATGGTTGTACTTATACCAAAGCCTGCGCTATCATAGTATTGGATGATATATAAAGGCATACATCCATCTAGTCCAACCTTTATACCCTACCTTTGATGTCTGTATAACAGTTACATAGGAACATAGTAATGGAGGTTGTATTAAGACATACGTCCATCTGGTCCAACCTTTATACCCTACCCATAATGTCTGTCTGTTACATAGGAACATTGGGCCATATTAGCGTTATCTCTAATGTACAACAGTGGGCGTAAATGGTCATACATTTATGCCAAACCTTTGTTAATTAAACTACCGCAATGGTATTTTATGGGGATTGTAAATCTACAATCGCGATATCGTAGATTTACGATTGTTATTGTTAATGTATGATAACAATTGTAAATGAATGATCGTTAAACTGATCAGAAATGAATGATCACTTTAATGATACATAAACGATTAGCCATACGTGGGGTCAACCTTCCAAATTTTGGAATTAATTATTACCCAAACTCAAACCCGAACCCAAGTTCAGGTCGAACTTTATGAGTTTGAACTCAAAGTACACAAACTATCCAAACAAGTTCTGATATTTTGAACTTGTGAACTGTTTTTCGATAATTCTTGACAACCCTTGAATATGGCATTCGCTAACCCTCGAATGCAGGTAACACTTGAATACAGAATGCGGAAGCTCAAAAACAGCACAATGATGAACAAAGTTATTTAAGTTCTACTTATATGTACATGTTCTCCAGTAGAAATTGAATTTGGTAACCCTCGAACTCCAAATTCTCAAACTTTCAATTATCAAAAGTTCAACTCGGAAGCTCGAAAGTAGCGCACGTGAGAATTCGATTTTTTTTAAACTTCTGGATTTGTACATGCTCACCAGACAATTTCTGGAAGTTTGGCCATCTCTAGAATTAATATTGTTCTGTAATACCAATTGCAAATGTGCAGTCTGGGGTGGTAAATATTAATAAGTAGAACTGTAGAATGGCCTGATATTTTAATTTGTTGATGTTGAGGGTCAACAATTTTCCAAGTATATGGCCAGCGTTAGCGGGAGTCATGGTGGGTATGGCAGGAAGCCACAATCTTATAAGGGTTTGATATGTGTTTCCCAGTGTTAAGAGCAATTAAAGATAAAAAGAAGTTCAGGTCAGTGACCCCTTAATTACTATGGGAAAACTCAAGCCTGGTAAAAAGCCACAAGCATTCCATTGCTTACATTAGTGCGGTAAAGTAGGTTTATTTAACCGAGTTAATTACCCGAGTAGAAGTAAAACCAATAGTAAATATACAGTGTAGACCAATAGTCATTTTGTGGTTACAACAACCGATCGTGCAGCTAATTGTGATAGTGTTTTACCCATAGGATCAGTTCATACACACGGTGATATTCAGAAAACTACTCTGTGCGATAATTATTCAACCAATGTTACGGTCTTAATGTCAATCGTAAACCATGATCTGGCCAGGATAAAACACTGCTGCATGTTGCGTTACGATTGAGTCGATGTTCATGTTGGTTCAAATGGTGAATTGACGTAATGTCAGGTTGGTGTTTGGTCACCTTATGCTGAGTGCACTATTTGTCTGACCGAGCCTTGGCTACTAGTGAGCGCTCGGTCGGGATAAATGACTGGCGGTCACGGCAATAGTGTCTGCAGCTGACAGTTCCCGTGACTGTGATTTACCACCAGGCCCGATTGTCCGTTCGTCTGATCCGGATGAACGGGTGACCAAGCTCGGTCACAGCTGCCAGTTGGCCGGAAATATCTATATATATATTTGGAAGCTCATAGATTAGTTACTTCTGATTAGTTTAGAAGCAGCCAATAGAATTGAACTTGTGTTGTCTACCAGACTATTCACTGTGGGCTCCTGGAATTTGCCCCCAGCCACAGGTTTTGTTATGATTGAGGAGATAAAATAACATGAAGCAAAAAAAAAAGGCCCATTGATAAATTAAGATAAACAGCGTTCCTGGGTTAATCATTTTACTGGATTGGCTCTTGTTAAATATCCATTTCCTGTTAATTTGTTTGACTTGGTGGAATCTTCTCCCAGCAGGAAATCTCCCTATTGTCTTGTTCACAACATTCTCTGCAGCACAAATGTATCTGTGCTGCAGTTACAATGGTTTCCTAGTCAGCTTCAACCCTGTCAAATTATCAACCCACAAATAAATAAGTAATGAGTTCACACATTACCGATAAAGAGCCAGTCCTGTTGGTAACAGTCTATTATCGGTAACATGTATGCGCAGTTGTTACAGATAAATTTCCAGCGGTGGCCCCTGTTCTATAGCCACGAACAATCTCCCTGTACTTTTTATAAGAGAATGCTTGTGACTGTGTGTATCTTACAGATTGGTACAGTGTGTACCCAGCTTCATTCAGTACACTGCATCCTTACCAGACCTGATGTGTAACGCGCTGCTAGGTAATTATGGGGAATATTTCTATATAGTATTACTAAATACCGTAACATTACCACAGATGTAATATATCAACCCTTATCGTTACTTTACCTTGTGCATGTTAATGAATATTAAGTATCAACCTGTATCATTATTTTATGGCTTTAAACGGTGCAGTTATACAGTAGAATAACCACTGAACATTACCGCCAGGTAATAATAAAATACTTGTTATTTTATCGTAACATCCGCTAACATACATTAACGATCATTATCATAGAATTACCGCTTGTTAATTACACCCATGGTGGAAAAATTGGATTTGTTAAAATTAACCATGAAGTGCTTCAACAGAGCCCAGTAAACACATTGCACTCTGCTGTGTATTGTATCCCTTGTTCCCTGTAGGGCTCAGACATATAAGAATGCCAGTACTGCAGAAATGCATTGCATGAATTATTCCACCAGTGCTCATAATTTCACAGCCCACAGTGCAATCTGTCAAACCCCTATTATTCTTTAGTACATAGCCCCCAATACACCCCCCCAGTACAGATCACCCAGGGGCCTTGCTGTGCTTTGTATTGCAAAACAGATGAACAAATGGGATAGGGATAAAAGCAGATCCTTTCCTGTGGTTATCTGGAGCACATTCTGATTGGTTGAATGTTAGGTCTATGTCACATTCTGATTTATTGCAGAAGCAATATGCTTGGACTTCAATCCAAGCTCTAGTGAATCTTTATCTCCCTTTAGAACTCATGCTACATGTAAATCATAGGAAGATAACCATTAATACAATATATTTGCAGCTTTTTCTGTACATTTTGGAACCAGCTCTTGTTTTGAAAGCCAAAAAAGGTTTTACAAGCCCAGACCCTTAAGCGCAGACATCAGACCTGAGGAAATACTATAAAGAATAGGTGGTGTGTGGGATACGATTGATTGGAGGGCAATACTCTGGTAACCATCATAGGACTGGATTTCCACTTACTGCCTGATCTACACACACACACATTAATTCACGGTGTGTCGCACGCTGGGGGCATCTCATATTGCAGGTTTTAAATTGAAATCAGCCACGTTATTTGTTCTTGGGGATTGAACCGACTACCAGTCCAATGCAGGAATTTAATTCTCTCCTCTTATAGTTCTCACAGTACTTGGCAGTGATGTGTCACCATAGAGAACACAGGGAAACACGATGCCCATAGAACTGCGTGCTAATTCCTCAGCTTTCATCAGGAGGACTCCAATAAGTGTAGGCGTCAGGCCACATGGCTGGGTAAGTTACTGACACAATGCAAGCCTGTCACCTATTAAAGGGGAAGTAAACTGCTCAGAAGGTTAAACAATTGTTGAAGTACTCTTTGAGTGCAGCGCTGTTTTATCTGTAGTTTTTGCATACCATTGTTTGTATTTCCTCTCTATTGAACAGAGCAACGGAAAATGCCTGGGGCGTCCTGAAAACACAATAATAATACTTTGTGCTAAAATATCTTTATTTGGGTGTTTTCAGTTAGGTTGAGGCGACACTATGACGGATGTCAACATGCAAGCGTGAAAAGCGTGCGCACATCGTTGCTCGTTTCATTGATTGATGCAATCAGTCGTCAGCACGCGAGAAATCGTGCTGGTTAGGCCTAGCCTTGACACGCCAATTGTAATGTGATGTGTCATAACGTACACGCCCAGGTTCCTCGTTCTGACTATAAACCTGGTTTTCAGACAGGTCCGCTACTATACGTGGGCAGTAGAAATATTTTCTCTGGTATCGTTTAGATTTTCGGCATGTTGGGCACATCAACGCACGGGTGTCACCGTCCACTTCCACTTGTGCTGCAGTTGCACGACATTGCACAGAATTAGTGAAAAAATCTTGACCACATGCGCTTGGAAAATGGATCACAGTGCAGAGCATTGACATGCACTTGCAAAACGCGTGAGAAAGGCACTAAAGTAGCCTAGCCCTAAATAAGAAAAAAAAATTCCATAGCATTAAATACCAGTAGTAAAGTATAGTACTAGTATAATAAGTAGTAGAAAACTACCGATATCAGACAGTATTGTTCACCCTTGCCATAGGGAGGAGGTAAAGTTACCCTTTGAGCCATTGCTGCTACATTCAAGGAACTGTAAGACATGTATTTATTCATAGTCAATTACCTGAGAAAAGTACATAATAATAAGCTTCTGCAAACAAGGGAAAGTCAACAGTTGGTCTGTGCTCCTTTATTAATATGTCTACCACCTGACTATACCAGGGATGTTTGGATTTATCCTTTGGCAATTATTGGTATTTCTCAATGAAAACGCAGTTATACTCCTGGATGGAAGAACAGAGGACCTGTCACACTGGAGGTGCCGATGCGGAAGAATTACCGTAAACATCCCGTCGCAGTTCGTGGAACTGTGGGCTGCACTGTGGCTCAGTGGTTTGTACTGATACCTGATACCTACATGGCTAATCTCCTGTCAGATCTTCCCTTCAACCACATCTGCAATGAGTTTGAATATTCTACCTTTGGTTGTGTGGTTTTTCCTACTGATAGGTGTGTGTGGGAGATAAAGGGGATAATGCAAAACATTAGTGAGCTGACATTTCAGGTTCTGCAACGGTCCTTCTTCCCAGAATGCACAAGTTTATTGGAATGTTCCTAAAAGTCATTTCTACTGATTGGCTGTTGGATGGGTCAAACATGCTCAGCTCTCTACTGAGCAACTGAATCAACCCAGGCGCTGGGTCAAGGGCAAGACCATAACGGTCTCTATTAGGGGTCCTGCAAACAGGAAGTCAGTATTTCGGTTGCATTTATTTATACTCAGACAAAATGCTGAATGGGCAGATTAAGGTCATTGGGATGAAAACATACTGCTCTTTTTTATTAAAAGTATATATATGCACTGAACTTCCCCTGCAGTAACTCAGCGAAAAGCTAACGTCTAATTGGCGCAGAACAATAGCACAGGCAAATGGACCACTTACTGCATTGTTTCGACTGTAAACTCTTTGGAACAGGGTCTGATATCAGTGGCAAGCGTAGGATTTTCAAGGGGGTGATTCCTAAATGGGTAACCACTGAACAAACAACGAAGGAGGTTCAAGAATACAATTCTTTTATATATGGATCAAATAATAATAATATTATATATATTCTCTAATTGCTATGATTATTATCACAGTTAGCCAATACAGATATTCCCTTTACTTTTGTTATAAAGTATATTCCGTGTGTCGGAAAACCTGAGGTGATGGTCCATAGGAGACATTTGCTGTGGTCGACCACTCTATAGAGGTGAACGGTCAGGACGAGAAATTAGTTTCAGAGCTATGACACTGACGGCGGATCTGACAGAATTTGCTGAAGTTCCATCATGGTGTATGTAGTAGGTACAGTAAAGCTGGGTACACACACTAACGATAAAGCCCCGATACCGTCCGACGGCTTTATCGTTATGTGTGTACGCTCGTTTCCCGAACGAGCGCGCGGCCGCCAAACGATCAGGTCGGCTGAACGCTCGTTCAGGAAAGGCCGAAAATTTCCATCGGCCGCGCTTGACTCCCTATAGAGGAGTCTAGCGCGGCCGATGGAAACACACAGTCCCGAGCGTTCTCCTTATGAAGTTCATAGGGAGAACGCTCAGGACTGTGTGTATGCAGATCTTTGAGAGATGGCAGACAGGATCTTGCAGATCCTGTCTGTCATCTTTCAGAAATCTGTGCTGTGTGTACCTAGCTTAAGTCTGTATATAAACCCAGTCTCAGTAATCACCCCAGGCAGCTGCAGGGTTAATGTTGATACAGATCTCTATGCTGCTGTCAATCACAGGGCAGACTGGATACATTTTTGAAACATACAAATGCTGCTTCTCACTCACAGCTCAATTAACACTAGTGTACCTGGTTTATTTACAGCACTAAATAAATGAAAAGTTACTAGTTACTATTTGAGTGTGCCTCCCTGCATCTATATACTGACTGTGATATTTACCTGGTGTGGCGCAGGCCTCAGGGGGTGCACCTCTCAACCTACCTGCTGGGATTCCACATACTTACCAAAATACAATGTCCTGTTTCTGCTTCCTGGTTCTTCCAGTTAGTAACTGTCAGTTATGGATTTGACAGTTGACATCACAGCCAATGACTGAATGTTAATCCCCAGTCTGCCTCTTCTGAGCATGCTCAGGCTCAGTACAGGCTCAGTTTCTAAATTGCTCAGTTTCCATGAGGCCTCCAGAAGCATAGCAGGCATACAGTAATGAATTCATAGGACAAACTATGATATATCAACATATTTTAAAGAGGCCATTCTTTCTAAAAGATGTTCTTATGAGGGTGGAGTTGTCCTTTAAAGAAAAAGTAAAAGGAGTATTGCATATGAAAGACTAGGATTTGATACACATTTATGCCTTTTCCTTTACAGACATACACACGTGCAGAGCATAGGGATAACTGTGAAATATGCAAACACGGTCATGAACTCATGCGATCAAACCTGTGAGGCCATTGGGTCTGACGGGATTAGACAACCGTGAGCTGCGTACAAGTGTAGCCTCTAAGCTGTGCGCTTGTAAAGTACCCACAACTCTGCAGGCCTGCACACACAGGTTAAAATAGAGTACACACAAAATTTGGGCGAATATAGGAAATATAGTATGTAGCGCACAAAATGTCCGCTAAAGAGATATATATTTGTGCACACAGCAGATAAGACATTAGAAGGAACATTGGCTGCGTAGCCAGCACATGCAGTTTTTTTGGAAAAGATCCATCTTCTATTCCCTTATTATTGGACATTTGTCAATAGGGTTTCAGATCTTCAAACACAATCTAATATTAGGCAATTAGGGAATTTATTTGAAGCTACAGGTGAATTTATCCTCAGATGCACTGATAATGGGGCTTATCAAGCCTGTAATCTTTATCTTTGTCAATAGGAAATAGCTTTTAGGGATCAAGGGGAACAATGTAAATGTAGATATTTATAGCATGCACACAGTTTTTGATACTGATTGGTTGGCTGAATATTGTACATTTACCCATACAAGTGGAATAATGTATTGTAATGAACCCTTTAATAGGTCTGAGGGATGTTTAGTTAAAGGGCAAGTCCAGCCTTAAAGGGGAACTGTGGTCCAAAAATGACTTTAGGTAAATTGATAGGAATTGCTCTCCTGAGAATTTTTACAATATATTTTCATTGTTTATTTTACATAGTTTTGAAGATATTTACATTTTTGTGTGTGATATGGCAGCAGCATCACCACTTCCTGCTCTGAAACCTGTCAGTCAATCTGCTCTGTGTCTCCTCCCCTTTGCAGCCTCCTGGTCCCTCCCACTCATGGACCCCATGGTCCCTCCAGTTGCAGCCCCCCCATGGCCCATTCCCTTACAGCCCCATGTGGCCCCACCCACTCATGGGCATCATGGCCCCGCCCACTCACGGGTGCCTAAGCCCCACCCACTCATGGGTGCCTAAGCCCCACCCACCCACAGGTGCTGTGGGCCACACTGTGGAGGAGAAGCCTTAGGAATGTCACATGTCAGCCTCCCACCCATTAACTCTCTGGTCAGTCATTTTTTTATATCTTGGGCGGTGGAGCACGTAGAGAGGTGGTTGATGGCTCATTTTAAAGGTGGAAACTGGTCTTTCATTTAACCACAGTTCCCTTTTAATTAACGAACATTTGGTCCTAGAATACCACGTGGTAGTAAACTACCGCAATTGTATTCTATGGGGATAGTAAATCTACAATCACCATCATATATATTACGATCTTTATCGGTAAATTGTAATATATTATATTATATTGTATATATATTGTAAATTTACTAAACGCTAAAACGATCGGAAATTAACATTTGGTTTAACGATAATTAAACAGATCATTAAAGGTGCGGTATAGATAAAAAAGCGATACCGCTCCTTTAGAAATATGGCCCATACTTACAATCGCATTTTGTGATCTCTGAGAAACGCAGGAGAACACAATGCAGACGGACTCACTCTGCGCGCTGCGATCCATTTTTGGAGCACATGCAATCACTTTTTTTTGCGAATCGCATGCGCTCTGATAACGTAATATCAGCAGAATCGCATTGCAAACGCACGTTAAAGCATGTTATATGTGCAACATTGTGTTTGAGCATTTCACGCGCATTACCGTGCGTTGTAGTGTGGCCACAGCCATAGAGGTAAAATTGCATCTCCCTGTAAGACGGATGAGTATTAAGACTTTCGCTACACGTTGCTCCTAAACCAGATCATGTCGAGAGGTGAAAGGCAACGCAAATCAGCTACAAGTGCCCTCCCTATGGATTCATTGTTGTTAAAGGATAAACAGTTTTTTGTAGACCTCTCAGAGGGACATTCCTAAATGAGTTCCGAGGCAATAGGGCTGACAATGACTCACTGTGCAAGTAGAAAGCAACACCTGCCTGTCAGTCTATGAGCCTTGCAGCTCCTTATGACATCCACGCTGTCTGTGCCCTGAAGTCTGTTACAGACAGATTTATCACCGAGCTGCTAATCTCACGCCGACATTAGCAAGGCAAATTACTAACACTTCAGATGTTTCCATTATTTCTTTCGTGCTGCCTCATTCCGTGAAATTCATTATTTATCAAACATTTGAATCTGCTTTAATAAATATTAGCAGCAATTAGTGGGGAGGGTTCATTCATTACAATAGATGTGCTTAAAGGGGCCTACTGAAAACTTTTGCATTCTTGTAATTGTTTTTTGAGTGTTTTGAATAAGATAAAGTGAACAATAGCAAAACATAATTTATTCTGGCTTTTTTCTTTAATTATGTGAGATACGTGGGGTGTAAAAGGAAGTTAAATACGTGTTAAAGGAGAACTAAACTCTGCATTATATAGAAGTTCTCCAACGTGTTGGAAAAGTGACATAATCTCGCTGTGGAAACAGTGGCATAACTAGGAATCACTGGGCCATATAATGGGGCCCCTATCCGTGCTTCATCCACAGGGGTTTTCTGGGAAGAGGCTATATCTGTCATAGGAAAAGTAAGAAGATGGGGCCCCCTTGGCTCCCAGACCCCCCTGCATTTGCTCCCCCTGCTCTCCTGGTAGTTACGCCCCTGTGTGCAAGTCACACATTTCCCAGGTCGCCAGACAACAGAGCAGCACCTGGAGATGAATGATGTTGTTTCCTTCTGCAAGACTGTCAATCTTCGAAGGTGAATATATTTTAAAAACGATGATACAATCTAGAGAGTGAAGTTCTCCTTTAAGAAAGTATCTTATTTCTTTTTAACAAAAGGGCCAGAGGTATTTCAGCAATGATCAGAACAAACATATGTATGGTTCAAGCAATGCTAGAATGTCCGTCCACTGAGAAATCCTATTCCCGTTATAGGAGAACAGAATTCCTTTCCACTTGAGTGCGAAATGTGAAAATGTTTGGGTATTTGTTTGTCTTACCCTAAAGGCTTTCTACACGCTTTAAGGCTCGTACACATGTGCGATCGTGGGTCCCGACCCGCAACGCACGATGTGTACGAACAAATGTTTTGCCCGATAATCGCCCCGTGTGGATCGCCGAAACGGTAGTGGCATGTGTGTACAAGCCTTTAGATGTGTCAAAGATTTGATCATTAATAACATCTTACGTGTGTAGAAAGTCTTTAGGATAAGACAAACAAATACCTAAACATTTTTGCAACCTGTTAGACAATCGGCCGTAACAATCGATCAGTACAGACAGGTGCGTGGCAAAAGCTGAGTAGTCTATTTTGCCACCCACAATCCACCCCAAAACTTGTTTTGATACAGCTGTGGCCTTTTCCCTAAGCTTTGTGTGATTAGACAAGGTACCTGGTAAACTAATACATTTTTTCTTGGTTGGTAACTGTATTCTTGTTCACAAGGAAAAACCTCCCTTGTGTTTTCTAGTAAGGTTGTACATTTGAATCCACCATGTAAATCTGACTATACAGGGGATGTCAAAGCTGATTTCACAGCTGATGCCAAGGGGTATCTAGCGGTAATTTAGAGTGATTGAGCTTTACACAGCCAGGCCCCCTAAACATGTATTCTGCGGAGAATAGCCATTGGTAGAGCCATGTACACAAGCACTATGGATCCCTCAATCACTTTAGCAGGACCACAACCCACAAATGACAAATAATATTTAGAATTATTGGTATTAATACATATACTGTAGCTATGATTAGTAAGGGGATACTATATAATATTGAGAATTACTGGTATTAATACATATATTGTAGTTCTGGTTGGTACAGGGATAATATATAATATTGAGAATTACTGGTATTAATGCTTGTGAAGGTTCTCATTCATCCAGGTCATGGCATATCTGCTGTATTCAACCAGATCAACTGGACTTGAAATGTAGCTCTATAAGAACTTTTATTGAATCTCCCTGCAAGTGCCCAAACCGCAACCCAAAAGCCACTTATTTATTGCATAGTGCCAAAAGTATAATTTAATCTAAATATTGAGGTTTTAGGTTAGCAAAAACAATGAAACAGATAGACAGACCAAGTAGATAGAATCGATTATAGCTAAAGGTGCCCATACACACTAACTATAAAGGGTAAATCCTGTCGTTCCCTGACCACTCATTATGTCAATGATTAGAGGCTGAAACTGACAGACTGCAGTGCCGACGAATGACCGTTCGCAGTAAGAACACCCCCAGTCCCCTTCAAACTATGCAGAGCAGATAGACACGTATAAACTGAGAGATTTGAAATTCCTTACCTCCTTAGCATGCTGTGGCAGCCACAGGACTGAGGTCAAGGGAGCTCATACACAGCAGTTTCTCACTTACTGCACTACCCCCTTCCCTTCCTTGTGTGCTGTAATGGGCAGAAGCCGAGGGAAAAAAAGGATGCTCACGTGACCTCTCTCTGCTACAGACAGACGCTACTCTTTCTCAAGCTCATTATTGCAGTAAGGGGAGCAGCCATGAGGTCCCTATCCCTGCCTCATTCTTCCATCCATCCAGCTCTCCAATTAGAACTTAGAGTAGGTGAGGAATGAGCAATGGAGGAGAAATGGAAAGCAGGTACATACTGTATATCATGTCACTGCTGGCAGCTGAAAAGATTAAAGGTAATAAATACCTTGCTGGCACTAAAAGTGTTAATAGCAATACTCTGGGAAAAATCTGGCACTGAAAGTGTTAAAGCCAATGCACCAAGATGGCTATAAACTTCCCTGGGAGTATGTTAGAGATACACATTGTTAATGCGGCCATAGACGTAGTTATTGGTCGATACCTAGTATCGAACCATGTGTGATGGAATAGGGCCAATAGAATCAGCCCATTTTCATTTGTCTACAGCCACCTTAAGTTGGAGTACCCTTCGACCAGCTGTATCTAATTAGAGAGGAATGTTGATTACATCTGCAACACAGTTGAAAGCAATCAAGAGAGGTAATCAGCATTGGTTATGTCAGTGAGACAGGTAGGTTTCCTTATTGGACTTCCTGTAAGAATAACAGGTCATACCTATATAGACAGGTTTGGGCAGCTAGCACAAAATGTTCTCAAACCTGCACATTCCCCGAATAGGGATTTCTATGCTTATTTTTATACCATATATGAACAAATCGATGTTGAATTCCTTTTCAGGTCTATAGTGTTGGTGTGTTTATCTGAGCATTGAGACCATTCAGATGGACTATTGAGAGTTTAGAGCTGGATATTTCTATAAGGAATGTATGATTTGAGGATGGAACATTGTGAGACTCTTTATGATAGAAAGCACACACAATTCAAGAGACAAGACATGGAATTCTAAAGCTCTCCCAGATTCCTATGGACTTTTACAATGTCCCTTGGTGAGATGTTATTTTAAGGGGAAGGGAAGATGGGATGTAGCTTTTTTTTCAGCAGATATATGACTGTTAACAGCAATGGTTTCACATTCTTGTGCTAACAAGGTCTGGAAGGTTTGTTCAGTTTCTGCTTATTGAAGATCAGGAGACAGAGGTTAAATGGCACAGATGCACCTGTAACCTAGACCAAACACAGGACCCTAGAGAGGTTCTGCCACAAGATAGGAAGGACCTGCTGACAGCTGGATTAAGGTTTTCTAGAGAATTTGGATGTTATATTGAGACCTGTTGAAAAAACTATTTGTGGCACAGCTCCACCTGCTGTATGGTAGTGTAATAACACTGCAACCAATTACAGCACTGAATTGATTCATGTTTTGGGAACTTATCAAGATCAAAAGGAAAAGTAGAAAAACTCAAGTTCCAATAATGTTTGGCAATTAAGTATCTATTTGGTGTAGCCCCAGTAAATGGTCCTAGGAGATTTCACTTTATTTACTTCTAAAAACACAGATTGCCAGCTGACTGCTGGAACATGAGTTACAGCATAGAGGCCACTAGGGGGCAGCTCATGGAAAACAATGCCTATAACTGTTTAAATTAATAAAACTTTTTATGTTGCGATTTCTCAGCAGTTTGGTTTGTTTTAACATGAAGTTTTGAAATTGGTTTCTGTCTAAAAACAGAGACCCCTGTCTAAAAACAGAGACCCCTGCTACAGGAGAAAGAACATGGTCATCCCATATGTAGCAGGGGTCTCTGAGAAATTAAGAAGAGTTTTCAAAAAACACCGTATCCTTGTCTGCTTTAAACCGAGCAACACGCTGAGGCAGCAATTGGTACATCCGAAAGACCCAATACCGAAACACAAGAAAAGCGACATCATATACGCAGTGCAGTGCAGTGAAGAATGCTCTGATTTGTATGTGGGGGAGACCAAACAACAACTGCATCAACGTATGGCCCAGCACAGAAGAGCCAATTCCTCGCGTCAGGACTCAGCCGTGTACCTGCATCTTAAGGATAAAGGACATACCTTTGAAGATTGTAATGTTAACATATTGGCAAAGGAACGGGACTGGTTCAAGAGAGGTGTTAAGGAGGCCATTTATGTGAAAATAAAGAAACCAAGCCTAAATAGAGGTGGGGGGGTTCGACACCATCTGTCTGCCATGTACAATGCTGTTTTGACACCTTACTCTGGGCGTTCCTATAACACCTCTTAGCCACTATCTAATCACGCCCTTAACACCTCGCTGTGATATGCTAATTGGGATTTTCCAGGGTACATAATTGCCACAGATTCTTGTACAAGTCATTCTGAATTGAGAAAGCCAGTCGGATGACTAGCGAAACGTCTTCAAGAGCTACATTTCAAGTCCAGTTGATCTGGTTGAATACAGCAGATATACTGGTATTAATGCATATACTATAGTTCTGGTTGGTACAGGGATACTATATAATATTGAGAATTACTGGTATTAATACATATACTGTAGTTCTGGTTGGTACAGGTATACTATATAATATTTCTGATTGCTGTTTGGAATCAGGAAAGAATTCCACCCCATCCCCCTATTTAGCTCCCATCCCTTCCTCTGGATCAATTGTTAGGTAGGGTTAAAAAGAAGGGGGGGAAAGTTTGGACTTGATGGACATATGCCTTTATTCAACCTCAATTACTATGTTACTATGTAAAATGCAGACATCCCACTCTGCCACAACTCATTTCAGAGAGGGTACCCACCCCCTAAAGCCCCACCCCAAGATTAATGCATAACCCATGCATGCAGACACACACATGTATACAGTCAAACCCATGTGCATACAAAGTCATGTCATACATGCATACAAAGTCATGTCACCATCAAGTGTTTCTGTCACTTGCTAACCACTAAAAAAATCTGACATCATTGTGCTCCCTCACACAATTAAAAACAACACATTTCAGGGAGATTCTGTATAATTTCAGGGAGTCAGGGAGCTGCCATTAATATCAGGGAGAGGGGGGATGCCTGAAAATGGGTGTGGTCTTTTGAAAGACGTGGTCAAGATTGAGCTCTGATTGCACTCTGCTGTCTCTGTAAATCAGTCCTTAAAGGTGGCCATAGATGCAACACAATTGTACAATCCGCAGATCATACGATTGTATGGGCCAACAGAATTCCCCCCCCAACTGTTCCGATAGGAAAAATAACTTAAGTATGATCCTCTGCCGATTATTTCTACAAGGGCCTACAATAGTACGGATCCAATACACCTAAGTATGTTCTATCTTTATCATCTGATAATATTGATCTCTGCTGCCTGTAGGGGTAGGGGAGCATGTAAACGGCCATCCTCTCCTTTGGGTGGTATATTCAGCTAGAGTCCCTTGGGGTCCAGTGATAAGTGTACATACCATTTATGGTATTTATGTTTGCGCATTGTAACATCGCCTTATGAGGCTTCAAATAAAGGCTGCAGGTGAATGGGTTTCTATGCTCTAATCTCACGCCTAATGGCAGCAATAAAATTACAGGGTCTTATGTTGGACACATGCCCCCAACAAAAGTGGGGTTGTTTGAGTGCGTTGAGTGTGATTGACCGTGTGATATCACAACAGCTGCTGTGTCTGGGGAGCTATAGTCCAACCGTGAAAAATGAGCCCCAAAGTGTCTGTTTCTTATGTTGATCACACATCAAGTATTTTGAGAACTGTGTGAATTTCTCTCAGGGATTAACTTTGTCTTTTGTACATCAAGGAGTGAAATGATACTCTGTTCTGTGTCTACTTTTACTTAGGTCATATACTGGTAACTAAGCCAGACAAATGGGAATGGAGACAGCCATTTCATAAAATTTACATTCTTGAATGATTACGGTCAATGGCTGTATGAAGATGCAAATTAACAACTCATTTTGGTCATAAACTGAATGCTTAACACTGGTGTAGTTCACAGAACAGCTAACTGGATGAAGGACACTGAGCATGCCCTGTACCAGTGGTAGAGGGGAGCATTAATGACTAGATTATCTGATTTTGCACAGGTGATTATCTGGTTTGGAATTACATATAAAAGTAACTACATATTGATTTAATTAGCAGCTTTACAGTTCCAGTATAATGCAGAGAAAATGTGTTTTAGCCAGAACTATTTTAAATTCAGACATTACTAATTACAGCTAATAAAGCCAATAAAGCATGTTAGAGAGCATTGGTTATAAATAGTCTAATGTTAATCCAGTTTAATGTTCTAATTGATGGAATTTCTAGTCCCTTTAAAATACTTGCAGGAACCCAATTAGATGTTAGCTTTTAACTAGGTAACTGCAGTTAAATAACATCTGATTGGTTTTAACACTAACCCTTACCTCACCTTACACAGTAACAGGAACTACAAAACCTGCACCTGGGAATGCATCTGGTTGTGGATTTCCTGGTAACAAAAAGTATTAGGTTAGGGGCTCATTACCTAAGAGCCCTATTTCTTCAGCTACTTCCTTCCTAGGGGCAATGATGACTCTTGTTACAGGTGCAGCCTGGCGCAGTTTTTGTGTTAAGCGAGCGGATTTTGTGTTAAGCTGTTTTTCCCCAAGTTGAAGTTAAATATGAGGAATCCAGGGAAAAGTACGATGGATTCTGGTAACGTTAAAGATTAAGTTTCCCCATCACAGCTAAAACTGACTTTACATCCCAGATTCACATCTCTGGTTTCCATTCTAATAAAGAACATTTTCAGCTAAACTGTCGACAAAAGAAAAATGACCGTCTAGTGTTCCAGTGAGTTCAAATGAGTTTCTATCCGTCTCCCCATGTAGGTCCTGATGATTGACTAGTGATTGCAGCTGCTACATAGAGGTCTCGGTTCATGTAGAGGCACTCGTAGAACGGATCTTACTACAGAACAATAGAAAGATAGAATGGACACCTATATGTATGTCTGGCCTTTTCTTTCCACCTTCTACTAGACATGCATCTTTATTCAACCACTTCTAAGCTTCCAAACTTAGTACCACGGAAAGATGTTCTATTGTGTTCCCATCTTCTTTTCTTAAAGAAATACCCTAAAACCACCTCTTCTCCCTGTGGCCCTGCCTCCTCCCTCTGTCCAGGACCAAGCCCCAGGAATAAAACCTAATGTTTAAGGCTCTTTCCCTGTGTAAATTAGACAGGAGAAGCCTCTGTGGGAAATAAGCACTTACCTTTGTTTCTGCAGAATTGGTCTCCACATTTTGGTTGACCAAATGCTGTTAGATCATCATAATCTGTTATTCTTAAAGCGGAGCTGCCATAGCACTTTCTCTTTAAAGGTAAAACTAAAAACACCAATGGTGAAACCTTGTTCACCCCAGTGAGAACTTTCTGCCATCACGCCATGGAAGGGATACATGCTTCCTGTGGGGTAACTATTCCCTATCATGGTCTTCTCTAAGGTCTAGTCCCCAAAACCCAAACAGGGCCTGGCCCATAACTATTTCCCCTTTAAGAAGATGCCCTATAATCAGATCTCTCTATGTGAAGGGATTGACGTTCACATTGAATATTTTACATTCCGTATCCACATCTGGAATCAATTTATTCAATAAAATTAAATGTTTTTTTTCTATCCTGGAGTATTCTCTATGACTGTTTGTTTCCAGAACTGTAATATCTCTATAGTTACTGCTCACAGGGTAGTCTTCAATCGGAGTTTATTATGTAGAGTCTGGCTGAGCATGCAGGGAGTTACACATTCCCCATAATGAATAGTGAGAGAAAATCAAACATTTTCCCAACTGCCCGTTTAAAAGGACACTATACTGAAAAAATGATTTTTCCTCATCTTACTCTATAATTGAATACATGTAAGTAGCACTTACTCTGATTTGTGTGTGTTGCTGCATACCTTCAATCCAGCACACATTTTGTTTAGGAGCAGTATCCCCCCTCCCTCATTTAACCACTCCCACTTCCATCCAACCTGACTTTTTTCCCACAAACCAACTGTCAAGCCTGCACACTGTCAAAACTCTGTCACCATATCAGACACTGTAAAACTACTCACAGAAGAATAGTTTTTGAGAGCAAGGAACTTGATTGACAGCTGAAATGTAAGACGTTTTAGATAGGATATCTAAAGAAATAGGGGGCAGATCAACAAAAATTATACAATGGTGGTTGGGAAAAATTCTAATTTCCAGTTATGGAATTAGAATTATCAATTTAAATTTTTTTTAGTATAGATGCCCTTTAACCCTATTCTAAGGTACTATGGGCCTGATGTTAACTGTATTGTCCAAGATCTGCCCAACTCAGTTTGGGATCTATCCAATTGGAAAAAGCACTTCTTGCAGAGTGTGTCTTCTTATTGGTTTGGCCCTTGGCCAGAAGGGGGAGAGGAGCAACCAGTTGTCTTTTAATTTGCAGCAACCAGTCAGATGCTCTTTTTTTTATTGGTTTTCTGATTGGTTGCTGCAGATTAACTACATGAGCAAACTTTTGCATCAACCCCTATATTTTTTGATCTTCAAACAACTCATCCATGAGGCTCTGCTCCTTAAAGAGATACATCCTCTAACACATACCCACCCACCCTGCCTAATGTTAAATCCAGCCCTGCTGGTATAATAGAGACAGTTGTGTTTATTTGTAGTCTGGAAGTCTATGTATAGAGAAAGTCAGACAATCATTTGCCTGTTTTAGTGTCAGTCCAGGACATCACCGCGTGTTTAAAATGAGTCCAAAAGCAGCATGTTGTAGACATGGTTAAATAATGTGTTTGCATGAACAGGGACAGACTAATCCCCACAGCCTCATCTGCAGAGAGAGAAACCCAGTACATAGCCCACTAGCAACAAGAAAAAGGCAGTGATCCGGGATCAACAAATCCTTTACATTTCCTACTAGTATTCTAGTATGTAGAATACATACTTGGGGTGTATGGGGGAACTGCCAGTCTGTGCTGTACCCTGGATCTTTAAAGGACATCTAAATATATATTTATTTTTAATTGCTCATTGCTGGAAACAAAAATTCTTCACAACTATCACTGCATCATTTATTTGTAAATCTGTCAACTATTTCTTAAGATGTTTTTAGAATCAATCAATCAATCCCAAACTCTTCTGCTGTGTGCAGTTTTGCTGTAACTAAGATATTGACAGTTGGAATGTGTGATTTGCCATGTGACCATGCTGACTCATAGTGAGTACTGAGCATTCCTAACTTTTCTGAAAATCATGTCAGATAGAAGGAGGAAACGGTTAAGAGAGGGGAATACTTATGGGCAGGACTTTTCTGGGCAAATTTTAAAATGCAAAAGAGGGACACATGGGGAGCGGTGCGTGCGGAAATATTTTGGTCACACCCACTTTGTTTAGGTTACACCCAAGACCATTATTCCCATGTTACATTGTTGCCTGCAATATTTTCAAGTGTATTATGTGGTTAAAAAATTAGTTCACTCAGAAAGTGAACTATCCAATGTTTGCATTAACTGAAGAACGGGAGGTAAAAGAGCTATGTCTTACCTCCCATTCTTCAATTTATGTAACAGGAGCCAGGACCGAAGATAGAAAACTTACCTGCGAATGCGATCCACCACTGGCTCCTGTTACATTACATAGCTCCTTTACCACCCATTCCTTTTCCACCCGTTCCTTTACCTATCCTTTTAAGATTAAGGTTACAGAAAGAGTAAGATTACAGTAATATTACAGTAAAAGACTATTAAAATGGAAGGCTGACAACACTGTCTTGTGAACTGGAAGGCTGACTAACCCTTGATAAAGAACTGGAGGGCTGACTAACACTGGATAATGAACTGGAGGGCTGGCTAATAAATTGGAGGACTGACTAACATTGTCTGATGAACTGGAGGGCTGACTAACCCCGGATAAAGAGCTGGAGGGCTGACTAACACCGGATAAAGAACTGGAGGGCTGACTAACACTTGATAATGAACTGGAGGGCTGACTAACACTGCATAATGAATTGGAGGACTGACTAACATTGTCTGATGAACTGGAGGGCTGACTAACACTGGCTAATGAACTGGAGGGCTGACCAACACTGTCTAGTGAACTGGAGGGCTGACACTGGCTAATAAACTGGAGGGCTGATTAACACTGACTAATGAAGTCACTCTCAGACTGTCGGTACCTGCACACAGCAATGAGACAGAAGGTAGAACCCCCCCCCACACACACACACACAGACTCCCACAAGCAGAAATGGATTGAGTATAACTTACAGTTATTCCTTCCTCCTGCTTTGCTATGGAGTATCACAGCAGAGAAGAGCTCCAAGTTCAGGCAAGGGGCGGAAGAGGGCGTAGCCCCATAGACATTAAAAGTAAAGCCACTTACTGAGTCATGGGGCCATGCAGTATACACAATCTGGGAAGCACATGCTTCCTTCTTCTTCTCCATCTAAAAACTGAGCTCCTGTGTTATCCTCCCCCCCCTCACTTTAAGGGCACCTGGCAACTCTGAGACCTATACACGAGTACCCCCTTTCCCCCTCTGATGGCAGCCCTGCTTATGTGGCCCATAAACGAACAAACCCTGGACGTACAATCCCAATATCGTACGATTGTTCGTTCGTGTATGGGCAATCATACAATCGTCATACAACATTTTTAAAATTGGCCCATCTGGAAAATCTTTGTTGTATGATTGCTCAAACATACGACCTGGCATTTGTTGGTATATGTGCCCCCTAAGGCTGAGCAAAACAAATAACAGATTGAAGGAATGTAGCAACACATGCATCTGTAAGGGTTACCTACATGTATTATATATATACCTGTTTGTAGATTAAAGGATAACTATAATGAAAAAAGGTATGTGTGTTGCAGCAAACCTTTAATCCAGTACTTGTTTTACTCAGGCTTAGTACCCCCTCCCCTCTTTTGACCACTCCCACTTCCATATGACCTGACTTCTTTCTGTGGGCAAGCATGCTCAGTAATCAATGTGAGGCAGCACTGGGAGATGGAATTTCCCACATACCCACTGTCAAAATTCTGTCACCATTTCAGGTACAGTAAAACTGCTCACACAGTAGAGTTTATGTTAATAAGGAAATTGATTGACAGCTGAAATGTCAGAAGCTAAAAAAATAATAATAATGCATATTTAAATTTCAAACGTTATTGTAAAGTTTATCTTGATCTGTGTATATTAGAAAATCACAGACTAGGGCTGAATTGGTCGAAGTTTGCCTTATCTCACCTTGTTAAAAGGATCTTGCTATAATAAGGAGATGCACCAATGAGAGATCCTTAAAGAGCGATACGGAGCAGTATTTTACAACAAGAGTTATTTATAAAAGATTGGTATCATTATCGTAAAATAACGACCGTTTTTTACCAATAACGACTGGTATTAGCTATATCGTTAAATACCGGTCGTTATCGTTAAATACCGGTCGTTATCAGTAAATACTGGTCGTTATCGGTAAAAACGGTCGTTATTTTACGATAACGATCTGTATTTTACGATAACGATACCGATCTTTTATAAATAGGGCCCTATATAACTTAACAGTAACAACTAAATCATACACAACAGAATGCACACAGGTGTATTGTTAGAGCAAAACATGTGCATGTGACCTAATTCACTGTATGCTTTTCATTGCTAAACGAGCCTACCTGCAGCCCTGCTGGGTACATCATTAAACTATGTGGGGTCCTCCGTTTGATTAATGGTCTGAGGGGACCACCTGCTGCCCGTGTTTGCAAAGTACCTGGCCAATGTCGTACTAAAAAAGTTCTGTCTTACCTGACCGGAAGTCTTGCATCAACTTTAAAGCATTTTTTAACACGACATCGGCCCATTTATATCTATTTGTTCACTTCATTGAATTGTTTGAAAATCGATTACCGTCCATTATTTCCCTGATGAAGGTGCATATAACAGCGAAACGTTGTTTTTTTAATAAAGAATTTTTAAAGATCGGAGTGCGGTTGGGATTAGTTGAGCCGTTGTATGTGGGACATATTCAGTCGTGTCCATTAACCAGCACTTAAAAAAGTTGAATTCAATTGTATGAAATCGATAGGCTAACAATCTATTTCAAGCAGTTTATTGATTGCGACTGACCAAACATGTGAAAACATTGTAGGCAGGTGCCAGATTTGTAGCTAAAACATGACCATTTGCACCATTGAAAAGCCAGTTGATGCATGAATGGGCATCACAATAACAATCAAGACAGGGCGGTGTAATAAACACCCACTTCCCCCCACCCACAACAAACTACTTCCCCTGGCATCGGATTCCAACATCATAGGAAAGTTCACATGTATGTCTGTGACCCAGTCGCCAACTTATTATCCGTCAGGAGTGTATTAGCATTGAAGTTCTGCCCAGAGCCATTCTCACCACTTCTATTATTTCAAGTACTAGAAACGTGAAACGGGAGCAATAAATGCTCTTTTACGAGAGAATTCTCAGCATAATGTGTTTCCATAGAAGCTAGAAAGTCATGCATGAAAGAAGCAGCTAAGAACATTGAAAAGGTTCCACTACAATCTCAGTACTCAGGACTAATAATGGAAAATCTTCACTGAAGTCCAGACAAGTGGCATTAGCGGAGCTATTGTGCTTAGCCGCATATTTTCTGCCTTTATGAATGGCTGTAATGTTCTTTGGCGAACAGCAAATGCGTCTGATGGCTTCTTACACCTTCCCTTTTCCTGGCTCCTTCTCTCATTGTCGATATTTCAGTGGGTGTCTCAAAGCAACGAGAATTAAATGGGAAAAAAAAGGGGGGGGGGTGAACGAGAAGATTAAAAAGGATAAAAAAAACTGAATGGAGAGAACTGATATCCTGTAAATGACTGGGAATGTTCTGCAGAAGATCTGATTAATGCACCAGAGCCTATAGGTTCAGTTCCTCTAGTTTGCACATACGTACAACTGTGTAACAATGCAGACGGGAGCCGCCACACATGTATAATCGGTTGTTCTTTCACCATCTGCTCCCGGCTGGCAAAAGTTCTAATACCCTGCTTGCTTAGTCCCATCCCTAAGCTTTTGTCTGGAACCTGGCCAATGGAAACGCGTGTTTTCCACCCACCCTCCTAGTGTGGGGGCAGGGCCGCCTCTCTAATGAGGCAAGGTGAAGCACATTACAGAGCAGCACCCTGTAGGGAGGCAGCAGTTTTGATGCCAGAAAAAAAAATTCTGCCATTATATGCCTGGGGCACATGATTTTTCCATGTGCCTGGGACCAAGATGCCAGGCCCCCCCAAAAATGCCATTTGTATTGTCACTTAAAATAGCAGGGGAAGCCGTAACTTTCATTGCACAACAAAATGCAGCTACGACTCCTCCCCCTCATTTCTGACTGGCAATTCATTGGATCAAAATCAAAAATGGCAGCCCTACAGAACAAAAATCAATGTTGGGCATCATTTAGTCACTGTGGGCATCTAATACCAGTCACTGTGGGCATCATTTATCAGTCATTGTGGGCATCATTTACTAGTCGCTGTGGGCATCTTTTACCAGTCACACCTCACTTCCGGACAAAGCATCACCCACTTTCAATTATAAAACCACACCCCTTATGGCGGCACGGCGAGGGGAGGGGTCATTATTTGGATTTTTTTTCAGGTGCAAAAAAGTCTACAGATGGCCCTGTGTGTGTATGGGTGGGGGTGGAGCTTAAAATGTCCTCTAAGTCTTGGGTTTTCACCACAGCATTTAGCAAAATGTTAAAGTACCATGTTCATGTTTTTAACCAATACCCACAATACCTTGTGTCAGTGGGGCGCTATCACCTTTAGCATCGGGCACTCTCTATTTTACATTTGGGTTAGAATCTTTAAAAAGCACACACACATCAGTATATCCACGCACACACAAGACTGTGTGCTTCGTAACAGGCCGTAGACCCACACAGATTTAATGGTACATCCTCGGGATTAACAACTAAATCTGCAAAGCAATTTAATTTTCAGTCCTTTAAAATCTCACATAAAATTGGAGGTTTGGCATTTACAAGTTGACAGATGAGTCTGACACTTTCACCGCCACCCGAGACTTACAGTGCAACTTATTTTTGTTTACGACCCTTATTACAGCAATCGCAAAGAGAAAATCCCAGTATGGCTCAAATCCCAACACCCAGGATCACATCCCCATGGTGTGTGATTAGATCTTGTTGTGTATCAAATAACCTGTTAGAAATACCATTCACAGGAAATGTCTATGTGTAGCCAGCAAATGTACGAGTTTCACTGGGGTTCTCAGCTGAATTCTTCTCCTTGAGCCTTTGTGTTTGATCACATCTGTGTAATTGGGGAATTATCGAGACCCTGGTCCCTTTATGTATTTAAATGTTGAAAGAAAAGAGCCATAATTCCAAGGAGAAAAATACTTTCTGTCTGGTACTGAACTGATGTGAATTAAAAGCCAGTCCAGTCATTATATTTTCACATAGTCCTGGGTCAGTAAACCATGTTTTAACTACTATTGTCCTGTACGTTATAAGGAGGATTCAATAAAAGTTCTTATCATTAAAAATGGTGCTAATTTTGCCCGAACCAATCAGATGTTAGCTTTAAAATGGTAAATAACATCTGATTGGCTGGGACAAAGATAGCACCATTTTTAACGATAAGATATTTTATTACATCTCCCTGTTTGTATTTAGACATTGCTGATTACAGGCCACTGCAAGGTTTTTCAACAGTCTTTAGATTGTAAGCTCTTCAGAACAGAGACCCTTATTGTATGTTATCTCTAGAGAGCTGCATACACAAATGGTGCTATTTTACATGAAATCCTACATAATCAGGTACAGCATTAAAAGAGCTAAAAGGCAATCTATGCTTTTTTACTGCACAATGATAATTCATGACTTATTGTAAAGCAAAATGGATGATCATGCATATTGATAAATATCAGATTAATCAATATATATTGATAAAGAAACAGATTTGGTCTTCAAATATAGGTTGTGTCAAAATATTAGTCTCATCATTTCAAAAGGTAAGACCACCCTCAAATGAAAAATTATTTCATATATAATCATCCCAAATTGCAATAGTTAGAAAGCTGAGAGGTACAAGACTATCCTAAAACGCTGCCAGAACTCCTGTTATTCCTCGTTCTTCTTCCAGGTTCTTCCTTTAGCAACTTTCATTCATGCATGTGACAGTTTACAGCCCATCCCCCTTGCTGCCTTCTCTGAGCATGTCCAAGCTTGTAATGAGCACGTAGAGGTCATTACAAGAACAGAGAGGAGACGAAAAGTTTTTGAGAAGCAGAGGGAAGAGGCATTGTGGAAAGGGTGGATTATATTTATCTGAAGTTTTGGCACCTTGAGTAATCAGAAAGTACAAAGAGGGTGTCAGAGGGGGAGCCAAGATGCAAGTCTTTAATTAAGTGACAAGTGGGAAACACATAGACAGTGACAGGGTCCACACAATGGGTCATATTTATAAAGACTCGATTGCGGTTCGTTCTTAAATGTACAATTGCGCCGGTATTTTTATACCCGCAATCTTACTTTTATGATGATCCGTAGTATTTGCGATACCCCAGGATTTTAAATATGCTTCAAGCAAGGGTGTACCTGCAGCCTCCTGTGAGATTGGAGGCCGGCCCCTGACCCCCTCCTCCCTCCACAATCTCTGCAGCGACCAGCTGTTTTTAAACAGCTGATCGCGCATATGAAAGAAACATTCCGGAACCGAACTTCCAAACTGGAACAGAACCGGGAGTTCGGGTCCGGTCTTTTAAACAGCTGACCGCACGTATGGGCTTGGGGCAGGCCCTTCTACCCAGGCCTATATCATTTAGATGTATACCATCCGGCCTCATCAGTGACCTATTGTCACCCTCCAACTGTCTGTGCCTAACCACCACTCCGCCCAAGGAGCACTCGAATCTGGAGTTTGGCGTGTTGATAACCATCCTTGCTCTCTCAATGACTGCTGGGTCCCTAGCCCCTTGCCAGACTACCCGGGGAATAATTTCCGACAATACAATTACCACCTCCTGAAAAAAAACCCGTATCCGGGACAGGTCTGCTTTCATCAGCGTCATCAGATCAGACAACCAGGCTTTGCACAAGTCATTTCCTGCAGCATGGATCACCAACACCAGGGGTCCCTGGTTCCCTTGGCTAATTCCCACTGCCTCCGGAAGCACCTGCCACCAGGACATCCCTCTGATGCCTTTCCACTCCAGTGATGCTGCTGTAAAACCAAGGTTCCTGCCTCCAAGCCGAACCTCTGCCCTCCGTGCTGCCCAGAACAGGTAGGAATGGCCGATTAACCAGACGGCCACCCTCTTAACATCTGAAACAAGAAACTTTAATCAATAGCCAGTTCAGGTCGCACATACCGAGCTGCACAGTTAGACCTCCACCTCCCCAGGCGTTTAACTGCCTGTTCGGAAAAAGGAAGATTATAGGCTTCCGTGGCTGCCCCAATCCTAAAGGAAATAAATGAGTTTATTTGGATAAATATGCTGCAATGACCCCTTCAGCACAGATTCAAATTGATAATGCGTGAGAGGAGTCCCATTTTCATGAGCTAAAAAGGAGGGAGAAGATGCCCGTCTAGAGGCATAACTTGCTATTGATGAGACAGGGCAGAATTCACCATTGATGGGTAGAATTGTCAACCATGCCTCTTCCGCAAAGACATCCGTCTTCGACCTCCGAATACACACCCTGACTTTGTTACTCATGACATGCACATCCTCAGACAAAAGACCAGAATGGGGGACCCCAAATTTTGCCATCAAAAACTGAAATGACTGTAGTAAGATTCACAATGATTCCACCCTTGAGGGCCAACAAAAAGAAAGTCATCAAGGTAATGAAGGACAAATCTAGAGCCCACTCTGGGAATGAGCTGAATGTTTCGAAAACAGCACAAGAAATAGCACAGCCCATAGGGAGACACATGTCAAATTAGAACAACCCGTCCAGGCTGCAGCCCAAAAGGTGTAAGCAGTCCCTATGGACAGGGAGGAGGCGAAAAGCGGATTTGATGTCTGATTTTGCCAACAACGCACCCACGCCGGCCTCCCTGAAGATGCCTCCTCCCGACTAATTCCATCGTTGACCGACCCACCTTTTGGGTGGGACAGGTGATGGATTAGTCTAAATTTTCCAGCCTCCTTTTACGGAACTATCCCCAAAGGTGACCCGGATATTAGGAAAAGGAGGTTCACTGAAAGGGCCCGCCACCTTACCTAGTCGCACTTCAGCCTGCAGCTTCTCCCTAGCTCTTTGAGGTGCTTCCCAAACTGACTTCATATTCTTTGAGAAAACAGGTGAGGGGGAAAACTAAAAGGGGATAAAGAACCCAATGCGTAAAACCAAGTCTTATGGTTCGCGCCGCCTCCTTCCTTGTGTATTTATCGAGCCAAAGCCCCATCACGGTTATGCTCACCAGAGTCCTCGGGCCTTCTATGGCTGGGTTTTTTAGAAGCGGCTTTACCCCTCCTATAACACTTGGCTGCGGAATGTCCCGAAATCAGCACGCTGCCCCAAACTTACATTGGCCCTCGTTGAAAAGCCAGCAAGGGTCAGATTTTTTGGCTGGGGAAGATAAGCCAAACCCTGATGTGTAGGGGATCCCTAAACTCCCCTGACCCACACTTGAGGCCCTTTGCGACATCATAATCCTTAACCATGAGTCGGTGGCCTTCGTGTTCCAGCCTACCTCTGGATGCACTGCCAACCTGCGCCTAAATTCTTCATCGTAGTGCCACCAGGCAGTACCTCCATATACTTTATACCCTGAAAATGAGGTCCAAATATACAAATAGCTCTGAGCATTTCTGCGGGAACTTTTGCCCTATAACCCCGTTAAAACACAGAACACCTACACCCAGTTGCCAAAAGTCTTAAGGTGGCCATACATCTAAGAGATATTACTTACCCGACCAAGCGCTCACACGATGTTCATCGATCATGCCAGAACCGCTTCTCCCGAGCGTATATTTGACCGACATGCGATCGCAAAATCCCATTCATTTTGCATTTGCATGTCTGTCGAATGTAAGATCAGGAGAAGCGGTTCAGGCAGGATCGAAGGAACATCGCGTGAGCCCTCGGTCGGGTAAGTAATATCTCATAGATGTATGGCCACCTTTAGCCACTTTTGGCTTTTTCTCCTTCCCCGCCTCTGGCCTAACAAATTCCTTATCCACCGTTACCATTTTGGGGTTAACTAATGACCATATATCAATATAGTCATTCCTCCAGATCTTCTCCTTAGTCTCGTCTGAAACGTGAACCCCCAGTGGACTCACCCCGCAAAAATAAGTCTCCTTTAGAGCCTCCACCCTGCTACCCGCCACCGCTGGTAGCGGCTCTTTCACTCCCCCTGTGGAAACGTTCCCTGTTGGGCCATGGGGCATAGCCACGAGCTTGCCGAGCAAGGATCGTATGGCCTTCGCCAGGCTATCCTGTTCCCCGGTACCCTCCACAGTCCCCCATGCATCTGCACAGGACAACTCACCACCGGGCTGCTGTGCTGTGCTCGCCTTGCGCCCTGGTCCGGAACCGTTCTCTCGGCCATTGACATCCTGCTCCCCCTGGTCAGCTCCCTGTCCCGCCGCCTGGAACCAGAGCGAGATCTGGCGCTGGTGGAGGTACTTTGTGTGGAAGGTGACCCTTTTCTGTGCCTTCGTGAGCCCTGGCGCCCTTTGTGTCTGCGGTCGTGGGTCCTGGACCGACTCCTTGACCTCCTGTGGCTTGACCTTTGCCTGCGCCTTTTGCGCATGTGGTGGTCGGACCGACTGGACCCGGACTCCGAGGAAAAATATCCGTGCCTCCTATTTCCCTAACTCGCATCTCCCTCACTGCGGTGCCCCCTGCCCAGGTCCCTGCTTTCAATACTGCACTCCTGGGAGGATGGTGATTGCCAGGGGCCCCTCCTTTCAGTCTCCCTCTCGTACTGGGCATCCCTAGCCCTGCTATTGGCTGATCCCGCTGCCTCTGCCGGGCGACCTCTACTCTCCCTCTGCAGACTGCCCCTTTGCGCCTCGAGCATGCCCCTTTCTAGGCTGAGTCCTAACCCCTGAAGTGGCGATAAGCCCTGGATCCCTGTCTGAGCCGAATTCTTCGCCGACTACCGGCTCTATGGGGGCCTCCAACCTATCCTCCTGTTCCGGTGTCGACCCTTGGTCCTGGGATGTCCCTTCCCCAGACCCCCCTTCTGTGTGGAAGAAGAGGAGGACTCTTCTTCTTGTGGTCTGGACCTAAAGATGGCGCTAATGGCCCCTATTAAACCCTTTCTCTTAGCCACAGGTCCCTTCTTGGCTGGGGCCTTTTCCCCCTTTTTCCTTTTTGGCTGGCCCCATTGGGCTGGGGCTCAGCCGATCTGGGGGGTGGGAGCTGCAGGTAGGCTTATTCCCAAGACGCCCAGCCGGGTAGTCTGGAGGGGTGGATCGTCCCCCCTGCGCCCCTGCAGGTGGATCCCCAGCTGCTATGAGGCCCTGCAGCCAACCCGCCCCTTCCCTGCTTATTCTTTCCCTAACCTGCTCTAATATGGGGTCACTCATGGTCCGAGATGCATCCACTTACCTATCTAACTGCCCCTGGTAGAAGAGAGAGAGTTCCTCTCTGGTCACCGGCGTTGTCAAAATGGCACCAGTGACCGTATGGCTCCGCCTTTTATAGCGAGTCACGCCGGCACCGCGTCTCGTGAGATCTTGACCTACAGCATACCCGGAAGCGGCTGCAACTCACGGCCACCGCCTGACTGCAGAAAGGGGATGCCCACTCCAGGTCAGTCGCCCCATCGGCTACTCACAGCGGGGCTCTCAGAGTTCCCCTGGCCTTGCCTGGCACAGCAGGGAACATTTAGTGGATGTACTGCTCTGACCTGAGGAAGAGGGTAGATCCCTCTAAAGCTTGTCTACTAAAATAAACTGTTAGTCCATGAAAAGTATCACAGTACTCTACTTTTTACTACATATATTGGACTAATACGGCAAAACAATCATTATTTTTAGTGGATGAAGCACAAACCTGTTAATCGTGATTTCGGTGGGGGTTGGGAGAGCTAAAAAAAAAAAAAGAAGCAGGAAACGTCTGTGAGGAAAGTGTCTGAGCCCTGTGAATGTGTCTAGACTTGTGGCCACTGCTTGGCTGGTTATGATACGGTGACCGGACATGTGGTCGTATTGAAAGGAAGGACAGTCTGTCCCCTCTGGCTTTCGGTTGCCCCTTTATGCTTCTCTACGCTGGCCTTACAGAAGCTTTTATTGTGATAGGACAGGAAACACATGAGGAAGTGTTATCTCACTCAATGGGATTTCATGCTCATGGAAGCAGCATACAATCTTCTCCGGAAATTTCATTCTCCAGGTTGCTACAGAGGAAATATCTCCCCAGTAAAGGACACTGAACTAATTATACAAACATTTAACTTTCGGACAAAATCCCAGTGAGTTACTCTGGGAAAATAGAAGCAGAGCAAAAATGAGTTATTGCTTTATTATTTGTGTTACCTACTTTATAGGGTGATATTACAAAAGGCAAGCTTTATATTGGTTCCAACCCAGAGATTCAGCAGTGTAAAATCAGGTCTTGGTGTCAGTCATGTAATCCACATAGTGGAGGGTTCCTGGGTTGGCCTGAATACCAGACAGTTAAAACACAAAATTATTGGAAAGGAGAATAAAAGTCTAATAGTAAATTCAGATGATTCAGAAATTAATATTTAATTTTTTTCATAAATAACAATCAATAAAAATATTTCAGGTTCATGGTTTTTATCAGGAGATCTCTTCATGTCATGTCTTAGATGGAAGGATAAAAGGAAATGAGTAATTAACCGAAAACTTGTATTGTCAACAGTTAGTAGGGAATGAATGACAGTGGAATGCAGGAACATAGAAGGAAATACGAGATTTTGTTCACTGCTACATACTGTGTATAAACGTAAACCAGGAAAATCTATTGTGCGGCTTTAAAAGCCCATTAGAAAGAACAAGGAGAAAGCTTGTGAACCCAGAGGATAATTTCTTGTACATAACTAATAAGATTACTTTATCCTTTTTCAGTAATACAGACATTAGTTAATATAGATTCAGATTGTACCTACTTGTAATTTATAAGCAGTGGTAGATTATGTAAGACACAGGCAACTGACCAACGTTCTTCAACGATCGTTCTTTCTTTTGTATTTCATTAAATATCGGCCGGTCTGTACCTAGCCTAAGTTGCCTAAAGTTCTCCTTTATCACATGGTTGTGCAGTATCTGGTCATACTCAGAGCATTAAGTAGAACACTGGCCCCAGATAATCTAAAAACGATAGCACGGGCCATTTGTAGAGATTGTCTTTATTGAAAGCCCAGGGTCAGTGCTTTTATGCTTAACACCACAGTGAACATACACGTGCTTGTGCGGTGGTCAAAACCATCCTCCCCGCACTATACCTTTGCCAGGAGGCTTCTGGGGACACTCCAATACTAAAATCCCTGGCCACCACGAGCTGCTACCAGGGAGTCTAAAGGACTGCTACCTGGGAGTCTCGAGGACTGCCACCAGAGAGTCTTGAGGACTGGTACCAGGGAGTCTCTAGGACTGCCACCAGAGAGCCTTGAGGACTGGTACCAGGGAGTCTCGAGGACTGCTACCAGGAAGTCTCAAGGACTGCTACCAGGGAGTTTCGAGGACTGCTACCAGGGAGTCTCAGGGACTGCTACCAGGAAGTTTCGAGGACTGCTACCAGGGAGTCTCAAGGACTGCTACCAGGGAGTCTTGAGGACTGCTACCAGGGAGTTTTTTTAGAAACATACAGTACAAACAACTAATTGGTCCTACACTGCAGAACTGCCAATAAAAAGACGTATAATACGATGGCCCCTTCTATCTATCTACTATCTATCTACTCTATCTATCTATCTATCTATCATCTATCTATCTACGATCTATCTATCTATCTATCTATTCTCAATCTCTTCAATATATATTATCTATCATCTATCTAATCTATTATCTATCTATCATGAATCTATCTATCCTATATGATCTCTATCCTACTCCTATCTATTTATCTATCTATCTACAATCTATCTATCTGTCTGTCTTCTGCCTGTCTGTCCCTGTCGGTCTGGTGTGTCTGTCCTGTCTGTCATCATCTATCTATCTATCTCAATCTCCTCAATATCATCTATCATCTATCTATCTAATCTCTCTATATCTCTATCAATATCTATCTACCTACATCTATCTGTCTGCCTATTTTGTCTGTCGGTGGGTCTGTCTTTCCTGTCTCTCATCTATCTATCTATCCATGTCATCACCATTATCTATCTACTATCTATCTATCTATCTATCTACTATCTCTCTTATCTGAATCTCTTATCAATATCTATCTATCTCTCTCTATCTATCTATCTATCTATCTATCTATCTCTACATCTATCGTCTGTCTGTCTTTGTCTGCCTGTCTGTCTTGTCTGTCGGTCGGTGGTCTGTCCTGTCTGGTCTATCATCTTCTATCTATCTTCTATCTATCTCACTATCTATTCTTACAATCTTCCTGTCCTGTCTTCGTCTGCCTGTCTGTCCTGTCGGTCGGTGGGTCCTGGCTGTCTGTCTAATCATCTATCTATCTATCTATCATCTAGCTACGTTATCTCTCTATCTCAATCTCGTCTCATATCTTTCTATCATCTATCTTCTATCTATGTATAAGTCGCTATCCATATCTCATCTATCTATCTATCTATCTATCTATCTATCTATCTATCTATATCTTCTATCTATCTATCTGATATCAATCTCTATCAATATCTATCTATCTATCTATCTAATCTATCTTCTATCTATCTATAATCCATCTCTATCAATATCTTCTTTCTTCTAGCTATCTTCTACATCTATCTGTCTGTCTCTTTCTCCTGTACGTCTGTCTTCGTGGGTCCTTGTCTGTCTTCTATCATCTATCTATCTATCTATCCATTCTCCATCCATTATCTCTCTATCTATCTATCTATCTATCTATCTATCTATCTATCGCTATCTACAATCATCTTTCTATCTATCTATCTATCTATCTATCTAATCAGCTATCTATCTACTATCTATCTATCTATCTATCTATCTACTATCTATCAATCTCTTCTATCTCTCTATCTATCTATCTATCTATCTATCTATCTATCTCATCTATCTATCTCTCTTCTATCATCTATCTATCCATCAACTTATTTCTATCTATATTTCCCTTTCTATCTTTTTTTAGAAACATACAGTACAACAAACTGAATTGGCCTACATGCAGAAACTGCCATTAAAAGAGTATCAAAGCGATGCCCCAACTCGCCCGGATTCCTTCGGGTTTTGAAATACAAAATTTAACTGTGAAAATGTCCAAAGCGTTGAAAGCTTGTGCCAAAAAATCCTTTTCAGTTTCATAACAACATGTTTTATAACCGCCACATTTCACCTGGTAATTTCATCACAAGAGTACGTATCCTCTATGGATTAACTGCTTTATGAAGCAATCTAATCCGATTGGCTTTGGGATGTTAAAAGTGCGCCAGTTGCCCAATGGTGTACCTACCCGGCATTCAGGCCGTTTATAGGATTATGTCCTTCGCCCCGAACCCCCCCATCCATTTACAACAAAAATTTGAAACAAACACAATTTTACATCCACAAACAACAACGACAGACGGGCAATATAATGGCAATCAATGTGCACTAATCAGCCATCATTGGGGAGTCTGGTATGGGGGGGACTGATCAATTGGTGCACCGTGGCCATTTTGACAGCTGCAAAGAAGAACAGCAATCTCCCGCTCCTCTGCCACGTCCTCGACCGTATTCTATTGGGCGCAGTGTACTAGTTTGTCAGACGTGTCAGAGACAATAACTACACGGTGAGACGCGAGAGACTGAGCCATATTCAAAAAAATCAAAAAAATTTTGGCGCCCCGATACCGCCTTTTATCAGTGTTTTGTACACAGAGCCGTCAATGTACATACCGCGTTTTCTATTTACCCACATTTGTTTATTAATCGTCACGGAGATTACGTTTGTTGATCGGTAATTTACATTTGTTATCATAAATTTACTATAAGGGGTTGAAACTTAACAACCATCGCTAAAACCGACGTCGGAAAGTAAGATCGTTAAACTGATGGTTAAGAAAGGCAACGGTCATCGCTTATTTTCATTCCCTTTATTCCCGGCCCTGAACATTTTATTGAAGAACGGGAAGTAGACCACGCTCCTTTACCTCCTGTTCTTCAATAACACTGATGTAAAATAGTGTTTTTTCCCATTGGGAACTTTAAAGGAACCCAGCTGGCCCCCCATAGCGACACCTGTGCGGTTCCACAGGTACATACACAACTTCCGACCCTGCCTGCATTGTTTTACTGATTTTGCAGTCAAACAAAATAAGACCATCCAACATCTACCAGTTTGCACACACCTGTTAATGGTTTCTCTCCTCCCCACCTTGGGGAAGGTTCAGTCTCTAAACCCGTGTTTCTCTGCAATCACTCCCTCCTAACACCCTGAAAGCCGTAGGAAGTCAGTTTGTAACGGGTTGGTTCTCCAATCTGAATTTCCGTCTTTCTCCTATTGAACTGAGTGAATTCATCATTCCGCTGGCCCAGGAACCTAACATGGGGCACAGAGCTTGCAATTTTTCAGGGTTGGTTTTCTATGTATTAATACTGATAACATTTCTGGGAAGGCAACACACACACCTTTATGGAGGTGTCAATCACATGACTACATGATCCCCATAACCATGACATCCTCATTATAACTTGATACATAGAAAGATGCCTTGAAAAAGACATAATGTCAATCTAGTTCAATCGAAAGTCACTTGATTAACAAGAACTTTAGTGTATTAAAACGGTAACTTTGAATCTTCTTTTGAAGAGAGTTGTCCTGTGTAATCCAAGTTCTTAGTGACTATCAATTTACGGAGCCGTGTTCACACGCAAACAGTCTTACATTAGAGATAAAATGAAACTTTCCAACGGAATGAATTCATATTTTCCAAAAATCCAATTCAAACCCAATTGAAGTGGCATTCAAGAACTAAACTTGACGTCTAGTTGATCTAGCTGAATACAACAGATATCCTATGACCTGGATGGAATGAATATTACAGATCTACCATGACCTGGATGAATTACTATTACCGATGATACCATGACCTGGATGAATCATAATACAGATATAACCCAGACCTGATGAATGAATTAATACAGATAATAACCATGACCTGGTGAATGACTATTACAGATATACCATGAAACCCTGGTGAATACTATTACAAGAATATACCATGACCTGGATAATGACTATTACAGATATACAATGACCTGGATGAATTAATATTACAGATATACCATGACTATTGAATTAATATTACAGATATAGACATGACATGATGATTACTATTAACAATATACCATGACCTGGATGAATTAACTATTACAGTAGACCCATGACCTGGATGAATGAAATATTACAGATATACCAGCCCTGTAAGAATGAATATTACAGATGATAACCATGACCCTAGATGAATGAATAATTCCAGATATACCTGACCTGGATTATGAATATACAGATATACCAATGAACCTGAAATGAATGAATAGTACAGATACCCATGAACCCTGGATGGATGAATTTAAAGAATATACCATGACCCTGGAATGGAATGACTATTACAGATATACCATGGACCTGGATTAATGAATATTACGATCTACCATGACCTGGATGAATGGAATATTACAAGATATACCATACCTGGATGAATGATATTACCGATATACCATGACCTGGGATGGATTGAATTATTCAGATATATCATGACGCTGGATGCATGAATGATTTACAGATATTAACCATGACCTGGAATGAATGAATATTAACAGATATACCCTGACCTGGATGGATGAATATTACAGATTATACCATGACTTGGAAGAATGAATATTACAGATATACCATGACCTGGATGAATGAATATTACAGATATACCATGACCTAGATGATGATATTACAGATATCCATGACCTGGAGAAATGAATATTACAGATATACCCTGAACCTGGATGAATGGATATTAACAAGATATACCATGACCCTGGATGAAATGGAATTAACAGATATACCATTACCTGCCTGAATGGAACCTTCAACAATTCTTATTTTATTGACTTTCTGAACATGATTTTCAGCAATTTTCTTGACTTTCAACAAATTTTCAACGACGATTTGCGATCTGTTCCGGCTTTCTAAATTCTAAATATTCAAGCTGGATATGCGAAATTTTTGGAAAACGCAGTTTTCAGAATCCAAACCAAGTTGGTATTGAAGCTGACATCACTAATTTACATACAGGTCACCCATGAATTAATAGTTTCATATGACCGCACCATGTACCCACCGTCTTCTTAGAGGTTATCAACATTTCTGAAGGTCACCATTGAAAGACGCTTCATGCTTTGTTTTATTTCCCCTAACAACAACCGGGATCTGTTCAGAAATGATTACAATAACGTTTGTGGGTAAGCCGACTCATTGGGTCATTTGCAAAGGTCTCATCCGGTGAATTTGGCCCGTTAGATGCGAAGAATAAATGTGGTTTTCCTGAGGGGTTTCGATGTTTAATTTCCTTCAAGGACTTCATTCACTGTGAGACGTAAACCCTTTTCCCTTTAAGTCTTTGAGCGGTTAAGGGCTAAGCCCGCTTCTCCTGGTAAGAAACCCAATGTTATTTGGGAACCACAGACATACCACATTCATAACCCAATAGTATAACCACTGATTTCATGATGTTGCTATGGTATTTCCTCTTCCCATCCACCGTCAGTCCTGCAGTCTGCGCCCCTCTATTATATAACTAGACTTCTCTTGATGTGGCTTTCCAGTGAATAACAATCACATCCATTTTTTCAGAAAAAGAAAACACGGGAGATTGTTGGTTTTGCGAAGATCGACGAAGTACACATCAAGATATGTACAGGATCAGTAATAGAAATCTGATTGGACCATGAGGTTATACAGATAACAGGAGAGCGAACAGAATAGTGGACACTTGTTAAGGTTGGAGGTCCTGAAGAACTTAAATCTTTATTTTTTATATATCCGAGGCTACATGCTGAACAAAGATGCTGGAAAATTCCCATTCCTGGATTTTACTAATTGTCAATTGTCAAAGTCCCAGTCCTTACTGCTGTGCTGGGTTTCACGTCCTGTTTTCTGAGACACCTGTTCAGGACATGTCTACGAGAATAAGATGACAACCCGAGGAAACAACCATCAAGACTTGTATAGACCACCAAAAAACATTATTTAGTCTGTATATCCTTTAAATATGGAAATTAGATTAGAGGTATTATTGTAATGAATTATGTTTCCCTCAGAAATTGTGCATATACTTCTTGTTGCCATATCATTTTTGACACGGCCAGAGATCCACCAACAAATCCTAACCACACAAATACTCCTTACTTCTTATACTCCTGTGTACTCCTTATACTCCTTATACTTATAACACTCACTGATACTCCTTATACTTTGTACTCCTGTATACTCCGTTGTCTTATACAACCTGTTATGCTCCTTACTCATTCACAACCCTAATTGGGAAGTGGCAGGAGGATCTTCTTTACCCAATATATCTCACTTGCTAGATCACCCCGTTAATTCCTGATGAGTCTGATGATTCCTGCTTGCTCATATTTTCAGTTCCTCTTGGCCATTAAAAAATAACTAAACTATAGAGGTGAAGAAACGTCTGTGTTAACGGGCAAACTCGCACCCTCTTACTACCCTTTACCCACGTTAATGACCAAACCCATCTTTTACTTTTCCCAAAGGAGGTTGTTTTTCTGAAATTACATCCGTAGTGTAGGTCTCCTCTGGTGCTTCTACATGCATTATACATGCCGCTCAGTAGCAGAGGAGGAGCCTCTGTAATGGCCTCAGCTATGCTGTGGATGTCAGTGTCATAGCTTGACTGACGGTGAATACCCTGAAGCTGGCAATGGAGAGAACTGCAGTGAGGATTGGATTTGTAATAAGTTTAGAACATGTTTGGTAACCAGTAAATCTAAAATGGGATTTGGTGTTTGTGTTTGGGGGGGGGGTCCTTAACAAAGTTTAGTTTAAGACAGTAAAGTTGGTGCCCTTTTAAACAAGAACGGGTTTAACACATGTTTTAATATTATATCCCTGTTCTTTTTCAATGTAAGTTGCCAATGTAATCCCGACCACCCCCCCTTATCGGACATTCCAAATGACTTGCTCATCCCAATATAAAAAAATCTACATTTTCAATCTTTCTCTAAAAGATTACCAATATTTACTTCAACCTCGGTTTTCTAGATTGGCAAAGACTCCTCACGCTGCCTAATTTGATTTTAAAGTCACTGTGGTTCTGCACTTTGCAGACTCCAATTGATTTTGATTATCCAGCATGTTTAAACCAGCATTTTTACAGGGGAATGTGCTGTTTAATATTTAGAGATTTTTTTCTCGGTGCTCCTGGTGTGTGACTCTTAATCTGGCACAAATTGCTGAAGCCTGTGATTGGCTGAACAGTATTAAAGACACTTTAGATATCACAAGATCAGTAGCTAATTAGAGGATACAAGGCCCTGGGACCACGCTAAGGCCCAGTCAACTTGATGTGTCAGCTCACTGAGAATTTTTCATAATTTTTTTTTTTTTGTTAATGAGTTGCAGTTCTCAGCCAAACCCCCTTATCTAAAAGGCACAAGTTTTTTCTCTGGCTTGCCGGTAACAACGCCCAACAATGCATTGATTTCATGATGTATTAATTTTTGTTGGAGACTAACTACATTGGATTTTCTTTTTCTTCCTTGAACTACCCAGCTCTCCTCGCTCCTCGCACCCCACGCCTTTTTCAATCTTCCAAGGTGCTGCTTGCCTCCACTGCTCAACCAGAAGCAGTACTAACTTTAACAATCCAAATAGTACCATGTAGGCTCACCTCAAAAAGATATAATTTGTGTTTTTTATTAGTGATATAGCGGTGGCCCAACTTCGGGGCTGTTCCCCTTCCTCAGGTGCTAAAACAACATACCATGTGATTTCTTAAATACACACATGGTTCGCCTCCCATAAGGCAGGGCTCAATCATTAACACATCATGGGTTACATTTCCAAAAATTGCTCTAGTTTCCAACCAACACTCTATAAAATTCTTCTTCTTAAAATCGACATATTAGTGAAAACATAGTATTTAAAGTACATATAGATAAAATCCTTTAAAAACATATGCATCATATTAGAATATTAACTATTATTAAATACTAAAAACACTAAGTATTTATATATAGAATAATCCCTCTACAACCATCTTTATCTTTAAGGTCTTAGGAGGTAAAGAATACATTTAGGGCTTGTGTGTGCTTCCTTCTGCTTATTTTAATCACAGTGCATTGCCAATGACGGGTGATAGTCCCCCCCTGTTCAAAAGTGCTTGTGCTGAAATTACCTATTGTTCAAAGTGTTAACATTTGTTAAAATACAGTGTACAATTCAAAACCTATATTAAAATATACCATAGGACCTTTCCTTTGTCCGTTCATAGCTATTGATTTTTATTTCCTCATCGTAATAGATATCCTATATGAAAGGAGCCTATATTTTTTCCTGTGACCCTTTTCTTTTTCTGATATCTTCGGTATTCTTATCTGCCTGACCGACCTGTCAAACAAAATCCCTGGGAAGTAAATGCAATTTGATCAAAAAAATTGATCTAGGTTTTACTATGTTTTATATGGCATAATCTTACGGAAACATCTCCAATTCATTTCTTCTTCAGTTCCGCTTTGGATGTAAGGGTTTGAGGTGGTGTATCCAGTATACCTCCTCTCTGTCAGTAGGTTTTTTCGCATAATCTTCCACCTCTATGTGGTTTTTTTTCCCACCACCTCCAACACCATCCAATCTTACTTGTGCTGCTTATGTCCCTTTTCTTTGAAATTTTTTTGGCAACAGAGATGACCGTTCGATGGGTTTTTTGCCAAATTAAAACATCTAGTGATGTCTCTTTTTGTGTTCTCCTATGGCGGTTCTAACTTGTCTTTTTTTTGTTTTTCCCCACATACGCGAGGCCCACACCGGGCATTTTCCGCAACGTAGATAACCCCCACACAATGTAACACTTTGATACAATAGGGTCTAAATTTAACACAAGCGACTCTTTTTATAACACACTGGGGGCTATCACAGTTTCAACTTTGGCAAATACGGGCGACTTTGAGTTAATCAAATAACGCAAAGGAGACACACCAACGCCCTAACTGTTATCGTACCTCCTAAGACCTCCTATAGATAAGGGTTGTAGAGTGCATTATTCTTTAATATATAATCTTGATAAGTTAGTTTTATAGTATATTATATCAGTTAATATGTTAATATGTGTCTAGAGTACACTGGATTTTATACTATATGTCCTTAAATAAATAAGTTTTCACTAATAGTGAAAATACGATTGTTAAAGAAGATTTTATATAGAGTGTTGGTGTACACTAAGAGCAATTTTTGAATATAACATTGTATGTATTAATTGATTGAGCCCTGCCTATTAGTGGAGGGCACTGTGTTATTTAAGGAACTATAACCAGTGGTATGTTGTGTTTGTGACACTCGATAGGACAGGGGAGAAGCCCCGAAACGTTGTGCACCGCTAGTAGAAACGAAAGATCACTATAAACACATTATAATCTTGTTTGAGTGGCGCCTACCCTGGTCTTACAATTGGATTTTCTTGACAGATGAACGGAAGACCGCCATCGTTTTACAACAATTTCATAAGATCTATTGACATCAAACACAACAGGGTTTGAGCAAGATTTTGTTCATCACACCACCCGCAACGAATGCATGGGAAACTGGAGAGAGAGACGTCATCACTGCTTTGATAACTTTGAAGACTAGATGCCGTTGTGGGATTTATCATTTAAGTTAAAATATAGTATTAGTAGGAATTTTGCTTGGAGGGTGAAGGCAAAAAAGTGAATCTTAACTGAATTTAAATTATACTACTTGAGTTCTCCTTGATATCTATATAATTATAATTCTACATTCATTTTTTTTAAAAAGTGGTCCCGAGTTTTAGTTATAACTAAAGGGGTAAACATGTAAGAAAGGAACCCGATCTCTGCCAAATTTTTAAAAAATAATATTCAAGACAAATGAAAGGTCCTCTATAATTACCTACTTCCTACCCTTTGTTCTATATCCTTAAAATCCTCCTTAAGGGCTAAGGGCCACACGAGCATTTTTATTCTTGCTAGTGTTGGCCAATTGATCTGGTTACACTATAGGTGCGCTGCCTTGCATCTCACCTTTGCAAAGAAGAGTGCAATCACATTTTTTTGCAAATTGCATGCACTCCATTTTTTGCAAACATGCAACGTGATTGCATGGCAATGGGATACGGTAAACGTTGGGGAAACACGCATGTGCATCACCAATTTCCTCACATGTTACCGCCCGGTGGTATTGTGGCCACTCGTATAATGCAGAAAAGGCCACCTACCCTCATTTTTGCTGCATTTAGCAATCATTTGTGCTTTGCAATCTGAATGACATTTTATTTAGAATGTAAACACAGGACGTAAGCTCCACTGGGCGGGCTGCAATCCGATGGGGATCAACCATATTTGGCCATTTTTTTCAAAATGACACTAAATGCAAATCTATAGAAGCCGCATAAAAAGCAACCACAATTGGACAAAATTAATATGATGTGAGATTTACTTTTAACCCCCCTAATCCATGCGAACACAAGCACAAACAGATGTAAAGTGGATACAAGTAGACACAAGCGGTTGTCACAAGCACACAGAAACGTACGCACTTTTTTTGTGCGTTGTAGGGTGGCCTCAGCAAGTAAAGACTGAAACTTTGTTGCAGCTGGGCACACGCCATACAATATCTCATCCGACTGACCGACATAACTCGTGTATCAGTAGGTCAAAAACGAAAATATTGTTTGGTTGGGTGCCAATGACCGGTCCCGCCGGACAGACGAACGGCAATCAGGTATACAGTGGCGTAATAGGAATCACTGGGCCCCCTGCAATATAGTGTGGGCCCCTATCCATGCTTGCGACCGCTGTTGTTTTCTGGGAGGGTCTATATCTGGTATAGGAAAAACAGAAGATGGTTTTTCTTCGGTTGCTCCCCCAACTCCCATGGTAGTTGCGCCCCCTGTGAGGATGCTGGTAAATCAAGCTGATCGGTCCTGGAAACTCTCGCTATTGTCGAACGGTCGGCCAACAAATGTCTCCTGTGTGTCCCAGCATGCAATATAATGTGTTTTTTAATATGTATTCGCTCCGTTGCGGACTATTTTACAGATCACATTGCAAATAAAGAGTACGCTCCACGATTTCCACAAGCGTTTCCATCCGGCGTGCCTCAGACTAAAGGAGGATTTCTTTTATTTCCTGTGATATTATAATATTATAGTGTTTAGTATTCTTTGTTTCCAGTCTATATAATACTAAGGGCAGAATAATGAACATTTTTCTAATTTACACCCACTAAGCCTCATTCTAGTGGGGGCACTTAACACTACAAGAAAAAACAAGTCATTGATACAGGAAAATAATGATTGGTCCATCTAGTCTGCCAATTATGATGGAAAGAAAAGATAAGGATTTACATGGGGACAGTTGGTCTTTTTTTTATTGTTTGTTTTCTGTATAACTAACAGGCATCCTGTGGCTGCTATTGGGATTCAGCCAAACGAGCAATTACCAGCAAATAGAAATGAAATGGGTTATTGGGGAAGGGATCAGCTCTTTAATAGCCCTCAGCCTTTTCTTCTCTTAGAGAGTCAACCTATGCCAGCTGTTTCGTATTAACCGTCCATCAGCTCTGCAGAAGGGCCAGTTACAGCTATGAACTCCCATCTATCTCCAACACAGACAGGGCTGCACACAGGGTCTCTAATAATTCCACTGTCCATCGCAAATGGAAATGTGATCGTTTCATAGTGTATCTCGGGGAGGCTAATTAACCCAATTAGTCCAAAGCTCTATAACCAATTCCTACAGATTTCAATCAACGCTTCCTTCAAATTACTCATCCTGATATTCTTGTCAGCGAATATTGGACGTCTTTCTTTTCACATCAATGACGAGACACCAGGGGACGTTCATCCCTCCCAGCTTTCCCTCTGAGAATTTTTCTTTCTCAGCTTAAGTTAAACAGACTGAGGAGGATTTTTGCTCATCTGTGCTGTAAACGGGAAAGAATCACTAAATTTCCAGAGAGAATGGATGGGATTGTATGTAAAACTACCGGTTATAGGATAACTCTTTTCTAAAACACAAATTTCCCCCTGACTATGACAGCCCAGAAATAGCTAAATAAAAATGTGTAATTTACTGTCTCATGATATTATCATTGGAGTTACCGCCCCCGTTCCTCTAGGTCTGTGATATTCAGACATGCTCAGTGTGATTCCCCTATGGAGATAGAGAGGACAATTCTCCAATCGACTACATTGTATCTCCTGTGCTAAAGGGAGAGGAAGTAAAACTGAAATCGCAAGTAATTCTGTAGCGTATGTTGTTTTTTTTTTGTTTTTTTTTTTTATTCCGATTGGTCTATTTTTTAATTAGGAATTACTTGGCCAAGACAGTGACACATTATTTGAATCTGCAGTTTACAGCCAATTATGAGCGCGCATTTGTGTTTAATTGCTGCAGACCCCCTTAAAGGGAAGTTCAATGCACATACAAATACTTTTAAGAAAAAAAGCAGTATTTTTCATTCTAATTACATTAAACTGCCCATTGAGTATTTGTCTTGGTATAAATAAATGCTTCCGAATTACTGACATCACTGTTTGCAGGACCCCTAAAATGGTCTGGGCCTTGACATAGTGCCTGGATTGGTTTCAGTTGCCCAGTCAAGATCTGACATTATTTAATATAAGTAAGTTCTTATCATTAGAATAGTGCTAATTTTGATCCAACCGATCAGATGTTAAAGGGCATGTCCACCCTTTTTGATATATTTTATATATCTAGTTCTCCTCCCTCCCCCCCGCCCCCACCCGCTATATGTCCTTTTTACAAACTCCTCCGTCATTACTTACCTTACCAATTTCCTCCAGCGTTTCTGTCCCGGCCCTCTGCTTGCATGAACTGAGAGGCAGCCAATCAATCACACACGTGGGCTACTTGCAGTGGCGTACCCAGAGGAGAGATGGTAAGAGTAGTGAGTTCTGGGGAGTTTCTGTAAAAAGGAATATAGCGGTTGGGGCTGGGGGAAGGAGCCCTAATATATCAAAGGGGATTTACACTAGGGGAGGGAGAAGAAGAAAACGTGTGGAGAGGGAAGGAGAACAAACGGGTGGGAGAGGGAGAGAAGAGGAACGGGGGGGGGGGGGGGGGGCTGCAGAGCGCATGGCAAAATTCTCCCGGAGGAGACACAGGAGGCAGAGTCCACAAAAAACTGTCTCCTGGTGGCCAGTTTTCCTGGACTTGGGGGACTAGCAGGGCAGCCTTTGGAGCAGGGATGTAAGGTAGGATTTTATTATACTACAGAGTGGGGCCATTAGTGGTTAAATTATGTTTGGGGGTGGACATGCCCTTTAACTTTGAAATGGAAAGCTACATTGATTGGTTGGGGCAAAATTAGCACCATTTTTAAACGATAAGAACTTTTATTGAACTCCCTATAAGAATAAAAATGAATGATTTTTTCTACTGAATCTTTCTCTTTAAAAAACTCTACAAAGATTTTCAGTTCAGAAGAGTTTAGATATTGTTGTGTTAAATGGGGAAAAGGGCGGACCTGGTGGTGGTTTCCTCGCCCAGCCGTGAATAATAATCTGATAGGATTGTGTGATAGGTTCCTCGTAAGCACTTTGACATGGGGCACTTATGTAAAAAATGAATGAATACGTACAATACAGATAATGCCAGATAACAGAAATCTAGATCCTCCCTCCTGAATGACATTCATTAGCAAAGATTGAAAAGGCAAGTCGCGTATATGCATCCTAGTGGATGGTTGGTGGGAGACTATTGAATTACTTGCGCAAGCCAGCTGCCAGGGTGTCTTTTGCATACAGGTTGCAATGATGAGTAAAAAAGTGCGCTAACGCTAGTTGAATCAGTATTGCGACTTGAACTCCATAAAACAGCACACCCGACTACCCATAATCCTCCCCATTATCTCTGCAGGAAGAGGCTTTAAAGGCTATGTCCACCCTAAAAATTTTTTTTCATATAAGGTCCCCCTGGGCTCCAGCCCAACCCGCTATAATTTTTTTTTTAGAAGCCCCCAAACTCTACTTACCTCCCCCTCGATCCTCCGCCGCGCTCCCCGCCCTCTGCTTGCAAGGAAATGCAAGCAGAGGGGCGGACCGCAGCCGCGTCTGTGATTGGCTGAGCGGCAGCCAATCACAGACGCGGCTGCCGGCAGTCTCACTTCGCGGAGGAAAGAGGAGAGGTAAGTAGAGTTTTGGGGAGCTTCTAAAAAAAAAAAATATGCGGTTGGGGCTGGGAGACATGGGGGAATCAGTACTGAAGGGGTTTTATGCTGGGGGAGGGATAGTAGAACGGGAGGGAGGGTGAGGGAGGAGAGGAGGGGGAGGGAGGGGGGAGAAGGGCTGCAGTACCAGGGCAAAAATTACCTGAGGCCAGCTAGCAGGCAGTGTCCTATATGGACGCTGCTAGCTCCTGGTAGTCATTTTTTGGGACTTTGGGGGACTACAGGAGACCCTATGGAGCTGGGATGTGAGGTAAGGATTAAACTACACTACATGGTGGGGCCAGTATTGGGATTATAGTTTTGGGGGTGGACTGCCCTTTAAGCTGCCTCCCGAACAATTGTTTAACTGTAGATGGATAAAGCGATTGTTGTACCACTTGCAATATGGATTTTGTGCCCCTTTCAGCTACTCTCTGATTGTATAACGATTAATAAAAAAGACCAAAATTTATTGTGTTGATAAGCGAATGGGAACCCATTAGAAACCAGGGTATGTAACGCTTTGTTCTACTTTAAGGCTCGGCCACACTAGCGTGTTTTAACGTGCATTCTAATCTCGTTAAAACACTGCTGTAGTGTTGGCCAATCGGTCTGAACAACTAGGTGCACTGCGTACCAATCTGCCTTTCGGAGCACATGCATTTTGTTACGGATCTCTGCATCACTCCGGTTGTGACAACATTGTGTGGATCGCAGTGCAAGCGGACAGAACCTGCGGGAAGTGCACTTTGCACGTTTCTTTTGTCATTGTGTAGCCTCACTATAAATAACACTTTACAGGAGAGCAATATTATTGGTTTCTTGATTTTTCTTTATGATAAGGCTAGGGCCATTATTGTAGTTTTGATTACAATCCCATCATCCTCTAGAGAGCCTCTTCTATCTCATTGGTATTTCCTCGCTGCATGCTATTTTCCGATATTTGCCTCTGTTCCCCTTCCTACTAACCCCTACCCATTCTGCAATGCATAAAGAATGGACACCTCCCCCATAGCCTATTCAGGACTCGCATACAGTACATCAGATATTTAAAAAGCTAATTATTAAACATGAAGAAATGGATATTGAAGGCTGATGTGTCGGGCGAAGCTGAGCCAAGATCTTACCAACCACATTTCATATTACATCTAATCAATGGGATATTTCATTGTTACGAATGGCTGGGAGTTACAGGCCTCGTTACCAGCCAGAGTGGAGCTATAATGAAGTGCGTTCTTTTCATTGTAAAGCTTAATGTTTTTTGTCTCTGTATTGGGAAGATTCATAGCAATGTTCCTGTTTCGTTTAACCAGCAGGTAAAATGCAAGGAATGGCCATAAATTACTAAACAGCATTCCTGTAAATGTATCCAGACTCAAGATAGTTGTGTTCCATTCTGAATACGTGTTGTATGAGCCCCAGGGCTACCAGCGGGGAAAGTGGGGATCATAGCTGAGGGGGCTCAGTAATCACCCCCACCAAATGGTAAGAGAGCAGTGTGGTTCCAACCCCTATAAACTGATTCTTCGGGCACTCCTATTTATGGCACCCTTTAATAGGATGCAGATCTGCTGACTGGAGGACAATCTTATACATGAATTGCAGGGCTTCTTATTACATACACCTGCATTAATGCTGGCTTAGCATAGGATGGCTATACACACAGGCATGTTCAAGCAAGTATTACAGTTAAAGAGCATGTCCACCCCTAAAAGCTAAAATTTAACCACTCACTGCCACTCTGTGTGAATCCTTACCTACATCCCAGCAATTCATGGTTCTCCTGTAAAGTCCCCCCAAAGTTAAAAAAAAACTGACCACCAGGAGCCTGGCCACCAGTGAAATGTTGTCATCAGCCTCTCAGCTTCCTCTCAGAGGTTTTTGCTTGCTCAAAGCCCACCCAACTCAGAGCAGCCTTCACTCCCCCCCCCCTCCCTCTCCCCCTCTCCCACATGTTTCCTCTCCATCCCCCAAGTGTAAATCCCCTTGTACATATATTAGGGATGATTCGTCCCCAGCCCCCAACCGCAATAAAATATTTAGAAAGTCCCCCAATCTTTACTTTACCTTCCCTCTCTCCTTGGCATTCTAAACTGCGGCAGCCGTGTCTGTATTGCTGCCTCTCAGCCAATCATAGACGTGGCTGCCAGTCGGCCCTCTGCTTCAGTTCTGTGCAACCAGAAGGCCGGCATGGGCGGCGGAGAGAGAGGACGATAAGTAACAACCATGGTGGGGCAACTTCTTACAAATCTATATGCGGTGGGCTGGGGGAATAGACCTACAACATATAAAACTTTTTTAAAGGGGTGGACATGCCCTTTAAAGGCAGAACTATAACACGCATTTTTTCCAAAAACAGTAAAAATACAAAATGCACCTAGCAGGGGAGGTAGGATTGGTACTTGTTCTACCCCTATTATTATATTGTAATGGCAGAGTGGCAGCAGGAGAATACTTCTTCTGCCAGGCTTCCTGTGTGCTCAGCACTATCTTTAAAGAAGAACTATAGTGTGTAAACTATAGTGTTGATATTAAGTTTGCCGTGTCCGCCGCAAGGGGTGTGGTTTTATAATGAAGTGGGTTGATGCTTGTTTCTGTCAGGAAGTGGAGTGTTGCTTGACCAGAAGTGGGAGGGGCTTGTGAATAATAGCCCAATGACGGAAATAGGCCCACAATGACTGGTATCCTACAGATGCCCACAGTGACTGGTAAAGGACGCCAACATTGAGTATTGTTATCGACGCAGTGCTAACAAACATTGATTTTGATCAAATGAATTGCCATTCAAGAAGGGAGGGGGAGGAGTCCTAGCTGCATTCTGTTGTGCATGGCTCGCCTGCTATTTAAAGTGCTACCGCTGACTCATCTCGAAATTGTTTGTTTACAGACACATCGCTTTCTTGATGGGGCAGTTCCTTTGCGCCACCTCCATGGCACGGGCCCCAGGCCATGTAAAAATCATGTGCCCCAGGCACATGATGCCAGAAAAAAAAATGCCTCTCTACAAGGTGCTTCTCTGTAATGTGCTTCACCATGCCTTATTAGGGAGGCGGCCCAGGACTGGTTATTCCTACCTCCCAAAAAAAAATGTCAGTCTTCCTCCTGGCTTCAGTATGTGCTGTAGCTTCACAACACAACAATATTGGGAGGTAGAAATAATGAATCCTACCTTCCTGCCCAGGTACTTTTCATTTTTAAAAGATAACTTTTACAGTATAGTTGTCCTTTAACTGGGGAAACCAGGGGTAAATGAAAACATTTTGGGCCTAACTTGGGTACTTTAAATCTTGGGTACTTTAAATAGTAGGGGGTGATAAGAAAGGTATAGCCACTTTAACTCTACATTAATAAGCAGTCATGAAAACCACTAACATTATAATGGTCAAAACTGCCAGTACGAAGCAATATAATATAGATGCTAAGTGCTGGGTGTATAAGAACAATAATATACAATACTCTTAAGCAGATCATAGACTATAATATTTGGCTCCAATGCAAATCAACATAACACACATAATAATAAAAAACCGGTGGGTTCAAGTATATCCATGAAATACTTATTAGACCATAACAGTAAAAAAGTATCCCTGCATGTTAAACTAACAAGTGATCTGTATATCTCCAGTTAATATTATATATTGATAGAAATTTATCCTGTGTGAGCACAGAAATTAATTAATCATTAAAAAAAAAAAAAACTTTACTGCCCGCAGGAAAAATAGACAATAAATCCCAATGATAAATATTAATAAATGAACAGCTCAGATAAAAATTTATGAATGAATCAGTTGGAAAATTAAATAATTAAACAAAAAAGATCCAACAACCCGCCATGCCAGACACTTATCCACCACTAATGCCATGGAGCAGGAGGCAATGCCGTGCTATGTTGCGATAATATTCACTTACAACAAGATTCATTGGTTGATGTTTATGTTGACCATCGGCATAGAAAGTTTGCTGCATTGGTTGAAGGTTCAACCTACAGTTTGGCATTGGTGAATGTTCTTGTCGTAAACATAAGTTACTGTGGGCCAAAAAATGATTTAGGTAAATTGACAGGAATTGCTTTTCAGAGTATTTTTGAAATTAATTTTTTTTTTACATAGTTTTGAACATATTACATTTATATGTATGATATGGTAGCAGCTTTACCAGATCCCCTGCACTCCCTGCTTCCTGCTCTATAAAACCATGTGACAATCCCTCTTCCCTGTGTCTCCTCCTCCCTCTGGCCCCCATGGCCAATTCCCTTGCAGCCCCTCATGGCCCCTCCCACTCGTGGGCCCATGGCACCTCTCCCTTGCAGCCCTCTATGGCCTCTCCCTCTTGTGAGTCCTGTGTTGTGGCCTCTCCTCTTGGAGCCCCTGTGGCCCCTCCCACTCATGGGCCCCTTGGCTACATACTTGCAGATCCTGTGCTCCCGCTCATGGCCCCCCATGGCCACTCCTCACTAGCATTTGAGACCAATACCCCACCACCACCACCAACCACCACCACAAAAACTGTAAAAAGTTTCAGGCAGAGAAAGATTGAGCATAATTACTTTCTGATTCTTTCTCTGCCTGAAAAGGCTGTGTTTACACAGTTTTCTTAAGTGGTAGGGGGGGTATTGGGCTCAGATGCAAGTGGGGGGGGGGCATGGGGGCCCCACAAGGGGGGGCACTGGACCCGTGAGTGTGAGGGACCATGGGACCCACTAGTGGGAGAGGCTACAGGACGCGGGTAGTGGGAGGGGCCACAGGACCAGGACCCACGAGTGGACAGGGCCTGTGATTGGAAGGGGCCACAGGGGGCTGCAAGGGAAAGGCCAAGGGGGCAACAATAAAAGGGGCCAGATTGGGTCTGCAAGACCCACAAGTGGGAGAGGCCATGGGCCTATGAGTGGGAATGATCAGAAGGTGGGAGGCATTAAAAAAACAAACATTTTACACCTACACACTCCCTGCTGTGGGCTGTGCTGTTCTCCCAGCTCCCCTCCTCCCTTCATTTACTGTCACTCGATCTCTTCCTGCCTTTTCTCCTGCACTGGAGCATGTGCCAGATTAGAGGAGGAACTAGTATTTGTGACCGCATATTCAGAAACTCCCACCCCCTAGATTTCTGATCAGTGATTTCTTTATATGTTGGGCTGTGCAACCTGTAGAGAAGTGGTTTATTTTAAAGGTAGGTGGAACTTGTTTGGAGAACCACAGTTCCCTTTAACATTTGCAATGCTGATGCCAATGGTCTCTAGAATGACATCAAGATTGACATCAGAATGACATTGATTGTAAGCTCTACAGGACTCTAATTTACCCAATTTACATAATTATTATGTTCTGAACTATTTATGTATTTTATTTTGTCCTCCTTCAGATTCCAAATGTGTTCCCAGTGTTTGTTCCTGATTCCTATTCTGAATTGATATCCTTGTTGCCGAACCCTAGTTCCTCGACTACAATTCTTTGCTGTCTGCCCTGAACTTCAGTTTTATTACAACCTTGAATCTGTGTCGCCTGCTTCCACTACCTCCCTGTATCATCCATGTGGAACCTTGCTGCCTGTCCTGACCTTGTGTTCTGTTCACCAGTCCCTTCACTTTCCCTTTCCAAGTTTCTGGTTACATGTGTTCCTTTTCTCTGGGACCGCATACTGGTGAAAGCCCCGCTGCATAATATCCTCACCATCGGAGCTCTATAGGAGACCAATCAGTCACTTGTGATCAGGCAGTTCCAACGCATTTCAGTGTTCAGTGTTTTTTGTAGGGTAATGCTATTTTATCACATGCAGTCATGTTTCTGGGGCAATGCTACCGATACAGTTTACTGACTATCCGATTAAACTTTCATCCAATATGGACAAAATTTGGACCATCATTTGTTGGTTGTGTCAGCAATGTTTCGACCCCGTCACCAAAATATTGTGGTCACTTTATGAGGCCATGTGTACATGGCAAACATGATATTGATATTTTGGATTGAATGTATGGAATTGACCAAACTATCGATGACAACTATGCCACACACTTGACCACACAACATCATCGAGCAGTTTATCAGTTTTACGCTGACCCACTTTCAAGTGCCCATCTCCCAGATTGTCCCAGATTTCCCTTAAAATCACTGGAGAGATGGAGACTTGAATATGGGGTCGGTGAAAAAATTCGCCTGGCTTGATCTTCGGATAAACTGCTCAACGGAAAATAGTTATCGGTATTTTACCAATTCAATCGAATTTATAGAATCCCTCAAAATATCGACCTTGTGTATGGCAAAATGGAGCTCATCCAGTCATCCAGATGGGTGCAATAATACAAAATAATCCATCATTTCCCAAATGATTCCCTTCATTTCATTGGTACCACATAGCAGAATCAGGTTATAGTAGAAATCACATCACAAACTGATCAATGTCTTATCAATGATATTGGTTAAACTGCATTCTGATGTTCCCACGATGTTCCATGTCCTGCTCATTCAAGATGATCCATCCAGGCATTTTGTCCCAATATTGTGTTCCCAGTGTTGTTCCTGATTCCTATTCTGAATTGATATCCTTGTTGCCGAACCCTAGTTCCTCGACTACATTCTTTGCTGTCTGCCCTGAACTTCAGTTTGTTTCAACCTTGAATCTGTGTCGCCTGCTTCCACTACCTCCCTGTATCATCCATGTGGAACCTGTGCTGCCTGTCCTGACCTTGTGTATCTGTTTCACCAAGTCCCTTCACTTTCCCTTTCCAAGTTTCTGGTTACATGTGTCCTTTTTCTCGGACCGCATACTGGTGAAAGCCCCGCTGCATAATATCCTCACCATCGGAGGCTCTATAGGAGACCAATCAGTCACTTGTGATCAGGCAGTTCCAACGCATTTCAGTGTTCAGTGTTTTGTTGTAGGGTAATGCTATTTTATCACATGCAGTCATGTTTCTGGGCAATGCTACCGATACAGTTTACTGACATATCCGATTAAACTTTCATCCATATGGACAAAATTTGGACCATCATTTTGTGGTTGTGTCAGCATGTTTCGACCCCGTCAACCAAAATATTGTGGTCACTTTATGAGGCCATGTGTACATGGCAAACATGATATTGATATTTGGATTGAATGTATGGAATTGACCAAACTATCGATGACAACTATGCCACACACTTGACCACACAACATCATCGAGTTTACAGTTTTACGCTGACCCAACTTTCAGATGTGCCCATCTCCCAGATTGTCCCAGATTTCCCCTTAAAATCACTGGAGAGATGGAGACTTGAATATGGGGTCGGTGAAAAAATTCGCCTGGCTGATCTTCGGATAAACTGCTCAACGGAAAATAGTTATCGGTATTTTAACCAATTCAATCGAATTTATAGAATCCCTCAAAAATACGACCTTGTGTATGGCAAAATGGAGCTCATCCAGTCATCCAGATGGTGCAATAAACAAAATCATCCATCATTTCCCAAATGATTCCCATTCATTTCATTGGTACCACATAGCAGATCAGGTTTAGTAGAAATCACATCACAAACTGATCAATGTCTTATCAATGATATTGGTTAAACTGCATTCTGATGTTCCCACGATGTTCCATGTCCTGGCTCTTCAAAGATGATCCATCCAGGCATTTTGTCCAATATGTTCCAATAATTGTTCCAAGAATTCTGGTGTATAGATAGATTTATCACTTGGAATTGTATTAGAGTAAAGAGGAATATGATCTGTTATCTTGTTTTTGTCCAGATGACACATTAAGTGCCAGGCTGTTGGCTGAGTGGAGGATTAGCTCACTTGTTCAATAGAAATGAGACCTTGGGTATTGCATTGCAGCCAAGGCTTTCACCCCTTTCATAAGGTTTCATTCAACATCAATAATCATTTCTCTTATTGTAAATGTTCCTCATTGAATTATAAAGACCTCCCTCTATTTCTCAATCTTCCTGTTATCTACTAACAGGCTTGTCTATAAAGGTCAACAGACAATGCAGGAATGAGAAGGAGGAATGTAAATCAGGGATGTCAACCCAGTATTTTGTCAGAGTTCACTTACGACAACATGAAAAAAATCTATTCAACCTCTGACAGTGGAAACCATGAATCAAACGGCAGAATCCTTCTGGCTCTCAGAATCAGAACACCTGTAGAGGAACTGCAGGTGGTAGAAAGGAAATCCTCCAGAGGTGTAGATTACTCAAGCATCTCCTGTGTTTGGCTTGGGTTATAGAAGGGTGAAAACATTATCTTTAGGGAGGGCTTAATACAAAATCCCTCTCAGATTTTTCACTTCTCCATCACTTACTGGTTCTCCCCGACAGAGACCAGTATTTTTTTTTTTGCCATACCGGTTAGGCTTGGCCATTTATCTGACACTCCCCTTGAATTTGCCATAATGAGATGGCACTTTATTCACTTACCACTTAATTTCCTCTCACCCCCCAAAATTTTGTTTGTTGTTACACGTTTGTGGCAGGACAGGCTGGGTCCTTTTTAGGACCTCCAACTTTCCTCGAGACTCACTGGTAGCAGTCTTCAAAACTCTAGTAGCAGTCCTTGAACTCCCTGGTAGCAGCCCTGAGACTCCTTGTGGCAGTCCTCGAGACTCCCTGGTAGCAGTCCTTAAGGCTCCCTGGTATAGTCCTTGGACTCCCTGTAGCATCCTGTGAGACTCACCTGGTGCAGTCCTTGAGACTTCCCTGGTAGCAGTCCTCGAGACTCCCTGGTAGCAGTCCTTGAGACTCCCAGGTAGCATTCTTCAAAACTCCCTGGTAGCAGTCCTTGAGACTCTCTGGTGGCAGTCCTCGAGACTCCCTGGTAGCAGTCCTTGAGACTCCCTGGTAGCAGTCCTCAAGACTCCCTGGTAGCAGTCCTTGAGACTCCCTGGTAGCAGTCCTTGAGACTCGACTCCCAGGTATCATTCTTCAAACTACCTGGTAGCAGTCCTTGAGACTCTCTGGTGGCAGTCCTCGAGACTCCCTGGTAGCAGTCCTTGAGACTCCTGGTAGCAGTCCTGAGACTCCCTGTAGCAGTCCTTGAGACCCCTGGTAGCAGTCCTTGAACTCCCTTGGTAGTCAATTCTTCCAAACTCTCAAGGACTGCTACCAGGGAGTCTTGAGGACTGCTACCAGGGAGTCTCAAGGACTGCTACCAGGGAGTCTCGAGGACTGCCACCAGAGAGTCTCAAGGGATGCTACAGAGGTTCGTTTGAGAATGATACTGGGAGTCGAGTCAGGACTGCTACCAGGGAGTCTCAAGGACTGCTACCAGGGAGTCTCGAGGACTGCCACCAGAGAGTCTCAAGGACTGCTACCAGGGAGTTTTGAAGAATGCTACCTGGGAGTCTCAAGGACTGCTACCAGGGAGTCTCGAGGACTGCTACCAGGGAGTCTCAAGGACTGCCACCAGGGAGTCTCAAGGACTGCTATCAGGGAGTCTCAAGGACTGATACCAGGGAGCCTTAAGGACTGCTACCAGGGAGTCTCGAGGACTGCCACCAAGGAGTCTCAGGGCTGCTACCAGGGAGTCTCAAGGACTGCTACTAGAGAGTTTTGAAGACTGCTACCAGTGAGTCTCGAGGAAAGTTGGAGGTCCTAAAAAGGACCCAGCCTGTCCTGCCACAAACGTGTACACAACAAACAAAATTTTGGGGGGTGAGAGGAAATTTAAGTGGTAAGTGAATAAAGTGCCATCTCATTATGGCAAATTCAAGGGGAGTGTCAGATAAATGGCCAAGCCTAACCGGTATGGCAAAAGAAAAAAATACTGGTCTCTGTCGGGGAGAACCAGTAAGTGATGGAGAAGTGAAAAATCTGAGAGGGATTTTGTATTAAGCCCTCCCTAAAGATAATGTTAATTCACCCTTCTATAACCCAAGCCAAACACAGGAGATGCTTGAGTAATCTACCACCTCTGGAGGAATTTCCTTTCTACCACCTGCAGTTCCTCTACAGGTGTTCTAGATTCTGAGAGCCAGAAGGATTCTGCCGTTTGATTCATGGTTTCCACTGTCAGAGGTTGAATAGATTTTTTTCATGTTGTCGTAAGTGAACTCTGACAAAATACTGGGTTGACATCCCTGATTTACATTTCCTCCTTCTCATTCCTGCATTGTCTGTTGACCTTTATAGACAAGCCTGTTAGTAAGATAACAGGAATATTGAGAAATAGAGGGAGGTCTTTATAATTCAATGAGGAACATTTACAATAAGAGAAATGATTATTGATGTTGAATGAAACCTTATGAAAGGGGTGAAAGCCTTGGCTGCAATGCAATACCCAAGGTCTCATTTCTATTGAACAAGTGAGCTAATCCTCCACTCAGCCAACAGCCTGGCACTTAATGTGTCATCTGGAACAAAAACAAGATAACAGATCATATTCCTCTTTACTCTAATACAATTCCAAGTGATAAATCTATCTATACACCAGGAATTCTTGGAACAATTATTGGAACAATATTGGGACAAAATGCCTGGATGGATCATCTTTGAATGAGCCAGGACATGGAACATCGTGGGAACATCAGAATGCAGTTTAACCAATATCATTGATAAGACATTGATCAGTTTGTGATGTGATTTCTACTATAACCTGATCTGCTATGTGGTACCAATGAAATAATGGGAATCATTTGGGAAATGATGGATTATTTGTATTAGCACCCATCTGGATGACTGGATGAGCTCCATTTTGCCATACACAAGGTCGATATTTGAGGGATTCTATAAATTCGATTGAATTGGTTAAAATACCGATAACTATTTTCCGTTGAGCAGTTTATCCGAAGATCAAGCCAGGCGAATTTTTTCACCGACCCCATATCAAGTCTCCATCTCTCCAGTGATTTTAGGGGAATACTGGGACAATCTGGGAGATGGGCACTTGAAAGTTGGGTCAGCGTAAAACTGATAAACTGCTCGATGATGTTGTGTGGTCAAGTGTGTGGCATAGTTGTCATCGATAGTTTGGTCAATTCCATACATTCAATCCAAAATATCAATATCATGTTTGCCATGTACACATGGCCTCATAAAGTGACCACAATATTTTGGTTGACGGGGTCGAAACATGCTGACACAACCAACAAATGATGGTCCAAATTTTGTCCATATTGGATGAAAGTTTAATCGGATATGTCAGTAAACTGTATCGGTAGCATTGCCCCAGAAACATGACTGCATGTGATAAAATAGTTACCCTACAACAAAACACTGAACACTGAAATGCGTTGGAACTGCCTGATCACAAGTGACTGATTGGTCTCCTATAGAGCCTCCGATGGTGAGGATATTATGCAGCGGGGCTTTCACCAGTATGCGGTCCAGAGAAAAGGACACATGTAACCAGAAACTTGGAAAGGGAAAGTGAAGGGACTGGTGAAACAGATACACAAGGTCAGGACAGGCAGCACAGGTTCCACATGGATGATACAGGGAGGTAGTGGAAGCAGGCGACACAGATTCAAGGTTGTAAACAAACTGAAGTTCAGGGCAGACAGCAAAGAATTGTAGTCGAGGAACTAGGGTTTCGGCAACAAGGATATCAATTCAGAATAGGAATCAGGAACAAACACTGGGAACACAATATTGGGACAAAATGCCTGGATGGATCATCTTTGAATGAGCCACTGAGGGCTGATAACACTGCTAATGAAGTCACATCTCAGACTGCGTACCCTGCACAGCAATGAGAGACGAAGGTTAAACCCCCCCCCACACCCACACACAGACTCCACAAGCAGAAATGGATTGAGTATAACTTACAGTTATTCCTTCCTCTGCTTTGCATGGGAGTATCACAGCAGAGAAAGCTCCAAGTTCAGGCAAGGGGCGGAAGAGGGCGTAGCCCCATAGACATTAAAAGAAAGCCACTTACTGAGTCATGGGGCCATGCAGTATACACAATCTGGGAAGCACATGCTTCCTTCTTCTCTCCATCTAAAAACATGAGCTCCTGTGTATCCTCCCCCCCCTCACTTTAAGGGCACCTGGCAACTCTGAGACCTATACACGAGTACCCCCTTCCCCCTCTGATGGCAGCCCTGCTATGTGGCCCATAAACGAACAAACCCTGGACGTACAATCCCAAATCGTACGATTGTTCGTTCGTGTAGGGCAATCTACAATCGTCATACAACATTTTTAAAATTGGCCCCATCTGAAAATCTTTTGTGTATGATTGCTCAAACATACGACCTGGGCATTTGTTGGTATATGTGCCCCCTAAGGCTGAGCAAAACAAATAACAGATTGAAGGAATGTAGCAACACATGCATCTGTAAGGGTTAACTACATGTATTAATATACCTGTTTGTAGATTAAGGATAACTATAATGAAAAAAGGTATGTGTGTTGCAGCAAACCTTAATCCAGTACTTGTTTTACTCAGGCTTACTACCCCCCCCTCTTTTGACCACATCCCACTCCATATGACCTGACTTCTTTCTGTGGGCAAGCATGCTCAGTAATCAATGTGAGGCAGCACTGGGAGATGAATTCCCACATACCCACTGTCAAAATTCTGTCACCATTTCAGGTACAAGTAAACTGCTCCACATAGAGTTTTGTTAATAAGGAATTGATTGACAGCTGAAATGTCAGAAGCTAAAAAAATAATAATAAGGCAATTTAAATTTCAAACGTTATTGTAAAGTTATCTGATCTGTGTATATAGAAATCACAGACTAGGCTGAATTGGTCGAAGTTGGCCTTATCTCACCTTGTTAAAAGGATCTTGCTATAATAAGGAGATGCACCAATGAGAGATCCTTAAAGAGCGATCGGAGCGTATTTTCAACAAGAGTTATTTATAAAAGATTGGTATCATATCGTAAAATAACGACCGTTTTTACCAATAACGACTGTATTACTATATCGTTAAATACCGGTCGTTATCGTTAAATACGGTCGTATCAGTAATACTGGTCGTTATCGGTAAAACGGTCGTTATTTACGATAACGATCTGTATTTTACGATAACGATACCGATCTTTTATAAATAGGGCCTATATACTTACAGTAACAACAAATCATACACAACAGCACACAGGGATATTGTAGAGCAACAACATGTGCATGTGAACCTAATTCACTGTATGCTTTTCATTGCTAAACGAGCCTACCTGCAGCCCTGCTGGTACATCTTAAACTATGTGGGGTCCTCCTTTGATTAATGGTCTGAGGGGACCACCTGCTGCCCGTGTTTGCAAAGTACCTGGCCAATGTCGTCTAAAAAAGTTCTGTCTTACCTGACCGGAAGTCTTGCATCAACTTTAAAGCATTTTTTAACACGACATCGGCCCATTTATATCTATTGGTTCACTTCATTGAATTGTTTGAAAATCGATTACCGTCCATTATTTCCCTGATGAAGGTGCATATAACAGCGAACGTTGTGTTTTTTAAAAGAATTTTAAAGATCGGAGTGCGGTTGGGATTAGTTGAGCCGTTATGTGGGACATATTCAGTCGTGTCCATTAACCACACTTAAAAAAGTTGAATTCAATTGTATGAAATCGATAGGCTAACAATCTATTTCAAGCAGTTTATGATTGCGACTGACCAAACATGTGAAAAACATTGTAGGCAGGTCCAGATTTGTACTAAAACATACCATTTGCACCATTGAAAGCCAGTTGATGCATGAATGGGCATCACAGAACCATCAGACAGGGCGGTGTAATAAACACCCACTTCCCCCCACCCCCAACAACTACTTCCCCTGGCATCGGATTCCAACATCATAGGAAGTTCACATGTATGTCTGTGACCCAGTGCCCACCTTATTACCGTCGGAGTGTATTAGCATTGAAGTTCTGCCAGAGCCAGTCCCCATCCACCACTTCTATTATTTCAAGTACTAGAAACGTGAAACGGGAGCAATAAATGCTCTTTTACGAGAGAGATTCCCGCATAATGTGTTTCCATAGAAGCTAGAAGTCATGCATGAAAGAAGCATGAAACATTGAAAAGGTTCCACTACAATCTCAGTACTCAGGACTAATAATGGAAAATCTTCCGTGAAGTCCAGACAAGTGGCATTAGCGGAGCTATTGTGCTTAGCCGCTATTTTCTGCCTTTAATATGGCTGTATGTTTCTTGGCGAACACAATGCGTCTGATGCTCTTACACTTCCCTTTTCCTGGCTCCTTCTCTCATTGTCGATATTTCAGTGGGTGTCTCAAAGCAACGAGAATTAAATGGGAAAAAAAAAGGGGGGGGGTGAACGAGAAGATAAAAGGATAAAAAAAACTGAATGAGAGAACTGATACCTGTAAATGACTGGAATGTTCTGCAGAAGATCTGATTAATGCACCAGAGCTATAGGTTCAGTTCCTCTAGTTTGCACATACGTACAACTGTGTAACAATGCAGACGGGAGCCGCCACACATGTTATATCGTGTTCTTTTCACCTCTGCTCCCGGCTGGCAAAAGTCTAATACCCTGCTTGCTTAGTCCCATCCCTAAGCTTTGTCTGGAACCTGGCCAATGGAAACGCGTGTTTTCACCCCACTCCTCCTATGTTGGGGCAGGCCCCCTCTCTAATGAGGCAAGGGAAGCACATTACAGAGCAGCACCCTGTAGGAGGCAGCAGTTTGATGCCAGAACAAAAAATTCTGCCATTATATGCTGGGGCACATGATTTTCCATGTGCCTGGACCAAGATGCCAGTCCCCCCCAAAAATGCCATTGTATTGTCACTTAAAATAGCAGGGGAAGCGTAACTTTCATTGCAAACAAAATGCAGCTACGACTCCTCCCCCTCATTTCGACTGGCAATTCATTGGATCAAAATCAAAAATGGCAGCCCTACAGAACAAAATCATGTTGGGGCATCATTTAGTCACTGTGGGCATCTAATACCAGTCACTGTGGGCATCATTATCATCATTGTGGGCATCATTTACTAGTCGCTGTGGGCATCTTTTACCAGTCACACCTCACTTCCGGACAAAGCATCACCCACTTTCAATTATAAAACACCACCCCTTATGGCGGCACACGGCGAGGGAGGGGTCATTTTTGGATTTTTTTTCAGGTGCAAAAAGTCTACAGATGGCCCTGTGTGTGTATGGGTGGGGGTGGAGCTTAAAATTCCTCTAGTCTTGGTTTTCACCACAAGCATTTAGCAAAATGTTAAAGTACCATGTTCATGTTTTTAACCAATACCCACAATACCTGTGTCAGTGGGGCGCTATCACCTTACATCGGGCACTCTCTATTTTACATTTGGGTTAGAATCTTTAAAAAGCACCACACCACAGTATATCCACGCACCAACAAGACTGTGTGCTTCGTAACAGGCCGTAGACCCACACAGATTTAATGGGTACTCCTCGGATTCACAACTAATCGCAAAGCAATGTTAATTTTCAGTCCTTTAAAATCTCACATAAAATTGGAGGTTTGGCATTTACAAGTTGACAGATAGTCTGCACTTTCACCGCCACCCCCGAGACTTACAGTGCAACTTATTTTTGTTTACGACCCTTATTACAGCAATCGCAAAGAGAAAATCCCAGTATGGCTCAAATCCCAACACCCGGATCACATCCCCATGGTGTGTGATTAGATCTTGTTGTGTATCAAATACCTGTTGAAATACCATTCACAGGAAATGTCTATGTGTGCCAGCAAATGTACGAGTTTCACTGGGGTTCTCAGCTGAATTCTTTCTCCTGAGCCTTGTGTGTTTGATCACACTGTGTTTGGGAATTATCGAGACCCGGTCCCTTTATTATTAAATGTTGAAAGAAAGACAATAATTCCAAGGAGAAAAATACTTTCTGTCTGGTACTGAACGATGTGAATTAAAAGCCAGTCCAGTCATTATATTTCACATAGTCCTGGGTCAGTAAACCATGTTTTTAACTACTATTGTCCGGTACGTTATAAGGAGGATTCAATAAAAGTTCTTATCATTAAAAATGTGGCTAATTTTGCCCGAACCAATCAGATGTTAGCTTTAAATGGTAAATAACTCTGATTGCTGGACAAAAGATAGCACCATTTTTAACGATAGATATTTATACATCTCCCTGTTTGTATTTGACATTGCTGATTACAGGCCACTGCAAGGTTTCATCAATCTTTAGATTGTAAGCTCTTTCAAACAGAGACCCTTATTGTATGTATCCTAGAGAGCTGCATACACAAATGGTGCTATTTTACATGAAATCCTACATAATCAGGTACAGCATTAAAAGAGCAAAGGCAATCTATGCTTTTTTACTGCACAATGATAATTCATGACTTATTGTAACCAAAATGGATGATCATGCATATTGATAAATATCAGATTAATCAATATATATTGATAAAGACAGATTTGGGCTCAAATATAGGTTGTGTCAAAATATTAGTCTCATCATTTCAAAAGGTAAGACCACCCTCAAATGAAAATTATTTCATATATAATCATCCCAAATTGCAAAGTTAGAAAGCTGAGAGGTACAAGACTATCCTAAAACGCTGCCAGAACTCCTGTTATTCCTCGTCTTCTTCCATTTTCTTCCTTTAGAACTTTCATTCATGCATGACAGTTTACACCCATCCCCTTGCTGCCTCTCGGAGCAGTCCAAGCTTGTAATGAGCACGTAGAGGTCATTACAAGAACAGAGAGGAGACGAAAAGTTTTTGAGAAGCAGAGGAAGAGGCATTGTGAAAGGGTGGTTATATTTATCTGAAGTTTTGGCCCCCTTGAGTAATCAGAAAGTACAAAGAGGTGGTCAGAGGGGGAGCCAAGATGCAAGTCTTTAATTAAGTGACAAGTGGGAAACACATAGACAGTGACGTGCCACACAATGGTGTCATATTTATAAAGACTCGATTGCGGTTCGTTCTTAAATGTACAATTGCGCCGGTATTTTTATACCCGCAATCTTACTTTTATGATGATCCGTAGTATTGCGATACCCCAGGATTTAAATATGCTTCAAGCAAGGGTGTACCTGCAGCCTCCTGTGGATTGGAGGCCGGCCCCTGACCCCCTCCTCCCTCCACAATCTCTGCAGCGACCATGTTTTTAAACAGCTGATCGCGCATAGGAAAGACATCCCGAACCGAACTTCCAAACTGGAACAGAACCGGGAGTTCGGGTCCGGTCTTTTAACACAGCTGACCGCACGTATGGGCTTGGGGCAGGCCCTTCTACCCAGGCCTATATCATTTAGATGTTACCATCCGCCTCATCATTGACCTATTGTCACCCTCCAACTGTCTGTGCCTAACCACCACTCCCCCAAGGAGCACCGACATCTGGAGTGGCGTGTTGATAACCATCCTTGCTCTCTCAATACTGCTGGGTCCCTAGCCCTTGCCAGACTACCCGGGAATAATTTCCGACAATACAATTACCACCTCCTGAAAAAAACCCGTATCCGGACAGGTCTGTTTTCATCAGCGTCATCAGATCAGACACCAGGCTTTGCACAAGTCATTTCCTGCAGCATGGATCACCAACACCAGGGGTCCCTGGTTCCCTTGGCTATTCCCACTGCCTCCGAAGCACCTGCCACCAGGACATCCCTCTGATGCCTTTCCACTCCAGTGATGCTGCTGTAAACCAAGGTTCCTGCCTCCAAGCCGAACCTCTGCCCCGTGCTGCCCAGAACAGTAGGAATGGCCGATTAACCAGACGGCCACCCTCTTAATCGAACACTGAAACAGAACTTAATCAATAGCCAGTTCAGGTCGCACATACCGCTGCACAGTTAGACCTCCACCTCCCCAGGCGTTTAACTGCCTGTTCGAAAAAGGAATTATAGGCTTCCGTGGCTGCCCCAATCCTAAAGGAATAAATGAGTTTATTTGGATAAATATGCTGCAATGACCCCTTCAGCACAGATTCAAATTGATAATGCGTGGGAGGAGTCCCATTTTCATGAGCTAAAAAGGAGGGGAAAATGCCCGTCTAGAGGCATAACTTGCTATTGATGAGACAGGGCAGAACACCATTGATGGTGAATTGTCAACCATGCCTCTTCCGCAAAGACATCCGTCTTCGACCTCCGATACACACCCTGACTTTGTTACTCATACATGCACATCCTCAGACAAAAGACCAGAATGGGGACCCCAAATTTTGCCATCAAAAACTGAAATGACTGTAGTAAGATCATCACATGATTCCCCCTTGAGGCAACAAAAAAAAGTCATCAAGGTAATGAAGGACAAATCTAGAGCCCACTCTGGGAATGAGCTGAATGTTTCGAAAACAGCACAAGAAATAGCACAGCCCATAGGGAGACACATTTCAAATTAGAACAACCCGTCCAGGCTGCAGCCCGTGTTGAAGCAGTCCCTATGGACAGGGAGGAGGCAAGCGGATTTGATGTCTGATTTTGCCAACAACCACCCACGCCGGCCTCCCTGAAGATGCCCTCCTCCCACTAATTCCATCGTTGACCGACCCACCTTTTGGGTGGGACAGGTGATGGATTAGTCTAAATTTTCAGCCTCCTTTACGGAACTATCCCCAAGGTGACCCGATATTAGGAAAAGAGGTTCACTGAAAGGGCCGCCACCTTACCTAGTCGCACTTCAGCCTGCAGCTTCTCCCTAGCTCTTTGAGGTGCTTCCCAAACTGACTTCATATCTTTTGAGAAAACAGGTGAGGGGGAAAACTAAGGGGATAAAGAACCCAATGCGTAAACCAAGTCTTATGGTTCGCGCCGCCTCCTTCCTTGTGTATTTATCGAGCCAAAGCCCCATCACGGTTATGCTCACCAGAGTCCTCGGGCCTTCTATGGTGGTTTTTTAGAAGCGGCTTTACCCCTCCTATAACACTTGGCTGCGGAATGTCCCGAAATCAACGCTGCCCCAAACTTACATTGGCCCTCGTTGAAAAGCCAGCAAGGGTCATTTTTTGGCTGGAAGATAAGCCAAACCCGGATGTGTGGGATCCCTAAACTCCCCTGACCCACACTTGAGGCCCTTTGCGACATCATAATCCTTAACCATAGTCGGTGGCCTTCGTGTTCCAGCCTACCTCTGGATGCACTGCCAACCTGCGCCTAATCTTCATCGTAGTGCCACCAGGCAGTACCTCCAAATACTTTATAGGCCCCGAAATGAGGTCCAAATATACAAATAGCTCTGAGCATTTCTGTGGGAACTTTGCCCTATACCCCCGCTAAAACACAGAACGCCTGCAGCCAGTTGCCAAAAGTCTTAAGGTGGCCATACATCTAAGAATATTACTTCCCCGACCAAGCGTCACACGATGTTCATCGATCATGCCAGAACCGCTTCTCCCAGCGTATATTTGACCGACATGCGATCGCAAATCCCATCATTTTGCATTTGCATGTCTGTCGAATGTAAGATCAGGAGAAGCGGTTCAGGCAGGATCGAAGGAACATCGCGTGAGCCTCGGTCGGGTAAGTATATCTCATAGATGTTGCCACCTTTAGCCACTTTTGGCTTTTCTCCTTCCCCGCCTCTGGCCTAACAAATTCCTTATCCACCGTTACCATTTGGGGTTAACTAATGACCATATATCAATATAGTCATCCTCCAGATCTTCTCCTTAGTCTCGTCTGAAACGTGAACCCCCCGTGGACTCACCCCCAAAATAAGTCTCCTTTAGAGCCTCCACCCTGCTACCCGCCACCGCTGGTAGCGGCTCTTTCACTCCCCCGTGGAAACGTTCCCTGTTGGCCCATGGGGCATAGCCACGAGCTTGCCGAGCAAGGACGATGGCCTTCGCCAGGCTATCCTGTTCCCCGGTCCCCTCCACAGTCCCCCATGCATCTGCACAGACAACTCACCACCGGCTGCTGTGCTGTGCTCGCCTTGCGCCCTGGTCCGGAACCGTTCCTCTGGCCATTGACATCCTTCCCCCTGGTCAGCTCCCTGTCCCGCCCGCTGGAACCAGAGCGAGATCGGCGCTGGTGGAGGTACTTTGTGTGAAGGTGACCTTTTCTGTGCCTTCGTGAGCCCCTGGCGCCCTTTGTGTCTGCGTCGTGGGTCCTGCCCGACTCCTTGACCTCCTGTGTCTTGACCTTTGCCTGCGCCTTTTGCGCATGTGGTGGTCGGACCGACTGACCCGGACTCCGGAAAAATATCCGTGCCTCCTATTTCCCTACTCTCGCATCTCCCTCACTGCGTGCCCCCTGCCCAGGTCCCTGCTTTCAATACTGCACTCCTGGGAGGATGGTGATGCCAGGGGCCCCTCCTTTCAGTCTCCCTCTCGACTGGGCATCCCAGCCCTGCTATTGGCTGATCCCGCTGCCTCTGCCGGGCGACCTCTACTCTCCCTCTGCAGACTGCCCCTTTGCGCCTCGAGCATGCCCCTTTCTGGCTGAGTCCTAACCCCTGAAGTGGCGATAAGCCTGGATCCCTGTCTGAGCCAGATTCTTCGCCGACTACCGGCTCTATGGGGGCCTCCAACCTATCCTCCTGTCCGGTGTCGACCCTTGGTCCTGGGATGTCCCTTCCCCAAACCCCCCTTCTGTGTGGAGAAGAGGAGCTCTTCTTCTTGTGGTCTGGACCTAAAGATGGCGCTAATGGCCCCTATTAAACCCTTTCTCTTAGCCACAGTCCCTTCTTGGCTGGGGCCTTTTCCCCCTTTTTCCTTTTTGGCTGGCCCCATTGGGCTGGGGCTCAGCCGATCTGGGGGGTGGGAGCTGCAGTAGGCTTATTCCCAAGACGCCCAGCCGGGTAGTCTGGAGGGTGGATCGTCCCCCCTGCGCCCCTGCAGGTGATCCCCAGCTGCTATGAGGCCCTGCAGCCAACCGCGCCCTTCCCTGCTTATTCTCTTCCCTAACCTGCTCTAAATGGGGTCACTCATGGTCCGAGATGCATCCACTTACCTATCTAACTGCCCCTGGTAGAAGAGAGAGAGTTCCTCTCTGGTCACCGGCGTTGTCAAAATGGCACCAGTGACCGTATGGCTCCGCCTTTTATAGCGAGTCCGCCGCAACCGCGTCTCGTGAGATCTTGACCTACAGCATACCCGGAAGCGGCTGCAACTCACGGCCACCGCCTGACTGCAGAAAGGGGATGCCCATCCGGTCATTCGCCCCATCGGCTACTCACAGCGGGGCTCTCAGATTCCCCTGGCCTTGCCTGGCACACAGGGAACATTTAGTGGATGTACTGCTCTACCTGAGGAAGAGGTAGATCCCTCTAAAGCTTGTCTCCTAAATAAACTGTTAGTCCATGAAAAGTACACAGTACTCTACTTTTTACTACATATATTGGACTAACGGCAAAACAATCATTATTTTTAGTGGATGAACACAAACCTGTTAATCGTGATTTCGGTGGGGGTTGGGAGCCTAAAAAAAAAAAAAAGCAGGAAACGTCTGTGAGGAAAGTGTCTGAGCCCTGTGAATGTGTCTAGACTTGTGGCCACTGCTTGGCTGGTTTAATACGGTGACCGGACATGTGGTGTATTGAAAGGAAGGACAGTCTGTCCCCTCTGGCTTTCGGTTGCCCCTTTATGCTTCTCTACCTGGCCTTACAGAAGCTTTTATTGTGATAGGACAGGAAACACATGAGGAAGTGTTATCTCACTCAATGGGATTTCATGCTCATGAAGCAGCATACAATCTTCTCCGAAATTTCATTCTCCAGTTGCTACAGGGAAATATCTCCCCAGTAAAGGACACTGAACTAATTATACAACATTTAACTTTCGGACAAATCCCAGTGATTTACTCTGGGAAAATAAAGAACAGAGCAAAAATGAGTTATTGCTTTATATTTGTGTTACCTACTTATAGGGTGATATTACAAAAGGCAAGCTTTATATTGGTTCCAACCCGAGAATTCAGCAGTGTAAAATCTTCTTGGTGTCAGTCATGTAATCCACATAGTGGAGGGTTCCTGGGTTGGCCTGAATACCAGACAGTTAAAACACAAAATATTGGAAAGGGAATAAAGTCTAATAGTAAATTCAATGATTCAGAAATTAATATTTAATTTTTTTCATAAATAACATCAATAAAAATATTTCGTTCATGTTTTTTTTATCAGGAGATCTCTTCATGTCATGTCTTAGATGGAAGGATAAAGGAAATGAGTAATTAACCGAAAACTTGTATTGTCAACAGTTGTAGGGATGAATGACAGTGGAATGCAGGACATAGAAGGAAATACGAGATTTTGTTCACTGCTACATACTGTGAATAAACGTAACCAGGAAAATCTATTGTGCGGCTTTAAAAGCCTATTAAAGAACAAGAGAAGCTTGTGAACCCAGAGGATAATTTCTTGTACATAACTAATAAGATTTTATCCTTTTTCAGTAATACAGACATTAGTTAATAGATTCAGATTGTACCTACTTGTAATTTATAACAGTGGTAGATTAGTAAGACACAGGCAACTGACCAACGTTCTTCAACGATCGTTCTTTCTTTTGTATTTCATTAAATATCGGCCGGTCTGTACCTAGCTAAGTTGCCTAAAGTTCTCCTTTAATCACATGGTTGTGCAGTATCTGGTCATACTCAGAGCATTAAGTAGAACACTGCCCCAGATAATCTAAAAACATAGCACGGGCCATTTGTAGAGATGGTCTTTATTGAAAGCCCAGTCATTGCTTTAATGCTTAACACCACAGTGAACATACACGTGCTTGTCGGTGGTCAAACCATCCTCCCCGCACATAACCTTTGCCAGGAGCTTCTGGGGACACTCCAATACTAAAATCCCTGCCACCACGAGCTGCTACCAGGGAGTCAAGGACTGCTACCTGGGAGTCTCGAGGACTGCCACCAGAGAGTCTTGAGGACTGGTACCAGGAGTCTCTAGGACTGCCACCAGAGAGCCTTGAGGACGGTCCGAGGAGTCTCGAGGACTGCCCAAGGATCAAGACTGCTACCAGGGAGTTTCGAGGACGGCTACCAGGGAGTCTCAGGGACTGCTACCAGAAGTTTCGAGGACTGCTACCAGGGAGTCTCAGGACTGCACCAGGGAGTCTGAGGACTGCTACCAGGGAGTTTTGAAGACTGCTACAGACAGGAAGGATCTCAGGACTGCTACCAGGAGTCTCAAGGACGCTACCAGGGAGTCCTCAAGGACTGCTACCAGGGAGTTCCTCGAAGGACTGCCACCAGAGAGTCTCAAGGACTGCTACCAGGTAGTTTTGAAGAATGATACCTGGGAGTCGAGTCTCAAGACTGCTACCAGGGTCTCAAGGACTGCTACCGGGAGTCTTGAGGACTGCTACCAGGGAGTCTCAAGGACTGCTACCAGGGAGTCTCGAGGACTGCCACCAGAGATGTCTCAAGGACTGCTACCGGAGTTTTGAAGAATGCTACCTGGGGTTCTCAAGGACTGCTACCAGGAGTCTCGAGGACTGCTACCAGGGAGTCTCAGGACTTGCCACCAGGGATCTCAAGGACGCATCAGGAGTCTCAAGGACTGATACCAGGGAGCCTTAAGGACTGCTACCAGGGAGTCTCGAGGACTGCCACCAAGAGTCTCAGGCTGACCAAGGGAGTCTCAAGGACTGCTACTAGAGAGTTTTGAAGACTGCTACCAGTGAGTCTCGAGGAAAGTTGGAGGTCCTAAAAAGGACCCCGCCTGTCCTGCCACAAACGTGTACACAACAAACAAAATTTTGGGGGGTGAGAGGAAATTTAAGTGGTAAGTGAATAAAGTGCCATCTCATTATGGCAAATTCAAGGGGAGTGTCAATAAATGGCCAACCTAACCGTTATGGCAAAAGAAAAAAATACTGGTCTCTGTCGGGAGAACCAGTAGTAATGGAGAAGTGAAAAATCTGAGAGGGATTTTGTATTAAGCCCTCCCTAAAATAATGTTAATTCACCCTTCTATAACCCACCAACACAGGAGATGCTTGAGTAATCTACCACCTCTGGAGGAATTTCCTTTCTACCCACCTGCAGTTCCTCTACAGGTGTTCTAGATTCTGAGAGCCAGAAGGATTTCTGCCGTTTGATTCATGGTTCTCCACTGTCAGAGGTTGAATAGATTTTTTTCATGTTGTCGTAAGTGAACTCTGACAAAATACTGGGTTGACATCCCTGATTTACATTTCCTCCTTCTCATTCCTGCATTGTCTGTTGACCTTTATAGACAAGCCTGTTAGTAGATAACAGGAATATTGAGAAATAGAGGGAGGTCTTTATAATTCAATGAGAACATTTACAATAAGAGAAATGATTATTGATGTTGAATGAAACCTTATGAAAGGGTGAAAGCCTTGGCTGCAATGCAATACCCAAGGTCTCATTTCTATTGAACAAGTGAGCTAATCCTCCACTCAGCCAACAGCCTGGCACTAATTGTCATCTGGAACAAAAACAAGATAACAGATCATATTCCTCTTTACTCTAATACAATTCCAAGTGATAAATCTATCTATACACCAGAATTCTTGGAACAATTATTGGAACAATATTGGGACAAAATGCCTGATGGATCATCTTTATTGAGCCAGGACATGGAACATCGTGGGAACATCAGAATGCAGTTTAACCAATATCATTGATAAGACATTGATCAGTTTGTGATGTGATTTCTACTATAACCTGATCTGCTATGTGGTACCAATGAAATGAATGGGAATCATTTGGGAAATGATGGATTATTTTATTATTGCACACCCATCTGGATGACTGGATGAGCTCCATTTTGCCATACACAAGGTCGATATTTGAGGGATTCTATAAATTCGATTGATTTGGTTAAAATACCGATAACTATTTTCCGTTGAGCAGTTTATCCGAAGATCAAGCCAGGCGAATTTTTTCACCGACCCCATATTCAAGTCTCCATCTCTCCAGTGATTTTAAGGGGAAATCTGGGACAATCTGGGAATGGGCACTTGAAAGTGGGTCAGCGAAACTGATAAACTGCTCGATGATGTTGTGTGGGCAGTGTGTGGCATAGTTGTCATCGATAGTTTGGTCAATTCCATACATTCAATCCAAAATATCAATATCATGTTTGCCATGTACCCATGGCCTCATAAAGTGACCACAATATTTTGGTTGACGGGGTCGAAACATGCTGACACAACCACAAATGATGGTCCAAATTTTGTCCATATTGGATGAAAGTTTAATCGGATATGTCAGTAAACTGTATCGGTAGCATTGCCCAGAAACATGACTGCATGTGATAAATAGCATTACCCTCCAACAAAACACTGAACACTGAAATGCGTTGGAACTGCCTGATCACAAGTGACTGATTGGTCTCCTATAGAGCCTCCGTGGTGAGGAATATTATGCCAGCGGGCTTTCACCAGTATGCGGTCCCAGAGAAAAGGAACACATGTAACCAGAAACTTGGAAAGGGAAAGTGAAGGGACTGGTGAAACAGATACACAAGGTCAGGACAGGCAGCACAGGTTCCACATGGAGATACAGGGAGGTAGTGGAAGCAGGCGACACAGATTCAAGGTTGTAACAAACTGAAGTTCAGGGCAGACGCAAAGAATTGTAGTCGAGGAACTAGGGTTCGGCAACAAGGATATCAATTCAGAATAGGAATCAGGAACAAACACTGGGAACACAATATTGGGACAAAATGCCTGGATGGATCATCTTTGAATGAGCCAGGACATGGAACATCGTGGGAACATCAGAATGCAGTTTAACCAATATCATTGATAAGACATTGATCAGTTTGTGATGTGATTTCTACTATAACCTGATCTGCTATGTGGTACCAATGAAATGAATGGGAATCATTTGGGAAATGATGGATTATTTTGTATTATTGCACCCATCTGGATGACTGGATGAGCTCCATTTTGCCATACACAAGGTCGATATTTTGAGGGATTCTATAAATTCGATTGAATTGGTTAAAATACCGATAACTATTTTCCGTTGAGCAGTTTATCCGAAGATCAAGCCAGGCGAATTTTTTCACCGACCCCATATTCAAGTCTCCATCTCTCCAGTGATTTTAAGGGGAAATCTGGGACAATCTGGGAGATGGGCACTTGAAAGTTGGGTCAGCGTAAAACTGATAAACTGCTCGATGATGTTGTGTGGTCAAGTGTGTGGCATAGTTGTCATCGATAGTTTGGTCAATTCCATACATTCAATCCAAAATATCAATATCATGTTTGCCATGTACACATGGCCTCATAAAGTGACCACAATATTTTGGTTGACGGGGTCGAAACATGCTGACACAACCAACAAATGATGGTCCAAATTTTGTCCATATTGGATGAAAGTTTAATCGGATATGTCAGTAAACTGTATCGGTAGCATTGCCCCAGAAACATGACTGCATGTGATAAAATAGCATTACCCTACAACAAAACACTGAACACTGAAATGCGTTGGAACTGCCTGATCACAAGTGACTGATTGGTCTCCTATAGAGCCTCCGATGGTGAGGATATTATGCAGCGGGGCTTTCACCAGTATGCGGTCCCAGAGAAAAGGAACACATGTAACCAGAAACTTGGAAAGGGAAAGTGAAGGGACTGGTGAAACAGATACACAAGGTCAGGACAGGCAGCACAGGTTCCACATGGATGATACAGGGAGGTAGTGGAAGCAGGCGACACAGATTCAAGGTTGTAAACAAACTGAAGTTCAGGGCAGACAGCAAAGAATTGTAGTCGAGGAACTAGGGTTCGGCAACAAGGATATCAATTCAGAATAGGAATCAGGAACAAACACTGGGAACACATTTGGAATCTGAAGGAGGACAAAAATAAAAATACATAAATAGTTCAGAACATAATAATTATGTAAATTGGGTAAATATAGAGTCCTGTAGAGCTTACAATCAATGTCATTCTGATGTCAATCTTGATGTCATTCTAGAGACCATTGGCATCAGCATTGCAAATGTTAAAGGGAAACTGTGGTCTCCAAACAAGTTCCTACCTTTAAAATAAACCACTTCTCTACAGGTTGCACAGCCCAACATATAAAGAAATCACTGATCAGAAATCTAGGGGGTGGGAGTTTCTGAATATGCGGTCACAAATACTAGTTCCTCCTCTAATCTGGCACATGCTCAGTGCAGGAGAAAGCAGGAAGAGATCGAGTGACAGTAAATGAAGGGGAGGAGGGGAGCTGGGAGAACAGCACAGCCCACAGCAGGGAGTGTGTAAGGTGTAAAAATGTTTGTTTTTTTAATGCCTCCCACCTTCTGATCATTCCCACTCATAGGCCTCATGGCCTCTCCCACTTGTGGGTCTTGCAGACCCAATCTGGCCCCTTTTATTGTTGCCCCCTTGGCCCTTTCCCTTGCAGCCCCCTGTGGCCCCTTCCAATCACAGGCCCTGTCCACTCGTGGGTCCTGGTCCTGTGGCCCCTCCCACTACCCGGTCCTGTAGCCTCTCCCACTAGTGGGTCCCATGGTCCCTCACACTCACGGGTCCAGTGCCCCCCCTTGTGGGGCCCCCATGCCCCCCCCCCACTTGCATCTGAGCCCAATACCCCCCCTACCACTTAAAGAAAACTGTGTAAACACAGCCTTTTCAGGCAGAGAAAGAATCAGAAAGTTTAACTGCTCAATCTTTCTCTGCCTGAAAACTTTTTACAGTTTTTGTGGTGGTGGTGGTGGTGGTGGTGGGGTATTGGTCTCAAATGCTAGTGAGGAGTGGCCATGGGGGGGCCATGAGCGGGAGCACAGGATCTGCAAGTAGGTGTAGCCAAGGGGCCCATGAGTGGGAGGGGCCACAGGGGCTCCAAGAGGAGAGGCCACAACACAGGACTCACAAGAGGGAGAGGCCATAGAGGGCTGCAAGGGAAGGTGCCATGGGGCCCACGAGTGGGAGGGGCCATGAGGGGCTGCAAGGGAATTGGCCATGGGGGCCCAGAGGGAGGAGGAGACACAGGGAAGAGGGATTGTCACATGGTTTTAGAGCAGGAAGCAGGGAGTGCAGGGGATCTGGTAAAGCTGCTACCATATCATACATATAAATGTAAATATGTTCAAAACTATGTAAAAAAAAAAATTAATTTCAAAAATACTCTGAAAAGCAATTCCTGTCAATTTACCTAAAATCATTTTTTGGCCCACAGTAACTTATGTTACGACAAGAAACATTCACCAATGCCAAACTGTAGGTTGAACCTTCAACAATGCAGCAAACTTTCTATGCCGATGGTCAACATAACATCAACCAATGAAATCTTGTTGTAAGTGAATATTATCGAACATAGCAACGGCATTGCCTCCTGCTCCATGGCATTAGTGGTGGATAAGTGTCTGGCATGGCGGTTGTGGATCTTTTTTGTTTAATTATTTAATTTTCCAACTGATCCTCATTCATAAAATTTTTATCTGAGCTGTTTCATTTATTTAATATTTATCATTGGGATATTTGTCTATTTTTCCTGCGGGCAGTAAAGTTTTTTTTTTTTTTAATGATTAATTAATTTCTGTGCTCACACAGGATAAATATTTCTATCAAATAATAATTATTAACTGGAGATATACAGGAATCATTGTAGTTTATAACATGCAGGGATCTTTTTTACTGTTATGTGTCTAATAAGTATTTCATGGATATACTTGAACCCACCGGTTTATATTATTATGTTGTGTTATGTTGATTTGCATTGGAGCCATAATTAATTATAGTCTATGATCTGCTTTAAGATGTATTGATATTATTTGTTTCTTATACACCCCAGCACTTAGCATCTATATTTATATTGCTTCGTAACTGGCAGTTTGACCATTATAAATGTTAGTGTGTTTTCATGACTGCTTATTAATTGTAGAGTTAAAGTGGAACTATACCTTTCTTATCACCCCCTACTATTTAAAGTACCCAAGATTTAAAGTACCCAAGTTAGGCCCAAAATTGTTTATCCTTTACCCCTGGTTTCCCCCAGTTAAAGGACAACTATACTGTAAAAGTTATCTTTTTAAAAATGAAAAGTACCTGGGGCAGGAAGGTAGGATTCATTATTTCTACCTCCCAATATTGTTGTGTTGTGAAGCTACAGCACATACTGAAGCCAGGAGGAAGACTGACATTTTTTTTTGGGAGGTAGGAATAACCAGTCCTGGGCCGCCTCCCTAATAAGGCATGGTGAAGCACATTACAGAGAAGCACCTTGTAGAGAGGCATTTTTTTTTCTGGCATCATGTGCCTGGGGCACATGATTTTTACATGTGCCTGGGGCCCAGATGCCATGGCCCCCAAAAAAGCTGTTTGTAAAAAACACATATTTTCGAGAGGTACTGTCACTTTAAATAGCAGGGGAAGCCATGCACAACAGAATGCAGCTAGGACTCCTCCCCCTCCCTTCTGAATGGCAATTCATTTGATCAAAATCAATGTTTGTTAGCACTGCTGATCAAAAATCAATGTTGGGCGTCCTTTACCAGTCACTGTGGGCATCTAATACCAGTCACTGTGGGCATTATTTACCAGTCATTGTGGGCATTATTTACAAGCCCCTCCCACTTCTGGTCAAGCAACACTCCACTTCCTGACAAAGCATCACCCACTTTCAATTATAAAACCACACCCTGGCGGCACGGCAAACTTAATACACACTATAGTTACACACTATAGTTCTTCTTTAAAGATAGTGCTGAAGCACACAGGAAGCCTGGCAGAAGAAGTATTCTCCATGCTGCCACTCTGCCATTACAAATAATAATAGGGGGTAGAAAGTACCAATCCTACCTCCCTGCCCTAGGTCATTTTTATTTTAACTGTTTTTGGAAAAAATGCGTGTTATAGTTCTCCTTTAAAGGGCATGTCCACCCCTTTAAAAAAGTTTTTATATGTTGTAGGTCTAGTTCCCCCAGCCCCAACCGCTATATTATATTTGTAAGAAAGTCCCCCATTTGTTACTTACCGTCCCTCTCTCCTCCGCCGCCATGCCCGGCCTTCTGGTTGCACAGAACTGCAAGCAGAGGGCCGGACTGGCAGCCACGTCTATGATTGGCTGAGAGGCAGCCAATCACAGACACGGCTGCCGGCAGTTTAGAATGCCAGAGGAGAGAGGGAAGGTAAGTAAAGATTGGGGGACTTTCTTATAAATATTTTATTGCGGTTGGGGCTGGGGGAACTATCCCTAATATATGTACAAGGGGATTTACACTTGGGGGAGGGAGAGGAAAACGGGTGGGAGAGGGAGGGAGTAAAGGGCTGCTCTGAGCAAGCCAAAAACCTCTGAGAGGACAAGCTGAGCGGCTGAAGACCATTTCACTGTGGCCAGGCTCCTGGTGGTCAGTTTTTTTTAACTTTGGGGGGACTTTACAGGAGAACCATTTGAAGCTGGGATGTAAGGTAAGGATTTTTATACACTACAGAGTGGGGCCAGTAGTGGGTTAAATTTTAGTTTTAGGGGTGGACATGCTCTTTAACTCGTAATACTTGCTTGAACATGCTGTGTGTATAGCCATCCTATGCTAAGCCAGCATTAATGCAGGTGTATTATAAAGAAGCCCTGCTAATTACATGTATTAAGATTGTCCTCCAGTCAGCAGATCTGCTTATCCTATTAAAGGGTGCCATAAATAGGAGTGCCCGAAGAATCAGTTTATAGGGGTCTGGAACCACACTGCTCTCTTACCATTGGTGGGGTGATTACTGAGCCCCCCTCCAGCTATGATCCCCACTTTCCCCCGCTGGTAGCCCTGGGGGCTCATACAACAACGTATTCCAGAATGGAACACAACTATCTTGAGTCTGGATACATTTACAGGAATGCTGTTTAGATAATTTATGGCCATTCCTTGCATTTTACCTGCTGGTTAGAAGAACAGGAACATTGCTATGAATCTTCCCAATACAGAGACAAAAAACATTAAGCTTTACAATGAAAGACGCACTTCATTATAGCTCCACTCTGGCTGGATAACGAGGCCCTGTAACTCCCAGCCATTCGTAACAATGAAATATCCCATTGATTAGATGTAATATGAAATGTGGTTGGTAAGATCTTGGCTCAGCTTCCGCCCAGAACACATCAGCCTTCAATATCCATTTCTTCATGTTTAATAATTAGCTTTTTAAATATCTGATGTACTGTATGCGAGTCCTGAATAGGCTATGGGGGAGGTGTCCATTCTTTATGCATTGCCAGAAATGGGGGGTTAGTAGGAAGGGGAACAGAGGCACATCTGAGAAAATAGCATGCAGCGAGGAAATACAGAATGAGATAGAAGAGGCTCTCTAGGGATGATGGGAGTTGTAATTCAAAAACTACAATAATGGCCCTAGCCTTATCATAGAAAAATCAGAAACCAATAATATTGCTCTCCTGTAAAGTGTTATTTTATGTTGAGGCTACACAATGACACAAGAAACGTGAAAAGTGCACTTCCCGCAGGTTTCTGTCCGCTTGCACTGCGATCCACACAATGTTGCACAACCGGAGTGCATGCGATCCGTAACAAAATGCATGTGCTCCGAAAGGCAGATTGGCTACGCAGTGCACCTAGTGTGTTCAGACCGATTGGCCAACACTACAGCACGTGTTTTTAACCGAGATTAGAATGCACGTTAAAACACGCTAGTGTGGCCGAGCCTTAAAGTAGAACTAAAGCGTTACATACCCTGGTTTTCTAATGGGTTCCCATTCGCTTTATCAATACAATAAATTTTGTGTCTTTTTTATTAATCGTTATACAATCAGAGAGTAGCTGAAAGGGGCACAAAATCCATATTGCAAGTTGGTACAACAATCGCTTTATCCATCTACAGTTAAACCATTGTTCGGGCAGCTTAAAGGGCATGTCCACCCCCAAAACTATAATCCCCCCAACTACTGGCCCCACCATGTAGTGTAGTTTAATCCTTACCTCACATCCCAGCTCCATAGGGTTCTCCTGTAGTCCCCCCCAAAGTCCCAAAAAATGACTACCAGGAGGCTAGCAGAGTCCATATAGGACACTGCCTGCTAGCTGGCCTTCAGGTGATTTTTGCCATGCGTTACGGCAGCCCTTCTCCCCTCCCTCCCCCTCCCTCTCCTCCCTCTCCCTCCCGTTCTACTATCCCTCCCCTAGCATAAAACCCCTTCAGTATGTTTCCCCCATGTCTCCCAGCCCCAACCGCATATTTTTTTTTTTAGAAAGCTCCCCAAACTCTTACTTACTCTCCTCTTTCCTCCGGCGAAGTGAGCTGCCGGCAGCCGCGTTGTGATTGGCTGCCGCTAGCCAATCACAGACGCGGCTGCCGGTCCCGCCCCTCGTTGTCATTTCTTGCAAGCAGAGGGCCGGGAGCGCGGCGGAGGATGAGGGAGGTAAGTAGAGTTGGGGGGCTTCTAAAAAAAAAATTATAGCGGTTGGGCTGGGAGCCCAGGGGGGACCTTATATGAAAAATTTTTAGGGTGGACATAGCCTTTAAAGCCTCCTTACCTGCAGAGATAATGGGGAGGATTATGGGGTAGTGGTGTGCTGTTTTATGGAGTTCAAGTCGCAATAACTGATTCAATAGCGGTTAGCGCACCTTTTACTCATTCATTGCACCTGTATTGCAAAGACACCCTGGCAGCTGGCGCAAGTAATTCAATATGTTCCCACACACCATCACTAGATGTCATATACGCGTAGCTTGTCCTTTTCAATCTTTGCTAATGAAATGTCATTCAGGAGGGAGGATCTAGATTTCTGTATCTGGCATTATCTGTATTGTACGTATTCATTCATTTTTTACATAAGGCCCCATGTCAAAGTGCTTACGAGGAACCTATCACACACATCCTATCAGATTATTATTCACGGCTGTGCGAGGAAACCCACCACCAGGCCGCCCTTTTCCCCCATTTTAACACAACAATATCTAAACTCTTCTGGAACTGAAAATTCTTTGTAGAGTTTCTTTAAAGAGAAAGTTCAGTAGAAAACATCATTCATTTTTTAATTCTTATAGGGAGATTCAATAAAAGTTCTTATCGTTAAAAATGGTGCTAATTTTGCCCCAACCAATCAGATGTTAGCTTCCATTTCAAAGTTAAAGGGCATGTCCACCCCCAAAACTATAATTTAACCCACTACTGGCCCCACTCTGTAGTATAATAAAATCCTTACCTTACATCCCTGCTCCAAATGGCTGCCCTGCTATGTCCCCCCAAAGTCCAGAAAACTGGCCACCAGGAGACAGTTTTTTGTGGACTCTGCCTCCTGTGTCTCCTCCGGGAGAATTTTGCCATGCGCTCTGCAGCCCCCCCCCCCCCCCGTTCCTCTCTCTCCCTCTCCCACCCGTTTTGTTCTCCTTCCCTCTCCCACCCGTTTTCTTCTCCCTCCCCCTAGTGTAAATCCCCTTTGATATACTGTAGGGCTCCTTCCCCCAGCCCCAACCGCTATATTCCTTTTTACAGAAACTCCCCAGAACTCTACTTACCTTACCTCTCTCCTCTGGCGTACGCCACTGCAAGTAGCCACGTGTGTGATTGGCTGCCTCTCAGTTTCATGCAAGCAGAGGGCCGGGACAGAACGCTGGAGGAAATTGGTAAGGTAAGTAATGACCGGAGGAGTTTCTGTAAAAAGGAATATAGCGGGTGGGGCTGGGGGAGGGAGAACTACAGTATATTAAAATATATCAAAAGGGGTGGACATGCCCTTTAACATCTGATCGGTTGGATCAAAATTAGCACTATTCTTAATGATAAGAACTTACTTATTAAATAATGCTCAGATCTTGACTGGGCAACTGAACCAATCCAGGCACTAGGTCAAGGGCCAGACCATTTTAGGGGTCCTGCAAACAGGATGTCAGTAATTCGGAAGCATTTATTTATATCCAGACAAAATACTCAATGGGCAGTTTAATGTCATTAGAATGGAAAAATACTGCTTTTTTTCTTAAAAGTATTTGTATTTGCATTGAACTTCCCTTTAAGGGGGTCTGCAGCATTAAACACAAATGCGCCTCATTAATTGGCTGTAAACTGCAGATTCAAATAATGTGTCACTTGTCTTGCCAAGTAATTCCTAATTAAAAAATAGACCAATCGGAAATAAAAAAAAACAAAAAAAAACATACGCTACAGAAATTTACTTTCGATTTCAGTTTTACTTCCCTCTCCCTTTAGCACAGGAAGATACAATGTAGTCGATTGGAGAATTGTCCTCTCTCTCCATAGGGGAATCACACTGAGCATGTCTGAAATCACAGACCTAGAGGAAGGGGCGGTAACTCCAATGATAATATCATAGACAGTCAAATTACACATTATTTTATTTAGCTATTTCTGGGCTGTAAGTCAGGGGGAAATTGTGTTTTAGAAAAGAGTTATCCTATAACCAGGTATTTTACATACAATCCCATCCATTCTCTCTGGAAATTTAGTGAATTCTTTCCCGTTTACAGCACAGATGAGCAAAAATCCTCCTCAGTCTGTTTAACTTAAGCTGAGAAAGAAAATTCTCAGAGGGGAAAGCTGGGAGGAGATGAACGTCCCCTGGTGTCTCGTCATTGATGTGAAAAGAAAGACGTCCAATTATTCGCTGACAAGAATATCAGGATGAAGCTATTTGAAGGAAGCGTTGGATTGAATCTGTAGGAATTGGTTATAGAGCTTTGGACTAATTGGGTTAATTAGACCTCCCCGAGATACACTATGAACGATCACATTTCCATTTAGCGATGGACAGTGAATTATTAGAGACACCTGTCGTGCAGCCCTGTCTGTGTTGGAGTATAGATGGGAGTTCATAGCTGGTAACTGGCCCTTCTGCAGAGCTGATGGAGGTTAATACGAACAGCTGGCATAGGTTGACTCTCTAAGAGAAGAAAAGGCTGAGGGCTATTAAAGAGCTGATCCCTTCCCACAATAACCCCATTTCATTTTCTATTTGCTGGTAATTGCTCGTTTGGCTGAATCCCAATAGCAGCCACAGGATGCCTGTTAGTTATACAGAAAACAAACAATAAAAAAAAGACCAAACTGTCCCCATGTAAATCCTTATCTTTTCTGTCACATCTAATTGGCAGACTAGATGGACCAATCATTTATTTTCCTGTATCCAATGACTTGTTTTTTCTTTGTAGTGTTAAGTGCCCCCACTAGAATGAGGCTTAGTGGGTGTAAATTAGAAAAATGTTCATTATTCTGCCCTTAGTATTATATAGGACTGGAAAACCAAGAGAATACTAAACACTATAATTAATATCACAGGAAAACTAGAAATCCTCCTTTAGTCTGAGGCCACGCCGGATGGAAACGCTTGTGAAATCGTGAGCGTTACTTTTATTTGCAATGTGATCTGTAAAATAGTCCGCAATCGAGCGAATACATTATTAAAAACAATTATCATTGCATGCTGGGGACACACAGGACGACATTTGTCCTGGCCGACCGTTCGACAATAGCGAGAGTTTTCCAGGACCGATCAGCTGTGATTTACCAGCATCCTCACAGGGGCGCAACTACCATGGGAGTTGGGGGAGCAACCGAAGAAGAACCATCTTCTTGTTTTTCCTATACCAGATATAGACTCCTCCCAGAAAACAACAGCGGTCGAAGCATGGATAGGGGCCCCATCACTAATTTGCAGGGGGGCCCAGTGATTCCTATTACGCCACTGTATACCTGATTGCCCGTTCGTCTGATCCGGGCGACCGGTCATTGGCACCCACACCAAACAATATTTTCGTTTGACCTACTGATACACGATTATGTCGGTCAGTCGGATGAGAATATTGTATGGCGTGTGCCCAGCTGCAACAAGATTTCAGTCTTTACTGCTGAGGCCACCCTACAACGCACAAAAAAGTGCTGTACGTTTCTGTGTGCTTTTGACAACCGCTTGTGTCTACTTGTATCCACTTTTACATCTGTTTGTGCTTGTGTTTCGCATGGGATTAGGGGTTAAAAGTAAATCTCACATCATATTAATTGTGTCCAATTGTGTTTGCTTTTTATGCGCTTCTATAGATTTGCATTTAGTGTCATTTTGACAAAAATGGGCCAAATATGGTGATCCCCATCGGATCGCAGCCCGCACAGTGGAGCTTACGTCCTGTGATTTACATTCTAAATAAAATGTCATTGCAGATTGCAAAGCACAATTGAATTGCTAAATGCAGCAAAAATGAGGTAGTGTGGCCTTGCACTTATACGAGGCCACAATACACCGGGCGGTAACATGTGAGAAATGTGTGCACATGCGTGTTTCCCCACACGTTACCGTCCACTTGCCATGCAATCCGTGCATTGTTGCAAAAATGGAGTGCATGCAATTTGCAAAAAAATGTGATTGCCTCTTCTTTGAAAAGTGGATCGCAACGCAGCGCACCTAGTGTAACCAGATCAATTGGCCAACACTAGCAATAAAACATGCTAGTGTGGCTTAGCCCTTAAGGAGGATTTGTAAGGATATAGAACAAAGGGTAGGAATAGGTAATTATAGATGACCTTTTCATTTGTCCTTGAAATATATATTTTTTAAAAATTTGGCAGAGATCTGGGTTCCTTTCTTAATGTTTTAACCTTTAGTTATAATCTAAACTCGGACCACTTTTTAAAAAAAATGAATGTAATAATCTATATTAGTATTAAAGGAGAACTAAAGTATAATTTAAATTCAAGTTAAGTCCCTTTATGTTAAGAAACTCAACTACTATATTTTTAACTTTAAAATGCAATACACGCAATAGCTTCAAATTTATCCAATCAGTGATGACGTCTCTCTTCCAGTTTCCCATGTTCCTCTGCGGGTGATGACAAACTTGCTCACACTTGTTGCTGTTTGATGTCAATAGATCTTAGAAATTAGTTGTAAACTGATGGCGTCTTTCCGCATTGCTAAGAAAATCCAATGTAGTACCAGGTAGGCGCACTCAAACAAGATATAATTGTGTTTTAATATTAGTGCTTAGCGGTGCACAACGTTTTCGGGGCTTCCCCTTCCTCAGTGCATAAAACAACATACCATGTGATTTCTTAAATACCACACATGTCCCTCCCACTAAAGGCAGGCTCAATCAATTAACACAACAATGTTATATTTCAAAAATTGCTCTAGTTACACCAACACTCATAATAAATCTTCTTCTTAAAATCGACATATTAGTGAAAACATATTTTAAGTGACATATAGATAAAATCCTTACATTGCATCATATTAAATATTAACTATATTAAATACTAAAAACACATAGTTATATATAAGAATAATCCCTCTACAACACATCTTATCTTTAAGGTCTTAGGAGGTATAGAATAACAGTTAGGGCTTGTGTGTGCTTCCTTCTGCTTATTTTAATCAAAGTGCTATTGCCAAAGTGAACTGTGATAGCCCCCTGTTCAAAAAGTGCTTGTGCTTAAATTACCTATTGTATCAAAGTGTTAACATTGTGTGGGGGTTATCTACATGCTGAAATGCCCGTGTGGCCTCGCGTATGTGGGGAAAACAAAAAGACAAGTTAGAACCCGCATAGGAGAACACAAAAGAGACATCACTAGATGTAATTTGGAAAAAAATGAAAGGGTCATCTCTGTTTCCAAACATTTCAAAGAAAAGGGACATAATGCAGCACAAGTAAGATGGATGGTGTTGGAGGTGGTGGAAAAACCACATAGAGGTGGAGATTATGAGAAAAAACTACTACAGAGAGAGGTATACTGGATACACCACCTCAACACCTTACATCCAAAGGGACTGAATGAAGAAATTAATTTGAGATGTTTCCTATAGATAATGCATATAAAAATAGTAAAACCTAGATCAAATTGCCATTTACTTACCAGGGCTCTTTGTTTGACAGGTCGTCCAGCCGATAAGAATACCTAAGATATCAGAAAAAGAAAGGGTCACAGGAAAATATAGGACTCTTTAATATAGGATATCTATTACGATGAGAAATAAAAATCAAAGCTATGAAAGACAAGTGAAAGGTCCTATGGTATATTTTTAATATATGTTTTGAATTGTACACTCTGTATTTTTAACACAATGTTAACACTTTGATACAATAGGTAATTTAAGCACAAGCACTTTTTGAACAGGGGGACTATACACATTGCACTTTGGCAATAGCACTTTGATTAAAATAAGCAGAAGGAAGCACACACAAGCCCTAACTGTTATTCTATACCTCCTAAGACCTTAAAGATAAAGATGGTTGTAGAGGGATTATTCTTATATATAATACTTATGTGTTTTTAGTATTTAATAATAGTTAATATTTAATATGATGCATATGTAAGGATTTTATCTATATGTCACTTAAATAATATGTTTTCACTAATATGTCGATTTTAAGAAGAAGATTTTATAGAGTGTTGGTGTAACTAGAGCAATTTTTGAAATGTAACATTGTGTGTTAATTGATTGAGCCCTGCCTTTAGTGGGAGGGACATGTGTGTATTTAAGAAATCACATGGTATGTTGTTTTATGCACCTGAGGAAGGGGGAAGCCCCGAAACGTTGTGCACCGCTATATCACTAATAAAACACAATTATATCTTGTTTGAGTGCGCCTACCTGGTACTATTTTGGATTGTTAAAGTACTGCTTATGGTTGAGCAGTGGAGGCAAGCAGCACCTTGGAAGATTGAAAAGGACGTGGGAGTGCGAGGAGCTGTGTAGTTCAAGGGAAGAAAATCCAATGTATTTAGTCTCAAAACATTAATACATTAATGAAATCAATGCAATTTGTTGGGCCGTTGTTACCGGCAAGCCAGAGAAAACTTTTGCCTTTTAGATAAAGGGGTGTTTGGCTAGAACTGCAACTCATTTAAAAAAAAAAAAAAATTATGCAAAATTCTCAGTGAGTGACACATCAAGTTGACTTGGCCTTAGCTTGTCCCAGGCCTTGTCATCTCTAATTCAGCTACTGCTCTTGTGATATCTAAAGTTGTCCCTTTAACTGTTCAGCCAATCACAGGCTTCAGCAATTTGTGCAGATTCAGAGTCACACACCAGAGCACCAGAGAAACATCTAATATATTAAACAGCACATTTCCCCTGTAAAATTGCTGTGTTTAACATGCTGGATCAATCAAAATCAATTGGACGTCTGCAAAGTGCAGACCACAGTGACTTTAAAATCAATTAGGCAGCGTGAGAGTCTTTGCAATTAGAAACCTGAGGTTGCAGTAAATCTTGGTAATCTTTTAGAGAAATATTGAAAATGTAGATTTTTTATATTGGATGATGCAAGTTCATTTGGAATGTACAGATAATGGGGGGGGGTCGGGATTACATTGCAACTTACATTGAAAAGAAGGGATAATAATATTAAAACATTTGTTAAACCTTTCTTGTTTAAAGGGCAACTTTACTCTCTTAACTAAACTTTTTTAAGGACCCCCCCCCCCCACACACACACACCAAATCCATTTTATATTTACTTTTACCAAACATTTTCTAAACTTACTTACAAATCACAATCCATCACTGCAGTTCTCTCCATTGCAGCTTCAGGGTATCACCTGTCAGTCAAAGCTATGACACTGACATCACAGCCAATAGCTGAGGCCATTACAGAGGCTCCTCCTCTGCTACTGAGCGGCATGTATAATGCATGTAGCAGCACCAGAGGAGACCTACACCTACCGGATGTAATTTCAGAACCTCCTTTGGGAAAAGTAAAGATGGGTTTGGGTCATTAAACAGTGTGTAAAGGTTAGTTAAGAGGGTGGAGTTGCCCTTTAACACAGACTTTTCTTCACCTCTATATGTTTAGTTATTTTTTAATGCCAAGAGAGAACTGAAATGATGGAGCAAAGCAGGACTCATCAGACTCATCAGAATTAACTGGGTGATCTAGCAAGTGAGAATATATTGGGTAAAGAAGATCCTCCTGCACTTCCCAATTATGGTTGATATGGAAGTAAGGAGCATACAGGTGTATAAGGAAAACGGAGTATACAGGAGTACAAGTATAAGGAGTATACAGGAGTATAAGTATAAGGAGTATAAGGAGTACACAGGAGTATAAGAAGTAAGGAGTATTATTGTGTTGGTTAGGATTTGTTGGTGATCTCTTGTGCAGTGTCAAAAATGTATATGGCAAGAAGTATATTCAACAATTTCTGAGGGCAACATTAATTCATACAATTAATACTTTATTCTAATTTCCATATTTACAGTATATACAGAATAAATAATGTTTGGTGGCTCTAAAAGTATTGGATGGTTGTTTCCTCGGGTGTAATTTTATTCTCTGTAGGACATGTCTGAACAGGGTCTTCAGAACAGGACGTGAAACCCCAGGCAAAGCAGTAAGACTGGGATTTGACAATTGACAATTAGTCAAATCCAGGAATGGGAATTTCCAGCATCTTTGTTCAGCATGTAGCCTCGGATATATAAAAATAAAGATTTAAGTATCTTCAGGACCTCCAACCTTAACAAGTGTCACTATCTGTTCTGATTTACTTGTATCACCTCATTGTCCAATCAGATTCTATAATGCTCCTTTACATCATCTGAGCTGATATTTAGAATCTTCGCTAAACCAACAATCTCCCAGTGTTTTCCTTTTCTGGAAAAAGGATGTGATGTTTTCCCTGGAAAGCCACATCAAGAGAAGTCTATTTATATAATAAGGGGCGCAGACTGCAGACTGATGGATGGAATGAGAAATACCATAGCAACATCATGAAATCAGTGGTTATACTATTGGGTTATGAATGTGGTATGTCTGTGGTTCCAAATAACATTGGGTTTCTTACCAGGAGAAGCGGCTTAGCCCCTTAACCGCTTCAAAGACTTAAAGGGAAAATGGTTTTGCTCACAGTGAATGAATCCTTGAAGGAAATTAAACATCGAAACCCTCAGAAAACACATTTATTCTTCTGCATCTAAATGCCAAATTCACCGTGAGACCTTTGCCAAATGACCCAATGAGTCGGCTATCCCACAAACGTTATTGTAATCATTTCTGAACAGATCCCGGTGTTTAGTGGGAAATAAACAAAGCATGAAGCGTTTTGTCAATGGTGACCTTCAGAAAATGTCTGATAACCTCTAAGAAGACGGTACCTGGTGCTCATATGAAACTATCCTTCATGGGTGACCTGTATGTAAATTAGTGATCAGCTTCAATACCAACTTGGTTTGGATTCTGAACTGCTGTTTTCCAAAATTTGCATATCCAGCTGAATATTTAGAATTTAGAAAGCCGGAACATATCGCAAATCGTCGTTGAAAATTTTGTTGAAAGTCAAGAAATGTGGCTGAAAATCATGTTCAGAAAAAGTCAATAAAATAGAATTGTGAAGGTTCCCATTCATCCAGGTCATGGTATATCTGTAATATCCATTCATCCAGGTCATGGTATATCTGTAATATTCTGTAATATTCATTCATCCAGGTCATGGTATATCTGTAATATTCATCCATCCAGGTCATGGTATATCTGTAATATTCATTCATCCAGGTCATGGTATATCTGTAATATTCATCCATCCAGGTCATGGTGGGTATATCTGTAATATTCATTCATCCAGGTCATGGTTAATATCTGTAAATCATTCATCATCCAGGTCATGATATATCTGTAATATTCATCATCCAGGTCATGGTATATCGTAATATTCATTCATCCAGGTCATGGTATATCTGTAATATTCCATTCATCCAGGTCATGGTATATCTGTAATATTCATTATCCAGGTCATGGTATATCTGTAATATCATTCATCCAGGTCATGGTATATCTGTAAATTCATCCATCCAGGTCATGGGTATCTGTATAGTCATTCATCAGGTCATGGTATATCTGTATATTCATATCCAGGTCATGGTATATCTGGAATATTCATTCATCTAGGTCATGGTATATCTGTAATATTCATTCTTCAGGTCATGGTATATCTGTAATATTCATTCATCCAGGTCATGGTATATCTGTAATAGTTATTCATCCAGGTCATGGTATATCTGTAATAGTAATCATCAGTCATGGTATATCTGTAATATTCATTCATATAGTCATGGTATATCTGTAATATTCATTCATCCAGGTCATTGTATATCTGTAATAGTCATTCATCCAGGTCATGGTATATCTGTAATAGTCATTCATCCAGGTCATGGTATATCTGTAATAGTCATTCATCCAGGTCATGGTATATCTGTATTATTCATTCATCCAGGTCATGGTATATCTGTATTATTCATTCATCCAGGTCATGGTATATCTGTAATAGTCATTCATCCAGGTCATGGTATATCTGTAATATTCATTCATCCAGGTCATAGTATATCTGTTGTATTCAGCTAGATCAACTAGACGTCAAGTTTAGTTCTTGAATGCCACTTCAATTGGGTTTGAATTGGATTTTTGGAATATTAATTCATTCCGTGGAAAGTTTCATTTTATCTCTAATGTAGACTGTTTGCGTGAACACGGCTGCCTGTAAATTGATAGTCACTCAAGCAACTTGGATTACACAGGACACCTCTTCAAAAGAAGATTCAAAGTTACCGTTTTAATACATAAAGTTCTTGTTAATCAAGTGACTCTTCGAATTGAACTAGATTGACATATGTCTTTATTCAAAGGCATCTTCTATGTATCAAGTTATAATGAGGATGTCATGGTTAGTGGGGATCATGTACGTCATGTGATTGACACCTCCATAAAGGTGTGTGTGTCTGCCTTCCCAGAAATGTTATCATTATAATACATAGAAACCAACCCTGAAACATTGCAGCTCCTGTGCCCCATGTTAGGTTCCATGGGCCAGGCGAATGAATGAATTCACTCAGTTCAATAGAGAGAAAGACTGGAAATTCCAGATTGGAGAACCAACCCTGTTACAAACTGACTCCTACAGGCTTTCAGGTGTTAGGAGGGAGCTGGTTGCAGAGAAACAGGTAGAGATGAACCTCCCCAAGGTGGGAGAAACATTAACAGGTGTGTGACAAACTGGTAGATGTTGGACTGGTCTTATTTTTGTTTGAATGCACATCAGTAAAACAATGCAGGCAGGGTCGGCAGTTGGTGTATGATACCTGTGGAACCGCACAGGTGTCGCCTATGGGGGGCCAGCTGGGTCCTTTAAAGTCTCCAATGGGAAAAAACACTATTTACTATTCAGTTTATTGAAGAACAGGAGGTAAAGGAGCTGTGTCTTACCTCCCGTTCTTCAATAAAATGTTCAGGAGCCGGGAATAAAGGGAATGAAAAAAGCGATACCGTGCCTTTAACCATCAGTTTAACGATCCTTAATTTCCGATCGGTTTTAGCGATGGTTAATTTTCAACCCCTTATCGTAAATTTATGATAACAAATGTAAATTACCGATAACAAACGTAAATCTACGATGACGCATTAATAAACAAATGTGGGTAAATATACAACCGCGGATGTACATTTACGGCTTCTGTTGTACAACACTGATAAAGGCGGTATCGCAATTTAAATATGGCTCTAGGTCTCTCGCTTCTCCACCGTGTACTCTGACACGTCCTGACAAAATTAGTACACTGCGCCCATAGAATACAGAGTCAGAGGACGTGGCAGAGGAGCGAGAGATTGCTGTTCTTCTTGCAGCTGTCAAATGGCCACGGTGCCCAATTGATCAGTCCCACCCCATACCAGACTCCCCAATGATGGCTGATGTAGTGCACATGATGCCATTATATTGCCAGTCTGTCTGTTGTTGTTTTGGTATGTAAACTTGTGTTTCAAATTTTTGTGTAAATGGATGGGGGGGTCGGGGGCGCCAGGACATAATCCTAAAACCGGCCCTGAATGCCGGGTAACACCATGTTGGGCACTGGCGCACTTTTAACATCCAAAGCCAATCGGATTAGAATTTGCTTCATAAAGCAGTTAATCCATAGAGATTACTGTACTCTTGTGATGAAATTACCAGGTGAAATGTGGCTGTTATAATAACATTTTGTTATGAAACTGAAAAGGTTTTTGGCACAAGATTTCAACGCTGACATTTTCACAGTAATTTTGTATTTCACAAACCAGAAGGAAATCCGGCGAGTTGGGGCATCGCTATTGATACGTCTTTTTAATTGGCAGTTTCTGCATTGTAGGCCAATTATTTTGTGTACTGTATGTTTCTAAAAAAAGATAGAAAGGACAATATAGATAGAAATATAGTTGATTGGATAGATAGATGATAGATAGATAGATAGATAGATAGATGATAGATAGATAGATAGATAGATAGATAGATAGATAGATAGATAGAGATTGATAGATAGATAGATAGATAGATAGATAGATAGATAGATAGATAGATAGTGATAGATAGATAGATAGATAGATAGATAGATAGATGATTGATAGATAGATAGATAGATAGATAGATAGATAGATAGATAGATAGATAGATAATGGATGGAGAATGGATAGATAGATAGATAGATGATAGACAGACAGACAGACCCACGACAGACAGACGTACAGGCAGACAAGAC
>CM033472.1:242825288-242827788 GCA_019447015.1 Hymenochirus boettgeri
TTGGAATATTAATTCATTCCGTGGAAAGTTTCATTTTATCTCTAATGTAGACTGTTTGCGTGAACACGGCTGCCTGTAAATTGATAGTCACTCAAGCAACTTGGATTACACAGACACCTCTTCAAAAGAAGATTCAAAGTTACCGTTTTAAAACATAAAGTTCTTGTTAATCAAGTGACTCTTCGAATTGAACTAGATTGACATATGTCTTTATTCAAAGGCATCTTCTATGTATCAAGTTTATATGAGGATGTCATGGTTAGTGGGGATCATGTACGTCATGTGATGACACCTCCATAAAGGTGTGTGTGTCTGCCTTCCCAGAAATGTTTACATTATAATACATAGAAACCAACCCTGAAACATTGCAGCTCCTGTGCCCCATGTTAGGTTCCATGGGCCAGGCGAATGAATGAATTCACTCAGTTCAATAGAGAGAAAGACTGGAAATTCCAGATTGGAGAACCAACCCTGTTACAAACTGACTCCTACAGGCTTTCAGGTGTTAGGGAGGAGCTGGTTGCAGAGAAACAAGGTAGAGAATGAACCTCCCCAAGGTGGGAGAAACATTAACAGGTGTGTGACAAACTGGTAGATGTTGGACTGGTCTTATTTTTGTTTGAATGCACATCAGTAAAACAATGCAGGCAGGGTCGGCAGTTGGTGTATGATACCTGTGGAACCGCACAGGTGTCGCCTATGGGGGGCCAGCTGGGTCCTTTAAAGTCTCCAATGGGAAAACCACTATTTACTATTCAGTTTTATTGAAGAACAGGAGGTAAAGGAGCTGTGTCTTACCTCCCGTTCTTCAATAAAATGTTCAGGAGCCGGGAATAAAGGGAATGAAAAAAGCGATACCGTGCTTTAACCATCAGTTTAACGATCCTTAATTTCCGATCGGTTTTAGCGATGGTTAATTTTCAACCCCTTATCGTAAATTTATGTAACAAATTGAATTACCGATAACAAACGTAAATCTACGATGACGCATTAATAAACAAATGTGGGTAAATATACAACCGCGGATGTACATTTACGGCTTCTGTTGTACAACACTGATAAAGGCGGTATCGCAATTTATAAATATGGCTCTAGGTCTCTCGCTTCTCCACCGTGTACTCTGACACGTCCTGACAAAATTAGTACACTGCGCCCATAGAATACAGAGTCAGAGGACGTGGCAGAGGAGCGAGAGATTGCTGTTCTTCTTGCAGCTGTCAAATGGCCACGGTGCCCAATTGATCAGTCCCACCCCATACCAGACTCCCCAATGATGGCTGATGTAGTGCACATGATGCCATTATATTGCCAGTCTGTCTGTTGTTGTTTTGGTATGTAAACTTGTGTTTCAAATTTTTGTGTAAATGGATGGGGGGGTCGGGGGCGCCAGGACATAATCCTAAAACCGGCCCTGAATGCCGGGTAACACCATGTTGGGCACTGGCGCACTTTTAACATCCAAAGCCAATCGGATTAGAATTTGCTTCATAAAGCAGTTAATCCATAGAGATTACTGTACTCTTGTGATGAAATTACCAGGTGAAATGTGGCTGTTATAATAACATTTTGTTATGAAACTGAAAAGGTTTTTGGCACAAGATTTCAACGCTGACATTTTCACAGTAATTTTGTATTTCACAAACCAGAAGGAAATCCGGCGAGTTGGGGCATCGCTATTGATACGTCTTTTTAATTGGCAGTTTCTGCATTGTAGGCCAATTATTTTGTGTACTGTATGTTTCTAAAAAAAGATAGAAAGGACAATATAGATAGAAATATAGTTGATTGGATAGATAGATGATAGATAGATAGATAGATAGATAGATGATAGATAGATAGATAGATAGATGATAGATAGAAGATAGATAGATGATTGATAGATAGATAGATAGATAGATAGATAGATAGATAGATAGATAGATAGATGATAGATAGATAGATAGATAGATAGATAGTAGATGATTGATAGATAGATAGAAGATAGATAGATATAAGATAGATAGATAGATAGATAGATAATGGATGGAGAATGGAAGATAGATAGATAGATGATAGACAGACAGACAGACCACCGACAGACAGAAGTACAGGCAGACAGACAGACAGATAGATGTAGATAGATAGATAGATAGACAGATAGATATTGATAGAGATTGATATAGATAGATAGATAGATAGATAGATAGATAGATAGATAGATATTGATAGAGATTGATATAGATAGATAGATAGATAGATAGATAGATAGAAGATAGATAGTAGATAGTAGTAGATAGATATGATAGAGATTACATAGATGAAGAGAGATGATAGAAGATATGAGAGAGTTGAGATAGAGAGATAACGTAGATAGATAGATAGATAGATAGATGATAGACAGACAGACGACCACAGACCGACGACAGACAGGCAGACAGACCGACGACAGACAGATGTAGATAGATAGATAGATAGATAGATAGATAGATAGATAGATAGATGATAGACAGACAGACAGACC